>LPNX011129936.1:34785-80659 GCA_001517045.1 Pseudotsuga menziesii | reverse complement strand
TGAGACCTTTGCACCAGTGGCAAAGATGGACTCCATCAAGCTAGCCTTAGCCATTGCAACTTCAAAGCAATGGGAAGTACATCACATGGATGTGAAGTGTGCTTTCCTGAATGGAAATATCACTGAAGAGATATACATGCATCATCCTCAAGTATTTTCTACTAACCCATCTCTTGTGTGCAGGCTAAAGAAGTCATTGTATGGGCTTAAGCAAGCCCCCAGGGCTTGGTATGCCAAGATTGATAGCTTTCTGCTATCACTGAATTTTGTTCGATGCAAATCAGATCCAAATGTCTATTTGAAGCTGATTAATGGTTCATTAATGATCTTTTTTTATATGTTTATGACCTTCTCATTACAAGAAGCTCAAAGGATGAAATTGCTTCCTTGAAGGATGCAATGAACCATGCCTTCTCCATGACAAATTTGGGGCTATTGAGCCAATTCTTGGGGCTCGAGATTGCTCAACCAAAGATGGAATCAAAGTGCATCAGTCCAAGTATGCCTTTTATTTTCTGAACAAATTCAAAATGAAGGATTGCAAGCCAAGCAAGACTCCTTTCCTTTCAGGAGTGAAGCTTGAAGAAGCTGATTCTTCACCTATGGTAAACAATACACTGTATAGGCAATTGATTGGATGTTTGTTGTATCTTACACATACTAGACCTGATATTTATTATGCAGTAAGTGTTGCTTCAAGATACATGGATCAGCCTCATGAGATCCATTGGAAAGCAACCAAAAGGATCCTTAACTTTTTTTCAGGGAACAAGGACACGTGGGATCTTCTATAAAGCAAAATCTGATCTTGATTTGATTGGGTTTACTGACAGTGATTGGGAAGGTGATAGCACAGATCAAAATTCAACATTAGGATATGTTTTCATGCTTGTATAAGGGCCAATCAGCTGGTCAAGCAAGAAACAGAGTGCCATTGCACTCTCATCTACAGAAGCAGAGTACATAGGAGTTGTAAATGCAGCAACTCAATGTTTATGGTTGTAGGGGTTACTTGGACAGTGTGGCTTCAAATAAAAATACTCAACTACTATATACTATGATAATTAGAGTACCATTTGAATCTGTAATGATCCAGTTCAGAAGCAGAGAACCAAACACATTGAGATCCATATGCACTACATCAGACAGCTTGTGCATGATGGCACCATTCACCTACTCTTTTGTTCATCTTCAGAACAAGTAGCTGATATCTTCACCAAAGTTTTTTGTGATAAGACATTCAGAAATCTCAAATCACTATTGGGGATTTCTGATCATGCTGTGAAGCATGAGTGATGACAAGATTTCCAAATTTTGTTTTACAGTCCATGTTTAAGGGAGGATTTTTCCCACTGGGTTTTTGCCTCTTTCCTTGGTTAAATCGACATGCAGTATGTAAAGGGTGACTAAGCCTTGTTGATAGGCCCTATAATTTTCTGATATTTTACTCATAAGTCAGGCTTAAGGGGGGTGTTAGAATAATCAACCC
Organism: Pseudotsuga menziesii; assembly: GCA_001517045.1. Classification (NCBI taxonomy): domain Eukaryota; kingdom Viridiplantae; phylum Streptophyta; class Pinopsida; order Pinales; family Pinaceae; genus Pseudotsuga; species Pseudotsuga menziesii. Next base: position 79,170 of record LPNX011129936.1, on the reverse strand, counting down.
ATAGTTAGCTACCTTAGACATTAATTAATCCATTTTTTGTCTTATTTTCCTAGTTTCCATATTCCACCTTATGCAAGTTGTCCTCCACACATCCATAGTGGTCAAAATTGCTAAATTTGAGTCATGGAGTGCTTGGGAAACCTCTTGGAATCAAATCTGCTTTATTCCTGGCCTCCCTAGCGTATGTCTTCTTTTTCTGCTTTATTGCCTACTTTTTCAGTGTTTCAAGGCAATTGGGAAAGTTTGACTAGGTGAAGTTAACTTGTTTTTTGTCCTCATCATCCTCCACTCTTTTCTCCTATGAAAAGCATGTATGAGTTGTCCTTCCACCATCTATTATCTTGCCTAATTGCTTTTTCCAATTCATGAGCTCCTAGACAGATTTGGAATGTGATTTATGCACCTATGGGGGATTTGCTTAGATTTAGTAAGCCTGCTTTTGACTAGATTCGAATGGCATATTCATGCATTCAAATACATCATGTAATTATTTATTGTGGCAGCCTATGACTTCACAGGGTTGACTATTGTACACTTATTCAATACAGTTTAGTGTTCAGCTCCATTTTCAGTCTCTTTTGTGAGTAATTTGCATGTGTAATTGGCAATTGTTGTGAGTGTAATTGTTCTAAAACCTGGGTTCAATTTTCACAGAATTCAGGTATTACCTGAAACCTATGAACAAAAACATTGTATGGAAGAAGAGAATCCCTACATCCTAGCTTGAGGGAAAATGGCAGCACCTGTTGAAGTCAATTATGGTCTACATAACCTTTGAGGGAAGGTACAATAAGGTAATGATATACCATTTCAAATTAATGAATCACTTCACTAGCAGGAGCCCCTTGAATCTTCCTTTTTACCTCTACAAAATCCTGACTAAAATGGCTCATCAAGTTAGAGCCAAGCCATCCAAGATTGCAAGCAGGTTATCCCATCATGGCTTAATCAAGCTAATTGTTTTTGAGCTGTTGCAAAGAAGGAACGTTTCGTGGACATACTTCCTATTCTGAAAAGAATTTGAGATGGAGTTGCATCCAAAGGACAAAAGGATGTCTTCTTCAAAGAATTCCTCCACTCCCAAAAGTGGTAATAGGAAGAGGAGAGCCATCTTTCCAATTTCAGTTGATCAACCCTCTCCAGCTTCTAAGACTAAGAAGGCCAAAAGGAATCTAGATTTTAGTGAGAAGACAGAGAAAGAGTAGGCTTCAGTACAAAACAAAAATATCCTCAACCTGACATACATTGATTCTAAGGATGAAGAAGAACAGGGAACTGACCTAGCAAATTAGGTTGCAGTAGGGCATGAGGATCTTCCCTCACCTACACCAAATGAAGATCAAGGTGAACAAGTGAAAGAGGCTTCATCTAGCAAACCTAGATCCTAGAAGATCAACCAGCTGCTAAGGCAGATGTATGAACTAGAATTTCTAGAGAGAGAAATCAAAAGAACCAATGGAAGATTAACCAAAAGGAATGATGAATTGTATGACTCTCTTTGGGAAATAAAAAGGAAGTATACCAATAAGGAGGAAATTAATATCAAGTTAATGAAATAAAACACTAGGCTATACAGGAGAATCAGGCTGTCAAAGCTGGAGACAAGGAATTCAAGCCCTCAGTCTCAAGCACACCAGAAGTTGAAAACCCTAGCAGAGGTAGCAATGAGTATTTGTGATCCAGAGGTAGCCTGTGATGTTGTTTCCATCCCAAACCCTATACAAGTTGCAGAGACACTAGGGGGTCAGCACTGAAGCTTTAAATAATTAGGGTAAAGTGTGATTGCAATTTCGATTAAAATTTAAAAATAGGATTTTCGGTGGCTTAGACGAACATTGTAGCTGTTCATTAGCCACCGAAAACAGAGCTTTCAGCAGCTTACATGCTCAGAGGTTTTCTTCCCTAGACACCAAAAGTGCAGAATAGTGCAGAGAAGCATATTTTTGCACAGAACCGACTTTTGTTGATCCAAACACCTCGAGGATGATTTATAATGTTCGAAAATAACTAAGCACATCAATATTTAGGCTCTACTTCAGTTTTGAAGGTGCTAGTGAGGTGAATTAGGTCACATATCCTACCTACTTTGATAAAGGGTGACTTGTCTGCCAAATGGCAAGTTCGAATTCTACTTTAGTTTCTACTACAACTGTTAAAGAGTTCGAAGATCAGGAAGATTTTTGGAGTTAGGGAGATTGACAATAAAGGTGGGATCTTTTCCTATTTTTTAGCAAATATTTATGACTGTCTATTTTTAGTAAATTTGATCCAGTTTTTCAGATACTAGAATAAATTTTGTAAAGGCTATAAAGCCTATGACTACTGTAGAAGAAAAGGTTCGACTTTGGATACTTTTTCATACTCGTACTCTCATACTTCTCATTTTCATGCCAATAATATAAGCTTCTTTTGCCATTTATGTTCAGATTTCATTTTCTACCTTTCTATACTTGCACTTGAATGTTCATTTCATGTTTGTTCTATTTGTCTAATGACAAATAGTTGTCATCCTATCTTTGTATTGATGAATTGAATAGCAAGTATCATTTACTTATTGTGATTATCCATTCATATATGCTTTGCTTATGAGTCTGCTAACATGATAAGAATCTTGCATACATCCACCTTTGATCAACTCTCTGAACAACAGTGGTTTAAAGCCTTATCTATCTGAGTGTGTTTATGCATGTTTTGAATGATCGAGTTGTGATTAAGTCATCCAACTTGATCCATATTACCCATCATTAAGAAAATACTAGAGTTACCAGGCATCTTCGAGCTGCAACCTAGAAGAGTTTCTTGGAGAGCTAATAGGGTCATGACAGGATCCCACTAAAATTTTTAAAACAAAGTTTTGATGTGGAGCCCACAAGGCAAAGAACTCGTGTTAAGGAAAATGTGAAAATATTATAATAATATTTCTTTGTTGTGAAGCATAAATGCCGAGTAGAGCGAAAATGAAATGCCACGTAGCATGCCAGGTCAAAAAGCGAAAAAAGAAAAACAGATGAATTCAACCCTCTGGGCCCGGGAAAACAAATTCGAAAACTAACCAATAAGAGAAAGAAAGCAAATCCTACTACATTCTAGTTGGTAAATGTAAGGCATATTCCAAGAGTTTCGAACGCGAGACCTGCGTGTACCTGCTACTATTACTATTTATTCTATGGCTAGACAAGTATCTAGGGCATGTTTACATGTCCTTTTCGATGACCTTTCCAATGTTTAATCTTCCAGCTGTGACAGCTAAAGTATTCAAACAAGCACAAAATAACTTATGTCAAATCTGTTGTCGCTACAATTTGAAAATTACTGGGTTATGTTCAATTTGCTTTCTAATCTAGGGATTTTATAATTAAAAACCTGAAAGAAGAAATCCATAACATTTGGCAGTACCAGGGCTAGGCGTCTATGATTCAATAGAAATTCGATTTCAAAGTTTAGAATGTGTTGGTTTTAAGTTAACTAGCTCAAAAACTCATGAAAATTGTACCCATGTAGTCTATTTTCTTAATGGGTAGGATATTCCATCATTTCGCAGAGCTTAGCACACCATGAATACTATTTCTTTGAGGTGATTTGTAGTTTTCTCATCAATTTTGTGTAGTTACATCAATCCACTCTAAATTTGTAGTGGTGCTATTTATGATTTTGCAGTGGGTTTATTATCCTTCATTCTCCATGAACATAGTAACTAATTAAATCTATGTATTTTCAACAATTTTATAGGTTTGAAGTAGATGTGTTAATGAAATTCATGATGGGTTTACCTCAAGAGCAATCCCGTCCAAGGGAAATTTCCGTAGGTAGATATGAGTTTGGATGGGGAGCCTCACCAAATGCATCCATTAGTAAAGGACCCACCAAGAACCAGTACGCCACCACCACAATCAGTCTCTCCCTAATAGACATTGTTATAGTTCTAGGCAGCGCTTTAATAGTTATAAGTTACTACAAGATGAATCTATTTCGTTTTTTTTGCCACTTTCTGAATCTATTTATAACTATTTTATTAATATGTCCAGACAAAGGCATATTTGCACCCAAATAAAATAGGGTAAAGATTTATGGAGAAAAATTATAATAGCAGGGGTCGTTAATCAAAACACAAGCAATACATGAGGGAAAAAAGTGTTGAAGGAAAGAGTTGAAGACTTAATAGGTGGATGGGTATTTCAATTTTTAACCCAATCAAGTGGAATGTGTGAATAGTCTCTTATTGACACAGACATAATAGCTTGCACATTATAGAGGTAAATATATGATGCCAGGAAGACATAAAATCAAGATGAATAATGATGGAGCTTAGGTGAGTGCATATTTTCACTTGAGATATTACCACAACGTAGCAAAGTAAGACATCGCCAAAGGGAAATCTACTACGAATAATGAGGCCGTCCATATGGGTGCTGCCCTGACCACATTCTTGTAAATCAGGGCACGTTTACCTGTCCTTATGACTACCTTTCCAACGTTTAATCTTCTAGGTGTTGTTTTTTCTTATATTTTGACAACCAAAGTATCCAAACAAGCACAAAATAAATTATGGCAAATCTCTATTATCACTACAATTTGGAAATTACTGGTTTAGGTTCGATTTGCTTTCTACTCTATGGATTTTATAATAAAAAATATGAAAGAATAAATCCATAACATTTGGCAGTCCCAGGGCTAGGTGTCTGTGACTCAATATCAGTTCGATTTCGAAGTTCACAACATTTGGCAATCCCGGGTCTAAGCATCTATGATTCAATATCAGTTCGATTTCAAAGTTCACAACATTTGGCAGTCCTAGGGCTAGGCATCTATGATTAAATATCAGTTTGATTTCAAAGTTTAGAATGTGTTGGTTTTACGTTAACCAGCTCAAAAAGTCATGAAAATTGTACCCATGGAGTATATTTTCCTAATGGGTAGGCTATTCCATCATTTTGCAGAGCTTAGCACACCTTGAATACACTTTTTGTGAGGTGATTTGCAGTTTTCTCATCAATTTTGTGTAGTTACATCAATTCACTCTGAATTTTTAGTGGCATTATTTAGGATTTTGTAGTGGGTTTATTATCCTTCATTCTCCATGAACATAGTAACTAATTGCATCTATGTATTTTCACAAATTTATAGGTTTGAAGTAGATCCGTTAAACAAATTTTCCATGAGTTTGCCTCCGGAGCAATCCCGTCCAAGGGAAATTTTAGCAGGTAGATATGAGTTTTGATGGGGAGCCTCATCAGATGTAGCCATAAGTAAATGACCCACCAAGCACAACTAGGCCAGCACCACTATCAGTCCTACCCTGGTCATCATTGTTGTAGTTCTAGGAAGCGCTTTACCATTGGTAAGTTACTACAATATTTTTGCCCAGTATTGCAAAGTGGGATGATGGTGGTAGTGTATTTGTGGATCATCTAGTATGTTTCTCTAGAGAAGAGGCCACAAGAACAACCATTAGAGGATAATGAAGCAACAGGGGTTCTCAAAGTTTGACCTCCACTGGTTTCCCACCATTGAATATTGTCGTAAAGAAGGAGCTATGCCAAATCCAAATATGTTAATGATTGAACGAGCTTGTGGGCGAAGACCAGTCAGAACATGTGGGAGAAAGCCATTCGAACACATGGAATCCAACCATTTGAAGACCAGTGGAAATAGGTGGAAGCAAATAATTGGGTAGAGGGACGACGATTGCTACAGTGATTTCGGAACCCACTTTAAGAGATAAAATGCCTAATGACGTAAATATTTCCATGGGCATAAATGTTGTCCATAAACGTTTATATAGACTAATTAAATTTTTTTCGTTTTTGTTAGAAAAGTGTTTTTAAAATACCTATTACTTATCAATCACATATTGCTTGTTTTTGGGTTGTATTGAATGTTTTTTTTAATATTTTTATTAAAATTTAAGGAATATTGTTAAGTATATTTGTAAGTGGTGTATTTTTTATATATAGTATTAGAAGAACATAATTGTAAATAGAATAAGACTATACTTATTGAGATTACAAATTGTTTAATGAAAATTAAATAACAGTAAATCAGAATTAAACCGTTCAAGAACCTGCAAGCGCTCAAGTTCGTTGAAAAACCAACTTATGAGCTATAAAACTCTTACTGCTAAAACATTTGCAGAAATAGATAAAAACACTTCATAAAAGAAATTTCATGAAGTTTTATCAATGTCTTAATAATTAACAGAGATAAAGCAGAGTTAAATAAACACATTAACCAATTGCAAATGAATCACAGTACTATCTGATCATTTGGAATAAGAGAACTAAAACCATGTCAAAGAAATTTGATAGATCAAGTTACAAGAGATAAGAATTGCAACACTATATTATATTCAAAATTCTCTGTAACAAATTACATAAAAGAACTTTAGCAAAAGTTGAAGTGTTGTTCAATCCCTTGTATCAGTCTCCCTTCCAAAAGTCAAAAGTTCAAGAGCCCTTGATACATCAGAGATCATTTACTTAAATAATTATTACAAAAAATAGAATTCCCCCTAAAGGGGATCCAAAAACTAAACAAGGCTAATATCCTAGGAAATCTTTCCAGACTCTCCAAATTAGTAGCAGCTCCTCGATATCAGGATAAGTGGCTGATTCTATGCCTAATTGGGCATTACATTTATAATCCTCGACCTCATTCTTAACCAACTTATGGAAAACTCGGCTGTAGACATGGATCTTTCTTTTCACTGCGAGTGGTTGTTTGATTAACTGCTCCACGTCATGTATGCTGATGTGGTCTAGTTCCTTGATCTTCTCCTCCTGGTCATCCCTTCATTTCTCAACTTGATCGATCATTAGTCCAAGTGGACTTGCCTTTTCAATAAGCACCATGGTAGGAAAGGATAAGTTAGTCATGATATTATCAACTGCAAACCATCTTCTGCCACAGATAGCTTGAGCTTTCTTTATAACTTCAACTATTGTATCATCCAATTCTTCCCAATATCTCAGAATAGTTCTGGCTCTTTTAAAATGAAAAGGAGTGAGAAGAGTGATATTATCAGGACTCTCCTTCATGTACCTCTGCCAATCAGTGACTTCATCATAAGCTTTTGAGGCCTATTTTTTTTCCTCAATTAGGTCCTCCAAAACCAAAGACACCTTGGCAAACACTATATGAGTCTCAAATATATCAGCTAGAGTTCCAAACAACTCACATACAAAATCAAAATGTGGGTCTGTTAGTTCTGATAGCAAGCTCCTTAAACTCTTTTGTGAAAACTTGGAAAATGAAGATGAAGCTGCACTTGCAGTTGCATCTTCATTTTGCCTCTCTAATACTGCAACCTTTTGAACCAGAGTGGCATTAGAATTATTTTCTCTCTGTAACTCTACACTGAGAGTAACATTCTTCAGTTGAATTTCATCCTATTTTTCCTCATGTGGTTTCTTGAGCTGCTCTAGTGCTTCTTTCAAACTGATAATTTTCACCTTTTGTTTATCAAATTCTCTATTTAAAGAGTTGAAAGCATCCACATTGGCACCTGTGAAGGCTCCTAGAACAGAAGCTACATCTATAGCATAGGCTTGTGGATCACTTGATTGGGTGTCCATAAAACTTCATTCACCATTGACATATCAATATCATTCTGATCTCTCCCCCTCTTCTTTCCCCATCTAACCACTGATTTCTCAGCTTTACTATATCGATATTCACCTAAAGACACCACAAAATCTTCATTGAACTCGTCTCTAACCTCATCAATAGGAGGTATGATAAGGCCTGTTGATATCAAAGATGAAGTCTGAGATGTGGTTTGACAAGGTATAGCCATAGTGATATGAGAGGTAGCAGGGGAGGAAGTAACATTCTGAACAAGAGTCATTTCAGGGGCTGAAGAAATGTCATGAACAGAATATTCCACAGAAGGAATTTGCACAGTAGTATCCTTAAGAAATGATGTTGGTGATACTATTGCAATTTTCTCAGACATAGGGGATGAAATTGAGCTAATTGAAGGAATATGCAATGGTATTTTAAAAACCGGAGGGACAATAGATGAAGGAATAGGGATATCCATAGGAACAGGTTTGATTGATTCGGGTAATACAGTGGCATTTTGATAGAGCTCAGTCATAAAAGGAGTCACAATAAAACCATTAGAAAATGATGATAAAGCCATTATTGATGAAAGAAGTATTGCAGAAGAAGAGGGAACATACTGACAAACAGGTTGAGATTGAGGAAGAGAGGATGAAGGATTGCCATTGCTACCATTGGTGAGATTTTGGAAATCATTACTAGTCTCAATAGTAACAGGAACGGGAGAACTTCTTCCCTCCTCTTCCTTTGAATTAGTTAGGTCAATAGTAGGAACAAAACTTGAAATATTTGTCTTCTTTAAAGGACTGTCCTCAACCTGAGTTTTTTCAGGTAGAATCTTTTCAATCGCGTTGGTTATCACCTAGGCAATTTCAGGTGACTGAGATGTTGCAACTTCTTGTGTATCTAAGGCTGAAATCATTCTGCTCAACTTCTTCTTTATTTGTTCTGAATTTTGCAAATAATCCTTAACTTCTTTCTTGCCTATCTTTTGCCATCCTTTCCAGGATGTCCAACTCCATAGACCTGTAATGCTTTACCCTATCCCTAATCTCCTTCTGATACTGCAAGATATGGCTTTGCTCTTCTTTGCTCTCAGCCCTTGCCAAGAATTATGGAAATTTATCTACTCCCTGATAAATGAAATCATACAGATTTTCCTCATGAACATAACTTGTTTTGAAGTGATTTTGCCTTAGGTGTAAATCAATAATCCCTTGAGGATTGTGTTGTCTTTTGCTTGCAAAACCAAGTTTAAGTGACATGATGTGGTCACTCGGCTCCAATTCCCAAGTATAAGTGGGTACACTCAAGGATCCAAGGGTAATGGGAAACCTGGGCCAAGTCATGAAGAATTCAAGTCATCCCACAGAATAAGTAAGACTTATATTGACTCGGAGGAGGAGTATAATTCCTGACAAAGACCTGAAAGTTTCAGCATGCTGAAGATTGAGTGTAAGTATGGAGTGGTGTAGATGGTGTAAAAAAATATACATGGCAGATAGTGAGACACCCACAGTAGAATTCAAGTCATCCCACTTCAACTTTAATAAGAAGACACTTCACCCTTCAACTTCTTCAATTACATTGCTTTAACATTTGATTATCACTTTTTATTGCTTTAACATTTCATTATCACTTTTTATTGCTTTAACAATTCTATTAGACCTTGATCTATTAAATTGTATTCGGTATAACAATTCACATTGAAATGGAAAACAACTCTTCCCTCAAATGTAGTTGATTTCAAGTACTTCTACAAGCCCACACATATTCAGTCAACTTGGTGGTGATCTATAAGCTATAGGTAGAGAAACTATACTAGTTATATTGTTTTTATGTGGGAATCCCAATATTTGTGTTCTCCAATCATAGTGTTGACACTAAATCCTATAATATGCCTTACATTCAATGGTAATGCTCCTAAAAGAAACATTAGATTGCATATCATCAAGAGTAGATTGTTCACATGTTAATAGATCATCAAAAGAATATTTTTCACCTATTAATAGAAAGTAGTAGCAAATTGTTCACATGTTAATAGAAAGTAGTAGCAAGTATCCATTAATAGAGATTATTGGCAAGTATCCATAGCAAATACAAAGACCAGCTAGAATCTTGATTATTTGTTTTTTGGTTTTGAACAAATGTTGAATGTCGTGCTCAAGTCTTTCCTTTAAGGTCTAGAAGGCTCCATTTTAGGGTATCCATAAAATCTCTCACACACAGACATTTATGCAACATGAACTTTTATTGTTTTTGCATATCTTCCATAAAAGGAAAAATATTTGGAAGAAGGAAATCCAATATGAATGTTACTAGCTGAGCCATAGAATTTAACATTGTTAATGTCTGAAAATTACTAAGGATTTGCAATACATATTTATTTTCCCTGTCAACTGATTCCATCTACTCTTAGTTAAAATTCAATTTCCTTTCACATTAAAAAAATCAAATGTTTCTTAATATATTAAAAAGTATCAAGACATGACACTAAAATTTTGCCAACAATGTAAACAAATTAATTATACTCATCCCGGTCCATAGAATTAATTTATTAGTCAGTTCATTAAGGTGGAAGTTATGGCTAGATTTTAAATGATAATCAGTTCATCTATAAGTGGAAAATGACTGCAATTTATTTTTACACAATTTATTTCATGGATAAGAATATTGAAATCATGGATAGGTAATAAATCAAATTAACTATATATTTATAATCCATTTATTTCATGTATAACAATATTGACATCATGGATGAATAAAAATCAAACCAACTATAGATTTGTAATCCATTTAATTTATGGGCCATAATAGTGACATCATATATGTATAATAAATCAAACCAACTATATATTTGTAATCCACTAATAATAGTGACATCATCTATGGATAATAAATCAAACCAACTATATATTTGTAATCCACTTAATATATTCTTGTAAAAGAGCTTAATTTCAATCGCCAATAAATACAAATAAATAATGCATACTAATAGAAATTTGTTTGAACAACTACAGTACAAAAAATATTTCCATTGTAAGAATAATGACAATACTAAAAAAAAGTTGTTTTTGACTTGACAAACTAAAATGTAGAAAACATTTGTCATTTGATGCAAGTGCATCAATGTTTGTTGTATTTGAATTGCTAAGAAGATTGGATATGCTTTGCTTTGGTCCTCTAGAAGTAACTGAATTTTCTATCAAAACCTCTATGATGCTCTCCAACACTGCTACTACAACTATCATAGTTGGTCTTTCTTCTCGTGAATGTTTCGAACAAAGAAAACAAACATGTAGCAAAGAAACTAAGCATTTATATACATTTTTTTCTTCAAATTCATATCCATCCACCTCAATAGAAAGACCAATGTCAATGACCTCTTTTAATCTATATGGAAACAATGACTTCACCCAATTGTGCAAGTTTAGGTCTCTAACAAACATGTCACTTCTTGGTTGTTTTCTAGTAATAATTTTCAATAATAGAATGCCATAGCTGTAAACATCTCCTTGAGTAGAAACTATCTCACACAATCCATATTCTGCAATAGATGCAACCTTCATTGGATTATGCTCAGCCAATGTATACAATACGTTAATGAGAAAAGGCAAGTGAAAGTGAAGATCAAGAAAACCATACCTGGGGCAATGTAGCCCGTGGATTCTCTCTAAGAAAGTGTAGACGTTAGTGAAATAGTAGACTCGTTTTCATCGATTACTCTTACAATACCAAAATCTGTTACATGGGCTGACATATCTTTATCTAAAAGTACATTGCTAGGTTTTATGTCAGAATGCACTACTTGCACAAAAGAATCATGATGAAAATACTCCATGGCATGGGCCACATCTTTGGCAATGTCCAATCGAGATTTCAATCCTAATTCACACACATCTTCACCATTGTCATCATCTCTATCAGGATACGAATGCTTCTCTAAGGTTCCATTAGACATAAACTCAAACACTAAACCTTTGAAATAGAGGTTGGAATATGAGGTTATGATTTTCACCAGATTTCGATGTCGAAGCTTTTGCAAGACAATGCATTCTTCCTTAAAACTCTTCTCACCAGGTCATTTTGCAATTGGAGAACCTTCATAGCAACAAGTGTGCCATATTTCAAAACTCCTTTATATACTAGCCCAACACTACTTGTTCCCAACAAGTTGGCCTCATCAAATCCATTGGTCACTGTGTGAAGTTCCTAATATGAGATCCTTTGGTGCTTTGAATTTTGGAAGATAATTGTTGAGAATCCAATGTTGTGTGCATGCATATTTGATCTCCGTAGGAATCTTAGGAGTAGACAACATAGTATAAAAGCAATAGATCCTCTTATTTCCATTAGTGCTCTTTTTAGAAATGTAAGATGGCCTCTTGGTGTTGGACATGCTGATAATTGGAATACTTGTGGTCCACAAAGATTAGGATTTCCATTAAAATACATGACATTTGATTGATTTGAAAAAAACTTCCCTTTGGAATCTCCCCAGTGAGGTTGTTAAAAGACAGATTCAAAATTTGAAGCATTTTCAACTTATTGAGATTAGCTGGTATCATACCTGACAAGGAGTTAGAAGAGAAATCTATGCTTATAAGACTTTTTAAATTTTCAAGTGAATTTGGGATGGGGCATTGAAAGGAATTTTGAGATAAATTCAATGAAAATAGTTCAACACAACTTCCAAGTGTAGATGGAATGTCTCTAGTCAACTGATTAGGAGAAATGTATATAGCTTGAGCCATTGTGATTTTACCAATATCAATGGGAAAGGAACCTTATAATGAATTCCATGATAAATTCAAATATAAATGTAGATTATAAGCTTCAACAATTTCTCACAGTATCCTTCCAGTAAAACTATTGTGAGACAAGTCAAGCAATTCCAAATTTGTACAATTTCCTAAGTTGGGAGGTATGCTTCCTGATAATTGGTTATGATGAAGGAGGAGATCTCTTAGTTGTTTAAGGGGTGCAATGGAATTGGGAATATTTCCAGTGAGCTTGTTTTTGCTAATGTCCAAGAGACCGATTCATCGTAATTGTTCAAATTCATTAGGTATATTTCCTTCTAATTTTTTGTTTCCTAAATCCAATCTTTCTAAGTTTATAAGGTTTCTTAAAGAAGGAATGCTACCATTTAAAATATTTCTAGACAAATTTAGATAGGTTAGGCTGCTGAGATTTCATATATGTGGAGGAATTTTTCCTTCTATCATGTGTTTTTCTAATGTCAAGTAAGACAAACTAGTATAAAGTTTCCCTATGGAAAGTGGCAAGACACAAACTAGTTTAGTGTCTCTCAAGTTTAGTTCTTTTAGGTGAGAACAATTTGTAAGGGTCGCAAGAAAAGGCATGGTTGCATCATTTCCACTATGAAGTTGATTAGAATGTAATTTTAATAATTCAAGGAGGAATAGCTTACCCAACTCTATTGTCACACTACCACTTAAGTTGTTGGAGGCTAAATTGAAAACTCTGAGTTTTGAGCAATTTCCAATGGAATTTGGTATGTTTCCATTAAGTTAATTTCCCCATAAACTCAACTAACTTAAGTTAACCATATTTGACAAGAAAGTGGGAATGCTTCCATTAAGTTGGTCTGTGGAAATCACCAAGTCAGTGAAAGTAGAGATATTTTACAAAGAAGTGGGAATGGTTTCTGATAACCCATTCATATCGAGGTAAAGGAATTGGAGACTTGTGAGCAGGACCAATTCTTGTGGAATACTCCCAATGAGTTTGTTTGTGGAAATTTCCAAGTTAGTCAAAGTGGAGATATTTTTCAAAGAAGTGGGAATGGTCCCTAATAATTTATTGGCATAGAGGTAATTCTTTTGGAGACTAGTGAGCAGTCCCAATTCTTATGGAATACTCATAGTGAGTTTGTTTGTGGAAATTTCCAAGTCATTCAAGGTGGAGATGTTTGAAAAATAAGTCAGAATGGTCCCTGATAATTCTTTGGCATATGCGTAAAGCATCCAAATACTAGTGAGTGGGACCAACGCTTATGGAATACTCTCAGTGAGTTTATTTGTGGAAATTTCCAAGTCAGTCAAAGTGGAGATATTTGACAAAGAAGTGGGAATGGTCCCTGATAATTCATTGGCATAGAGGTAAAGCTTTTCAAGACTAGTGAGCAGGCCCAATTCTTGTGGAGTACTCCCAGTGAGATTGTTTGTGGAAATTTCCGAGTCAATCAAAGTGGAGATATTTGACAAATAAGTGGGAATTGTCCCTGATAATTCATTGGCATAGAGGTAAACCATTTGGAGACTAGTGAGTAGGCCCAATTCTTGTGGAATACTCCCAGTGAATTTGTTTGTGGAAATTGCCAAGTCAGTCAAAGTGGACATATTTGACAAAGAAGTGGGAATGGTCCCTGGTAATTCATCAAAGAGGTAAATATTTTGGAGACTAGTGAGCAGGCCAAATTCTTGTGGAATACTCCCAATGAGTTTGTTTATGGAAATTTCCAAGTCAATCAAAGTGGAGATATTTGACAAAGAAGTGGGAATGGTCCCAAATAATTCACAATGACATTAATGAGAAAATTGATTTTACAATTTCAAAAAATATTTGAGAAAATCATTTTTACAATTGCTAAAATAAGTAAAGCTAAGAGTTTTCAGAAGTAAATCTAAGAGGTTTCAGAAGGAAAATGGCATTGGTGAGCAATGACATTTCCAAATGAAATTGGAGAAAAAAATGGTTTTGCAATTTCTAAAATAGTTAAAGCTAAAGAAAATGATTGGTACCTATGAGGATATTTGCTCCTAAGAAAAGCAACTGCAGATGTGTGAGGGAACCAAACTCATGGGAAATAATTCTAGCCAGATTGTTGTAGGAAAGTGTCAAGTAAGAGAAATTTGTGCAATTGCAAAGATAACTAGGGATGTTCCCATCCAATTGATTGTGGTGAAACCAAATTCAAATGAAAGAGGAGTCCCAATTGTTGTGGGATATGACCATTAAATATATTGTTCCAAAGATCGAGCGAGTGGAGAAACATCAAATTTCCAAGGTAAGGAGAGATGGTGCCACCCAATTCCATGAGACTAAGGTGGATGGAAACAACTTTATCCATGTGACGGTGACTGTAGGTGATGATAATCCAGTTGCAGAAGGGGAGTGCGGGAGTTTAGTGGGACATGGAAGCATGAGGATTATAGGTGATATCATTCTTGAATTCCAAGAGGGATTATTGATCATCATGAGATGAGTGCATAGAGGAGGGGAAATGAAGAGGAAAAGGAGGAAATAAAGAGGAAAAGAAAAAGAACAAAGAGGATATTTTTTTCATCCCTCTTTAGGCAAAAAGAGGGTTGGTTTACTTTGCACTTCTCAATCGTATGATCCTGGGCGGTTCCTTCCTCTGAGAGTGAAAATGGTCAATGGTGGAATAATCTATGGTGAAGAATCTATCATTGTTCCTGACTAAGAGTATGCCCATTGTCCAGCAGTGAGTTATACATGATGATTGTAGTATCTTACTTAAGAGTGTGGTAATATCTATGGTATATGTGCAATATCGAACTTCCTTAGCCTCCGCAAGACTAATTGGACCCTCAATCACTGATAAATCGAATACATTCCATGTACTGGAATATGTCAATATAGTAGAAGTCCAAAAGCTACTTTGTGCAGTATATCAAATAGATGAATCGGGTATCCACAATGGAGCTCTTTAGTAGTTATTCCCAATGTTAAGGCAACTAGCAATTGAAACTGGTAATTGTAGGCTAGAAACTCAAGAACATGGGGAGTACCTTAATATGAAAGGATTTGACAAGGATTTCACTATAATGTACTTTCATTTTATTTAACAAAATGTTGATTCCTAAGATTATTATCAAAGGGCCATGTAAATCCCTTAGGAGACATAATACTGCGATCTTATGTTCTAGATTTAGTCAAAATAATGAAGCATCAAGTAAATTGAATCCTAATGTTGGGAAGATGTCATTCTTTTAATGAGGTATAATTGCATTAGTAAAATAAAACAATTCCACTTGCATGCAGGCCTTCATAAAACAATTCCATTTGCATGAAGACCTTGATTTCTTAGATTGTGTTTAGTATAAATAAAACAATTTCATTTACATGTAGACCTTCATCTCTTAAGTTGTATTCAGTATAGAAATTCACATGGAGATGGAAAATAACTATGCCCTCAATGTAGTTGATTTTTGAGTACTTATAGCCCACACATGTTCTTCCATTCAATCAACTTGGTGGTGATCTATAAGCTGTAGGAAGAGAAAAGATTGGAGTTTTGTTGCTTTTATGTGGGAATCCCAATATTTTTTTTCTCCAATCATAGTGTTGAGACTAAATCCTACAATATGCCTTACGTTCAAGGGAAATGCTCCTACAAAAAAATTAGAGTGCATATCATCAAGAGCATATTGTTCACATGTTAATAGATCATCAAGAGCATATTGTTCACTTGTTAAGAGAAAGTAGTAGAAAGTATCCATTAATAGAGATTATTGACAAGTATCCATAGCAAATACAAAGACTATCTAGAAGCTTGATTATTTTCTTTCGGGTTTTGGGTAAATGTTGAATATTGTATTCAACCTTTTCTTTGAGGTGATCTAGAAGGATCAATTTTAGGGTCTCCTTTAAGTCTCTCTCACAGACATACATTTATGCAACATTAGCTTTTATTATTTTTGTTTATCTTCAAGAAAAGGAAACAAATTTGGAAGAAGGAAATCCAATAGGAATGATACTAGTTGATACATAATATTTAACATTGTTAATGTCTGAATATTACTCTGGATTAGCAATACATATTTATCTTCCATGCCAGTTCATTTCATCTACTCTTAGTTAAAGTTCAGTTTCCCTTCACATTAAAAAATAAAGTGTTTCCTAATATATTAAAAAGTATCAAGAAATGACACTAAACTTTAGTTAACAATGTAAACGAATTAATTAGACTCATCCTGGTTCATAGAATTAATTTATTAGTCAGTTGATTAAGGTGGAAGTTATGACTGAATTTTAAATGATAATTAGCTCATCAAAATGACTACAATTTACTTTTAGACAGTTTATTTCATGGATAAGAATATTGATGTCATGGATAGATAATAAATCAAACTAAATATATATTTGTAATGTTATTTCATGGATAACAATATTGACATCATGTATGGATAATAAATCAAACCAACTATAGATTTGTAATCCATTTATTTTGTGGACAAGAATATTGACATCATCAATGGACAATAAATCAAACCAACCATTTATTTTATGGACAAGAATATCGACATCATCGATGGACAATAAATCAAACCAACTATAGATTTGTAATACACTTAATATAGTGTTCTAAAAGAGCTTAATTTTCATTGCCAGTCATTACAAATTTAATGCATACTAATATAAATTTGTTTGAACAACTAAAGTACAAAAAACACTGTCATTGTAAGAATAATGACAATACTAAAAAAAATTGTTGTTGATTGGACAAACTAAATTATAGAAAATTTTTGGTCATTTGATGCAAGTGCATCAATTCTTGTTGTATTTGAATTGCTAAGCAGATTGTATATGCTTCGCTTTAGTCCTCTAGAAGTAATTGAATTTGCTATCAAAACCTCTCTGATGCTCTCCAACACTGCTACTACAACTTTCATAGTTGGTCTTTCTTCTTTTAAATGTTTCGAACAAAGAAAACCAACATGTAGCAAAGAAACTAGGCATTTGTATACATCATTTTATTCAAAATCATCTCCATCCACCTTGGTAAAAAGACCAATGTCAATAACCTCTTTTACTCTATTTGGAAATGCAAAGTTCACCCAGTTGTGCAAGTTTAGGTCTCCAACAAACATGGCACTTGTTGGTTGTTTTCTAGTAATAATTCCCAATAATAGAATGTCATAGTTGTAAACATCTCCTTGAGTAGAAACTATCTCACTCAATCCATATTCTGCAATATATGCAACCTTCATTAGATTATGATCAACCAATGTATACAATAAGTTAATGAGAAAAGACAAGTGAAAGTGATGATTAAAAGGAACCATACCTGGGGCAATGTATCCCATGGATCCTCACAAAGAAAGTGTAGAAGTTAGTGAAATAGTAGGCTCATTTTCACCAATTACTCTTGCAATACCAAAATCTGTTACATGGGCTCACATATCTTTATCTAAAAGTACATTGCTAGGTTTTATATCACAATGCACTACTTGCACAAAAGAATCATGATGAATATACTCCATGGCATGGGCCACATTTATGGCAATGTCTAATCGAGATTTCAATCCTAATTCACAAACATATTCACAATTGTTGTCGTCTCTTTCATGATACAAATGCTTCTCTAAGCTTCCATTAGACATAAACTCAAACACTAAAGCTTTGAAATGGAGGTTGGAACATGAGGTTATGATTTTTGCTAGATTTCGTTGTCGAAGCTTTTTCAAGACATTGCATTCTACTTTAAAACTCTTCTCACCCTGCTCATTTTGCAATTGGAGAACCTTTATAGCAACAACTATTCCATTTTTCAAACCTCCTTTATATACTAACCCAAAACTACCTGTTCCCAACAAGTTGTCCTCATCAAATCCATTGGTCACTATGTGAAGTTCTTGATATGAGATCCTTTGGTGCTTTGAATTTTGGAAGATAACTGTTGAGAAGCCAATGTTTTGTGCAAGCATATTTTCTCTCCATAGGAGCCTTAAGAGTAGACAACATAGTATAATAGAAATAGATCCACTTATTGCCATTAGTACTCTTTTTAGAATTGTAAGATGGCCTCTTGGTGTTGGACATGCAGGTAACTAGAATACTTGTGGTCCACAAAGATTAGGATTTCCATTAAAATACATTACATTTGACTAATTTGAAAAAAAACCTCCTTTTGGAATCTCCCCTATGAGGTTGTTAAAAGACAGATTCAAAAATTGAAGCATTTTCAACTTATTGAGATTAGTTGGTATCATACCTAACAAGGCGTTGGAAGAGAGATCTAGGCTTATAAGACTTACGGTAACTTTTCAAGTGAATTTGGAATGGGGCCTTGAAAGGAATTTTGAGACAAATTCAATGAAAATAGTTCAACACAACTTCCAAGTGTAGATGGAATGGCTCCAGTCAACTGATTACCAGAAATGTCTATAGCTTGATCCATTGTGATTTTACCAATATCCATGGGAAAGGAGCCTTCCAATGAATTCCATGATAAATTCAAATAGAAATGTAGATTATAAAGTTCAACAATTTCTCGCGGTATTCTTCCAGTAAAACTATTGTGAGACAAGTCAAGCAATTCCAAATTTGTACAATTTTCTAAGTTGGGAGGTATGCTTCCTGATAATTGGTTATGCTGAAGGAGGAGATTTCTAAGTTGTTTAAGGGGTGCAAGGGAATTGGGAATCTTTCCAGACAGTTTGTTTTTGCTAAATTCCAAGAGACTGAGTCATCGTAATTGTTCAAAGTCATTAGGTATATTTCCTTCTAATTTGTTGTTTCCTAAATCCAATCTTTCTAAGTTTGTAAGGTTTCTTAAAGAAGCTGGAATGCTACTATTTAAAATATTTCTAGATAAATTTAGATAGGTTAGGCTGCTGAGATTTCCTATATGTGGAGGAATGTTGCCTTCTATCGTTCTGTTTGCTAATGTCAAGTAAGACAAATTGGTAGAAAGTTTCCCTATAGCAATGGGCAAGACACCAACTAGTTTATTGTCTCTCAATTTTAGTTTATTTAGGCGTGAACAGTTTGTAAGGGACGTAAGAAAAAGCATGGTTGTATCATTGCCACTATGAAGCTGATTAGAGTGAAAGTTTAATAATTCAAGGAGGAATATCTTACCCAACTCTATTGGCACACTACCACTTAAGTTATTGTAGGCTACATCGAAATCTCTGAGTTTTGAGCAATTTCCAATGGAATTTGGTATGTTTCCACTAAGTTGATTTCCTCATAAAATTAACCAACTCAAGTTAACCATATTTGACAAGGAAGTGGGAATGGTACCTGATAACTCATTCTCATAGAGGGAAAGGAATTGGAGACTAGTGAGCAAGCCCAATTCTTGTGGAATACTCCCAGTGAGTTTCTTTGTGGAAATTGCCAACCGAGTCAAAGTGGATATCTTTGACAAAGAAGTGGGAATGGTTCCTGATAACTCATTCTCATAGAAGTAAAGGATTTGGAGACTAGTGAGGAGGCCCAATTCTTGTGGAATACTCCTAGTGAGTTTGTTTCTATAAATATCCAATTCAGTCAAAGTGGAGATATTTGATAAAGAAGTGGGAATGGTTCCTGATAACTCATTCTCATAGAGGTAAATAATTTGGACACTAGTGAACAGGCCCAATTCTTGTGGAATACTCACAGTGAGCTTGTTTGTGGAAATTGCCAAGTCAGTCAAAGTGGATATATTTGACAAAGAAGTGGGAATGGTTCCTGATAACTCATTGTCTTCGAGGTAAAGGATTTGGAGACTAGTGAGCAGACCCAATTCTTGTGGAATACTCCCAATGAGTTTGTTTATGGAAATTTCCAAGTGAGAAAAAGTGGAGATATTGGACAAAGAAGTGGGAATGGTCCCTCACAATTCACAATAACATTAATGAGAAAATCAATTTTACAATTTTAGAAAACATTTGAAAAAAAAATGCATTGCATGCCCTTGACAATTCACAATAACAGTAGTAAGAAAGTTGTCTTTGTAATTTCTAAAATAAGCAAAGCTAAGAGGTTTCATAAGGAAAATGACATTAGTGAGCAATGGCAAATTCAAAATGGCATTAGCGAAAAAATTGTTTTTGCAATTTCTAAAATAATTAAAGCTAAAGAAAAGGAAGGAGAGGGTTAAGGAAGCCAAATTTGTACAATTGCTGAGATGAGTGGGGATGTTTCTGTCCAATTGATTGACGGCTAACCAGAGCATGTTCAAATGAAAAAGGTGTCCCAGTTGAATTGGGATATGACCATGAAGTGTATTGTTGGAAATATCTAAGTAGTGGCGAAACATCAAATTGGCGAGGGAAGGAGAGATGGTGCCTATGAGGCTATTTTCTCCTAAGGAAAGGAGCTGTAGATGTACGAGGGAACCCAAATCCTTGGGAATACTTCCAGTCATATTGTTGTATGAGAGCACCAAAGAAGCCAAATTTGTGCAGTTGCCGAGATGAGTGGGGATGTTTCTATCCAATTGATTTTGGTCTAATGAGAGCGTGTTCAAACGAAAGAGGCGTCCCAGCTGAATTGGGATATGACCATGAAGTGCATTGTTGGAAAGATCGAGTGACTGGAGAAACGCCAAATTGGAGATATTTGACAAAGAAGTGGGAATGGTCCTTGGCAATTCACAAACAATAACATTAATGAGAAAATCAATTTTACAATTTCAAAAAACATTTCAAAAAAAAAATGCATTGCATGCCCTTGACAATTCACAATAACAGTACTAAGAAAGTTGACTTTGAAATTTCTAAAATAAGTAAAGCTAAGAGGTTTCATAAGGAAAATGATATTAGTGAGCAATGGCAAATTCAAAATGGCATTAGCAAAAATTTTGATTTTGCAATCTCTAGCATAATTAAAGATAAAGAAAACAATTCGTACCTGTGAGGCTATTCACTGCTAAGAAAAGCAGTTGCAGATGTGTGAGGGAACCCAACTCGTGGGGAATACTTCCAATCAGATTGTTGAAGGAGAGCACCAAGTGATACAAATTTTTGCAATTGCTGAGACCACTGGGTATGTTTCCCTCCAAGTAATTGCGGTGCAACCAGAGCTCCCTCAAACGACCGAGGCATCCCAATTGATGTGGGATATGACCATGAAGTGCATATTTGGAAATATCTAAGTAGTGGAGAAACGTCAAATTGGCAAGGGAAGGAGAGATGGTGCCGCCAAGTTCCATGGAAGTGAGGTTGAGGTAGACGACTCTGTCCATGTGACGACAGCTGCAGTTGATGAGAAGTTGTAAATGAGTAATTATGAAGAGCAATTGATAATGAGTAATTATGATGAGAAGTTGTAAATGAAAAGTCTCAAGTTCAAATACCCCATAAATACTTACTAAAAAAACCTATAATCATTAACAAATACTTCATAGTTGATATATTCAAAATTTCATGCAAACGCAAAGAAAAGAAGGAAAAAAGCATTGTAATAAGAAAATAAAAACTAAGTGCTCATACACTTTTATCATCTATAAAAGTGAGAAATAAAAGCACAACCCCATAATAACAACTCTTCACCCATATACAAGGATAATTTTAGGGGTGAAATTTAGCCCATGGGCTATTTTTCATGTTTTTCTCTAAAAAACGATTCGCTAATTTGCATTTTTTGAAGCCTTGTTTCGCCCAATTTTGATGGGGTAAACATTTTTCACCCTAAAAATCACCAAATTATTATATAAATGATATAAAATTCTTAGAAATTGAAATATTCTTAGAAAAATATCGCCAAACATTTTACAGTTGGCGATTTAGAAATTGGCAAGATTCACCAACATTTATAAATTTTTAAATAAGTATGGTTCCTTAAAATTATCCCTGTCGATATATAGCCCGAACGGGTGTGGCTCATTGGCATCAATTGATATGAAGTCACTTGTTGTAAATGGATGTCACAAGATCAAATCCCACCCAATATTACATGTGTGCCATGTCTTGCGAGCAGGTGTGGAACACCTACGGGTATGGTGGTAGCGAGAATGGATTCTTGGACCAATTTCACGCGAGTAGCAGCCCAACTCCAATTATTGATTCCCCTAATTACCAAAAAAAAACTCTTCACCCATATATAAAACAACGACTTAGCATTACTCAGTATATCATTCTAGAACTTGAATAAAGTAATCAAAATAAAGGGTTGACCATATACTCCATATAACTATCAACACAAACATAAAAGGAAGGTAGAGGCTTATACATAAAAAAGGAAAAAATAATGATGAGAAAACTTCTTTTTTTATTATTAGAAGAATCAATTGATAGTATGCAACATTTTTAATTAGAAACAACACAATCAAAAGCTTATTTTATTATTAAATAATAATACAATAGCAATTATGAATAGTTTATTTTCTCAAATGAGAAACTAAATTGTAAATTCAAAAGAAATATATTTACTCATTGTCACAACTCAAAAATAAAATATCAAATGACATACAAACTAGAGTGCAAAATGATGAGATATATTACCCATAATTCAAAAATCAAATATGCATGCCAATATTAAATCCATATAAACCCATATAGAACTAGGTTATATAAAGGCAAACTAGATTGCAAAATGGAAAAAAATATATTTACTCATGGTTATATCTCAAAAATCAAATATAAAGGAGAACTATTTGCAAAATGAATAAAAAAATATATTTACTCATTGTTATATCTCAAAAATCAAATAAAATCAAATAGCATTGCACAATGACGAAATATACTCAAAAATCAAATTTACATGTCAATATTATACTCACACTTCATAAAATTTACATGGAAATATTTTAATCTCATTCTCCATTATATAAAAAGGAAAGTATATCTTTTGAGGTCTCCCATAATATTCCAATTTCTTAAAATCATACACTATTATTTTTTCATCCATCTCCACTCAAATGAAATCCTAGTCATATTCACCTTAAACCTTTTTAGAAAAGAAAATGCAACCTCTATCATAAATTTAATCATTTTTATCCATTTTAAATTTTAAAACCACATAATCTATTCGAAAAACATTTTGGATTTTTTTACAAGGGACAATTTTAAATTTTGTTATACCAAACATATATCTCTCAAGAATTGAAAGATCAAATTTCTTTGGGTGTAAATTTTTTCTTGAAGTGTAGAATATTCTTTTCTTTTGGCTCTTGAAGCAAGCTCAGTATGGTCTAAACATTTGTTGTGCGGAATTTGATCCTATGACTAAGGTGAGGTCACCAACACACTATGGTAGGTGGAAATAGACCTAAAGGATTTATCTACGAGTTGATATGACTCATAAACATGGATTCAACACACTATAAGACTCTTAACAAATAAATAGAAAATGAAGTAAAGAAAAGGAGAAAGAATGATGTGCACCCATTTTACAAAGCTCAATCCTTGTTGCTCCCTTAACACTCTTCCAATCCACTCCTTTATGCCCAGTATTCAACCTGCAACAATGACAAAGCAAACTTTCTCAAAATCACTTGACCATAAAGAAGAGTTCAAATTAAATAAAACATACATATAGAATCAACTACTTAAGCAATGTTTTATTATAATCAATAAACAATTGTCCTTAAAGACACCAATCCAACATTGAACAAATTTAGTTTGGGGGAGGGAAAGATACCAAATTTCCATCATAGTAAATAAATAATACAAAACAATACTTCATTCACTTCTCAACACCTTTCGATGCCAAAGATTGGGTCACTCTGCTCGTGCACACCAAAAATTCCACACCAATCTTTTGAATGTATTCCAAGGTGAAATCACTTGAGGGTAAGTGACTTCAACAATTAGGGAGATGGTGATCAACAATAGGGGTTACTGACATGAATGGGATATGAATAGGTGTAGTGAAGTGAGATTCCTCCAACATAATATTATCATGATGGGTGTCCCCTTTCTTGGTGCATATCATCTCCTTTTACAATTGATGATAGCTGCAAATGATTTCCAAATAGTTTTAAGAGTTACAACCAAGCAAAAACTGTTTGAAAATTTCCACAAATCCTCAATTTTTGGATTTTTATTATTTTTCGTGACCTTTTGAGGTAGTCCTACCTTGCTAGATGAAAACAAGTGTAGCTCGTTCCTTGATAGTGTGAAAGGTACGAATGGGATATTTTAATGGTTGTAATTGTATAGGATGAGGAACAATGAGCTATGATCTTCACTTTAGTAATCATCATTTGGGGTCAAATCAAAGGAACTTTAGTTCATATTTGTGGATGAACAAGAGTAGTTTGGGTACCATCATCATGAATAGAGAGAAGTGTTAATTTTCTCTATAAAAGATGCCCCCTAATGTGTGAGGTCAGAAAGGAAGTTTATGGCCAAAATACATTAAAATAAATAGTAGAGTGGGATGTGGCATTATCAAGGCTGATATTCCCAATCATGAGTTACAATAGGTACTTGAAATAGAGATAGAGGTTCTAGACATATAATTTCCATGATGTGGGAATGCCTATGCTAAAATAGAAATAGAACATGGCCACCAAATAAAGTATATTGTGCATCCATGACATAAAGTAGATGTAATATTATAACCAAAAAAGTAGTACTCAATGGATATGGATGATATATATGATACTGGATCATGGCCATGGTACTAATTGTCAATACCCCAAATTTTCACAAAAATTTAAAATTTTGAAATAACATAAAATGCTGAGACTGCAGTTTATTAACAGTTAACGGTTAGAAATAAGAGAAATAGTTAATAGATTAATTTGCATAAACTCAATTATGTTAACTCAACAGTTTTCTTATTAACACAATATTAAGTTTAACCTGCGCATTAATTCTATATTTGGTTTATTGATGAGTTCTATTTATGACAGTAGGTGGAATCTGACTTTGAATTCCGGGGCTTACTTAGCATTTATGCTAACGCAGATGGATTATTTGTTCTTATAGGTTTACAGGCATAAATGACTGAGTATCGTCTTTAAATTCATAAAGCATCCTGCAATATTTCTATTTGCAATTAATAATCTTAGATTATAAGCTGATGTAATCCAACCTACTTCCGTAAGGTAACACAGTTTGTTTTCTTATGTTGCTATTGTAAACGAAGTTCATATGATTGTATTTATTCCTATAGAGTATGTAGCGACAGTACTACTTCCTTTGGTTCTAAGCAGTTTATTTTATCGTGTTGATATTCTTTATTTTCAAAATGCATACCCTAGCAATTCTATAATGCATTTCTTGTATTAAGTTCTATCTAAGAACAACTTCCAGGGTTGGTGTTTTTCTTATCGAGCCAATCTTTTCATCTTATATTAACCTTAGTAATTTGGTAAGAATGTAAAACTATACTCCAAGTAATGAGAAACTGCCACAACTTCTAAGATAAGATCTCATGGATCTGTATTAAGTAAAAGAGTTCATAGGAAAATGTTCCTACATTTCACTTTGCCATTACATAGTTTGCTATCAAAACTTTTCTAGTTTCTAAGATTTAAAAATGTGCATAAAATATTTGTTTATCAACATAAAAGGTTTTATTAGTGTTACATTTGCATAATACTTATGATCCTACCCAAACGACACTATGCAAATTACTCAAGTTGAATGTTGTGTAATCATTTATACCACCATGAAAGGAACTGGAACTAATAGATAGTTATTCTTACACTATTCACTAAATTGTTTATAAGACAATGATTTCATAATTATCTTAAAATACTATTGATAACAACTTAGTTATTACACAACCTATATCCCAATGATGATATTATTATATAAACTTTGATTAGTTGTAACCAATTCAAAAGGGGTTAATACCTATATAGGGATTATACTTATTACTACGATAAATGTTTATATAATCTTTTAACATTTCCATAAGTCAATTATTAGTGCAAACTTACAATAGATAAACACGATTCTCACAAGATTACTAATAAAATCTCGTATCATTGCTTACCAATAAAATATGTAAGATTTCTTTTGGGTCATGAGGATATAAGGTTATGATATGTGTTATGTCAATCGTTATCATAATGTTGCATACCCACGCCAATAATGAGCTATGCACCAAACGTTTAAACTATTATTGTATGATTTGAAACCCATTCAAACTATAATGTTGTTTTGATGAAATCATTTGGGAGATTTAATTGATTATTATGGATCGCAGGTGACTATGGAAAGTCGACGCACTACATGATTATATTGATATGGTCACGTGGAAATTCCTTGGCCATGCACTAGTTACATAAATAGTTGTCAACCCTAACCATTGGCTTATTCGATTTCTAACATTTGCGTTGGCCCCTTGGGATGCTCTGCAAGCTCCCATGGCAGTCGTGAGTTGCAGATAGCTACAGAGGCTCCAATGCTAGCGTTTGTCGTGGCTTACTCCCTTGAGATAGATTCTATTGCTCGCCTCCTCTGTGATTTCTTTACTTTGAACAGATTTTACTACCATCCTTGTATATGGATTTACGGCCGCTTGAAACTCCTTTTTGTTGCTCCTCTGTCGTGGTCTATCATTGGTGGAAACTTGAGCTTATTGTATGTGATTGTGTAGCTCCTTCGTCTTACGGTTCTGGATTTTAGTTTACCTGTTTGCATGTTAGTGATAGTCTAACTCCATGATTGCAGACTCCTTGTAGCCATTGCTCAGGCTTACCTACACCCCCACCGTTAGTGTGGAAAGCACCAGATTCCTATCATCTTCATCCTCGGAGAGAATGAGGGTTCGGCTCTTCTTAGCGTTGGTTATGGTGTTGTTGTTCCTCCGAGGTTCCATCATTTTCAATTTCAGTAGAGGTAAGGAAAAATAAATGAAAGCTATTACTCTTTACAGTTCCATTCTTTATATATTTCTTTATTTTTAATTAAATTCTGGTCGTTGTTTTGCAGGTTAGTCATCTCCATAGTTGACAGTCATGTTGTACCAAAAAAAAAATGGTTGATCGTATCGTCCACGGTAAGCTTCGGTTTCAAACATGGTCCTCCATACTTGTACAGACTTTTGCAGTTGGAAGAAGTCTCAGCCATGTTGCACCCAATATTGGGTTGTTGTCCTTCATTTTCATAGTTTTTGTTTTGGTTAAAATCCTTGCTTGTCACAAGGTGACTTCGACTTTAATCTATAACTTGTGAAGCTCTCCTCTCGTATTAGGGTTGAACTTACAGTTTTGTAATATTATGTTAATATTTTCCATACTCCATAACAAGATATGGGTATTCGACTTTTCACTGAGTTTCTTTTTTGTACTTTGGTAAAGTTTTTGACTTACATTCGGCCTTCGGGCTCATTATTATAATGTAAATATCTTAAGACAGTCTGTCTGTAAGTTAAATTCATTTTCCTTTATGTATTTGTATTTTATCTCTCTGTAAATGAATTTAAATTGTTCTTTTGATGGTTATATAAAAAGAAATAAGTTTACTGCTTATCTTGGGTTACTACTGTAATGGTTTTGTATATTTTAAAGAAAACTGAGTAATTTCAGCTCATAATTACGAGCTAGGGTTTTAACCCTATTTAACTTGTAAGAAGATATTTTCTGTATTGTTAATAAATAGTTTAGATTACTGTTAATAAAATTTTAAACCATTTCAGTACTCAAGGATTTCCAGGTTAGGGTTTAATGAATTAAACTCTGGTTCTTACTTTAAGATTCCTTCATTTTGTTTAAAGAATTGTTAATTTATAAATGATATTATTTATGTAATACTATTATTTGTATATAATATAAATACTTAAGCTTGTATTTGTGCATACACTTATTTAATAAAGACTGTGACTAATCTGTATTAGTTTAATTCATTCAGTGGTATTATTTATGTTAGATTACTAAGAAATGAAATAAGGGTTACAACCTTGTCATTTTTCCTTTACATGTATAATCTGTTTACAAAACCATTTCTTGTTATAATACTTATTAATTTAAACATAAATTACTGTCGTATCTTAGTTATTTTAATCATATAAATAAATTACTATTGAAGCTATATAGTTCTCTGTTAAGATACTCTTTATCTTTAGATTAATTTTACTTTAGAAATATATATGTTACTAAACTCTATCTAGGGTTCGAATAGTTGCGGGTTAAGTTTACTATTATTATCAGTAAAAGAAATAAATTAAAAGAACCATACTTAATTCTTTGCTTAACATAAAACGATAGGCATTATATCTGAGTTGTTTCTATCTTCTCTGTTTTAAGATAGTAGTATAGTTTACAGAATAATGTACTGTATAAAATAAATAACTTACCTACTTGAACAACTCGTGAATATAATACATTGCTATTAGTAAAAATAATATGGCTAATTCTTTTTCTAGCATTCTTAATACACCGTTTGTTTTAAACAGTAAACCTAACTAGGAAAATTAATGTTCTTTTTCGAAAGCAACTATCTACAGAAAGAAAAGATTCCAACATTCTGAAATAAATAATAACTTTATTCAAAATAGATTTCTATCATATCTTTCATCTATTTAAATTATACTGCCTGTGCTAGAGTACGGTCTGGTCCATTCCAGACAGGTTAGGATTATTTTATCAAATACGGATTCAATATTAAAATAACTAAAAGATTACAAGCTTTAACAGTTCACTACAAAACATGTAAATCATGCATTATTCATTCATTATCAGATATAAACTTTTAACACAATAAATAAAAAACTATAGAACCTGTTTTAAGCTGGAAAACAACAGTGTTGGGAGGTTGTTCCTCCCTACCAACTCCTGGAGAGCACTCAAACAGCGACTTATCAGGACCCCCGAGCTTGTTCCTGGTCTCCTTGGATGAGAACTAGTGGAGCATGCAACAAGATACTAGTCCAATGACTCAATATTAACTGTGCACTCAGCAGTAAGATCCTTCAGCTAAAAAAGTTGTACTAGATCACTTTTTGTAGTTTACCCCTAAAAAACATTCCACAAATTCCCTTCCCAATGAAATCCTCTAAAGTACTTTCACCTGAATGGTTCTCTTCTTGGAATGAACAGCCTCATCTCTCTTCAATGGGTCTTTTTATTAAGATTTCCTAGGTCTTTTTGGGCTAATTGTCATTAATTGAGCCATCTGCTCTGATCCCACTTTCTTGGGGGATCATGAGCCCAAATGTAGGTAGGTTGCCACTTGCAACATTGGAAGTGTTTAAGGATGCTGCCACTTGTCTATTTGCTCTCCACCTAGTCTCCTCCACCAACTTAACCAGTAAACACTCTTTTAACAACTCTCCCAAGTTGTTGTCTCCACTTTTATTTATTTATAATTAAAATATTCAGAATTACCTTCACACCCTTGACTCTGCCGAGTCA
This sequence comes from Pseudotsuga menziesii, assembly GCA_001517045.1. Taxonomy (NCBI): domain Eukaryota; kingdom Viridiplantae; phylum Streptophyta; class Pinopsida; order Pinales; family Pinaceae; genus Pseudotsuga; species Pseudotsuga menziesii. The sequence goes on along the minus strand of LPNX011129936.1, from coordinate 49,595 downwards.
TCATTTACAACTTAGCATAAAATTTAACATTTTGTATTGAAATAGAATCAAATATGATAATATAATGGGGCATGTGACATACACACCCACTTAGAATATAATATCATCCTTGATGTTATTTATTCTTCATCCTCAGAATTCCCCTCGAACAAAATTGGATATCCATCTCACATTTTACTTTCCAATTTCCAGGTGGCTTCCTCTGGACTAAGGTGCTTCCATTGCACCTTCACATGTCCAATGGTGTGGTTCCAAAGTGTAATCTCCCTCATTCCAAGGATACAATTTGGTTCCACCAGAAAATCTCCTTCTAGTTCCACCTATACATCATTCCAATTAACAACATGAGTAGCATCATGAACATATTTATTTAAAATGGAGATGTGAAAAACATTATGTGCTCTTAAATTAGGTGGTAATGCTAATTGATAAGCTACTTGTCCAATCCTAGACAGAATTTCAAATGGGCCATAGTAACGAGGTGCCAATTTTGCACAACTTCCCAATCTCAGAGAGCTCTTTTTGGGACTTACCTTGATGAACACATGTTCACCTACCTGAAACTCCTTTGGAGTTCTTTTAAGTCTGCTTGACTTTTCTATCGATCCTGTGCCACTTTCAGATTTCCCTGCACTTGTTTTACAATTTCTTCCATTTATTTTAACAGTTCTGGACCTAATACCAATCTATCTACTAGATTACTCCAAGAGATAGGAGTATTACATTTTCGTCCATATAAAATTTCAAAAGGACTAAATATGGCTGATGTATGATAATTATTATTATAAGAAAATTCTACCAGATGTAAATAGTCCTCCCATTTACCAAGTTGGTCTTTCACATACATTCTTAATAGATCTTCTAATACTTGGTTTACCCTTTCAGTGTGTCCATCTGTTTGAGGATGGAAAGAAGTACTAAAATTTAAGTGGTGTTTAACCCTTTAAACAAAGACTTCCAAAAGTTTCCTATAAACTTAGGATCTCTATCTGAGATTATGACTTTTGGTACTCCCTGTAATCGAAAAATCTGTTTTAGAAAAATATCAGCTATGTTTGCAGCTTTATAAGTAGTTTTAACAGGTATAAAGTGAGTTTCTTTGCTTAACTTATCAACTACTACCATGATAGAATCATTCTGATTTTGAATTTTAGGCAGCCCAGTAATAAAATCTAGACTAATTATCTCCCATTTTCAGCTAGGAATGGGTAATGGCTGAAGCAAACTAGCTGGGTGTTGATGTTCAGTTTTTACTTGTTGACATTCAAAACACCTAGTAATATATTCTGCTACTTCAGTTTTCATATTTGGCCAGAAGTACTCTTTTCTTAACATAGTTATAGTCTTTTGATAACTTGGATGACCTGAATATGGTGTTTTATGAATTTCATCCAGAATTAACAGCTTAACTTTAGGTACGTTAGGTACATACATTATGTCTTTATACAGTAAAAATTCTTTTTCATTTAAACTGTAACCTTTAATTAAGTTTTCTGTTGGATTTTCTTTAGCTTTATCTTGCAAATTCTGGTAAATTTCATCTTGTTCTATTCCTTCTTTAAGCTGTTCATCTAAGTCTAAAACATAGGTGCTAATAGCTGCTGCAAAATTCAGCCTTGCATTCCTACTTAATGCATCAACAAATTTATTTTCTTTACCTTTTATATGTTGAATTTCAAAATCATACTCGCTTAAGAAAGCTAACCACCTAGCTTGTCTGGCATTTAAATTTGGCTGATCTAAAAGATACCTCAACCCTTTATTGTCAGTCATTAAAACAAATTTTCTGCCAATTAGGTGATGTCACAACATCTTTAAAGCGTGTATTACAGCTTCTAATTCTAGATCATATCTTGCATAATTATTTTCATCAACTTTTAACTATCTAGACTCATAGGCAATAACATGCCCTTATTGAGTCAGAACACCACCTAAGCCATCATTATAGGCATCAGTGCACACTACAAATTCTTTATTAGGATCTATTATTCTTAAAATAGGTGTGCTGGTTAATAAATTTTTTAACTTTTTAAAGCTTTATTCGCATTTTTTATTCTATTCAAACTTCTTTCCCTTCTTCTGCAAGGAATTTATTGGATTTGGTATCCTCGAAAAACCTTCAATGAACCTTCGATAGTTACCAGTAATGCCCGTGAAATATCGAACATCCGTAACATCCTTAGGAACTGACCAATCTTCGATTGCCCTTATCTTTTCAGGATCTACGAAAATTCCTTCCTTGGTCACTACATGACCTAAATACTGAATCTTATCCTTGAAGAAATCACATTTACTAAACTTTGCGAAGAGTTGATGTTCTCGCAACTCTTGCAAAACAATTTTTAGATGTTCTTTATGTTCTTCTTCAATTTTTGAATAGATTAGAATGTCATCGATAAACACGACCACAAACCTATCTAAATACTTACGAATCATGTTGTTCATTAAACACACGAAAATAGTTGGGGAAATAGTAAGCCCGAATGGCATTACGACAAATTCGTAATGTCCATATCTAGTTCTGAAAGCTGTCATAAAGATGTCTTCATCTTTAATCCTTACTTGATGATATCCATACCTTAAATCTATTTTTTAAAACACCATGGCTCCACATAGTTGATCAAACAGATCATCTATGCGGGCTAATGGATATCAATTTTTGATGGTCATCTTGTTTAACTAACGGTAATTTATGCAAAGTCGCATAGTTCCATCCTTCTTCTTGACGAAGATGACAGGTGCCCCCCAGGGAGACACACTTGGTCGAATATACTTTTTATCAATTAATTATTTTAATTGAGATTTTAATTCATTAAGTTTGAGTATGTTCATTCTATAAGGGGCCTTTGAGCTAGGTACTGCACCCGGTACCAGCTCAATGGTGAAATCCAATTCCCTTTTCGGAGGTAATCCCGAAATTTCTTCTGGGAATACATCAACATATTATTTTAAGACTGGTATATCTTCCACTTTTAACTTATTTGTTTTAATTATACTTTCCCCATCAGTAATTGTTACTGCATATGCTTTACATCCCTTTCTAAAATCTCTCTTAAGCTGGAGGGAAGAAATCTACCTTATGGTGGTTTTTCTAGGTATTCCTTTAACACTTACTGGTTTTCCATCACTGTTGAAGCATGTGAAAGTTTTATCATAACAGTTTAGAATTACTCTATGTTGTTCTGGCCAGTCCATACCAATCAGCAAATCATAAGAACCAAGAGGCAAAACATTAAGTTTAACAACAGTTTCAAATTTATCCATAACTATTGCACATTCTTTAACAAAACAAGTTACTTTTCTTTTAGCACCAGTGGCCAACTGAACTAACGATGAATTCTCAAATTTTTCAATAGATAACTTACATTTTTCTACTATTTTGGGTGCAATATAACTGAGACTATCTCCTGGATCAATCAAAATAGTTACAGGGGTCTGATTTATCATACCTTCTACTTCCACCATGGATGTCTAATATTCAACTTGTCGATTCTCCAAAGCTGTGTTGATTCTAGGCATGCTCCTTGCTAGCTCCCCAACAGTCATCTCCTCCTGTATGGTATGAATATTGCTAACATTCTTCTTCTGGTTTGGACAGATTGAAGCATAGTGTGGGCCATTACACTCCCAACACTTGATAGGCTCTTTGCGCTCAAAGTTCTTGGTAACATTTTCCTGATTATTTGCAAATTCCTTACCTTTAGGATTGTTCTGGTTGTTGGGTGTATTGTTCCTATTTCCTTGGAAGTTCTTGTTATTAGGATATTTTTTGGCCTTATTATTCTTAGAATTTTTATTAGGCACAAAATCCTTTTTCTGTTGTTCAAACTTATTATTATTTTTCTTAGCCTTCCAGTTGGCCAAGCTTTCTTTCTTCCGATTCTGTTCAAAACAGAAGTTAGCTTTTCTCATAGCTTCCTCCAAGTTCTTTGGGTTATCATATTCAATTCTATATTTAATATGATAAGGTAGACAGCTAAGGAATCACTGTACCTTTGGTTTCTCATCTACAAGGTATGGTACATACCTAAGTAGACTTAAGAACTTGCTGTTCAAATACTTCATTGTCATTGATCCTAACTTCAGCTCATAAAACTCTTTGCCTCTCTCCTCATAATACTGCTCAGACAGGATTTGCTTTTTGAAATACCTTTTAAAGGTACTCTAGTTTACATTTTTCTCTTTTATTCCCTTGACTCTTTTCATGTCCTGCCATCAAATGTCAGCCTTTCCTGAGAGGTTATATATAGTCATTCTAGCCTTTAACTGGTTAGAATAGTTATATATTTGGAAGTACTTCTTCATCCTAGATAACTAGGATTCAACTTCCTCCCCCTTCTCAGTCTCTCCATTAAAGCTTGGTGGTTTTATCTTTTTGAATTCTTCAGAAATCTCCTCATAAGGTTTGTATTTCCTCTTTTTAGTGTACTGATTATCAGCACTACTGTCACTGGTATTATGATAGTTTCGTTGTTCACCAAACACTTTAGAAGACAAACTACTTTCAGTTTTAGTATGTTTCATCTTTTTATATTTATGTTGATGACTGGTATCTTCATATTTGGTTCTTCCACCCCTACCCTCAGTTTGAAACTTCTCAGTTAGGATCTGATTAAGCTCTTCTTGAGCCCTCAGAATCCTTTCATTTTCTCGCTTTACAGACTCCATTTCAATTTTTAGGTCCTTTACAATATGTAACAATTCTGATGAATTGGTAGTTAAATCCTCTAGTATAGGATCTCTTGGTAGATTTCTTGTTTCAGTAACTAGAGACTACTCCTTTGCATACTCTTCTAGCCTTTCCATACCTACCTTTTAAACTTCAGAAAACAATTCTCTGTCGAATAACATTTAAAAAGAATACGTCAGTATAATAATTCAATTACTGTTTCCTAAAAGCTAGTTGGGCTCCATCAAGGCCTAGTGTTTGAACCTTGTGCTCTGATACCACATGTCAATACCCCAAATTTTCAAATAACATAAAATGCTGAGACTGCAGTTTATTAACAGTTAATGGTTAGCAATAAGAGAAACAGTTAATAGATTAATTTGCATAAACTCAATTATGTTAACTCGGCAGTTTTCTTATTAACACAATCTTAAGTTTAACTTGTGCATTAATTCTATATTTGGTTTACTGATGAGTTCTATTTATGACAGTAGGTGGAATCTAACTTTGAATTCCAGGGCTTACTTAGCATTTATGCTAACGCAGATGGATTATTTGTTCTTATAGGTTTACAGGTATAAATGACCGAGTATCGTCTTTAAATTCATAAAGCATCCTGGAATATTGGTATTTGCAATTAATAAGATTAGATTATAAGCTGTTGTAATCCAACCTACTTCTATAAGGTAACACAGTTTGTTTTCTTCTATTGCTATTGTAAAGGAAGTTCAGATGATTGTATTTCTTCCTGTAGAGTATGTAGCGATAGTACTACTTCCTTTGGTTCTGAGCATTTTATTTTATCTTCTTGATATTCTTTATCTTCAAAATGCATACCCTAGCAATTCTATAATACATTTCTTCTATTAAGTTCTACCTAAGAACAACTTCCAAGGTTGGTGTTTTTCTTATCGAGCCAATCTTTTCATCTTATGTTAACCTTAGTAATTTGGTAAGAATGTAAAACTATACTCCAAGTAATGAGAAACTACCACAACTTCTAAGATAAGATCTCATGGATCTGTATTAAGTAAAAGAGTTCATAGGAAAATGTTCCTACTTTTCACTTTGCCATTACATAGTTTGCTATCAAAACTTTTCTAGTTTCTAAGATTTAAAAATGTGCATAAACTATTTGTTTATCGACATAAAAGGTTTTATTAGTGTTACATTTGCATAATACTTATGATCTTACCCAAACGACACTATACAAATTACTCAAGTTGAATGTTGTGTAATCATTTATACCACCATTAAAGGAACTAGAACTAATAGATAGTTATTCTTACACTATTCACTAAACTATTTATAAGACAATGATTTCATAATTATCTTAAAATACTATTGATAACAACTTAGTTATTACACAACCTATATCCCAATGATGGTATTATTATATAAACTTTGATGAGTTGTAACCAATTCAAAAGGGGTTAATACCTATATAGGAATTATGCTTATTACTACAATAAATGTTTATATAATCTTTTAACATCTCCATAAGCAATTATTAGTGCAAACTTACAATAGAGAAACACAATTCTCATGAGATTACTAATAAAATATCGTATCATTGCTTACCAATAAAATATGTAATATTTATTTTGGGTCACGAGGATATAAGGTTATGATATGTGTTATGTCAATCATTATCATAATGTTGCATACCCACGCCAATAATGAGCTATGCACCAAACGTTTAAACTATTATTGTATGATTTGAAACCCATGCAAACTATAATGTTGTTTTGATGAAATCATTTGGGAGATTTAATTGATTATTATGGATTGCAGGTGACTATGGAAAGTCGACCCACTGCATGATTATATTGATGCGGCCACGTGGAAATTCCTTGGCCATGCACTGGTTTCATAAATAGTTGTCAACCCTAACCCTTGGCTTATTCGATTTCTGACATTTGCGTTGGTCCCTTGGGCTGCTCTGCAAGCTCCCATGGCGGCCATCAGTTGCAGATAGCTACAGAGGCTCCAATGCTAGCGTTTGTCGTGGCTTACTCCCTTGAGGTATATTTTGTTGCTCACCTCCTCTATGATTTCTTTACTTTGATCAGAGTTTACTGCCTTCCTTGAATATGGCTTTACGGCCACTTGAAACTCCTTTTTGCTGCTCCTCTGTCGTGGTCTGTCATTGGTGGAAGCTTGATCTTATTGTATGTGATTGTGTAGCTACTTTGTCTTAGGGTTATGGAGTTTAGTTTACCTATTTGTATTTTAGTGACAGTCCGAATCCATGCTTGCAGACTCCTTGCAGCCATTGCTCAGGCTTACCTACACCCCTATTGTTAGTGTGGAAAGCACCAGAGTCCTGTTGTTGATAGGAATATTTCACCTCCTACGGATAGCAAGGTGTTCCGCTGGTCTGAATGGTTCAGATCCAGAACAAATAGATCACATAGGTTGATAGCTGCCCCTAGACGATGTAGATATCTGGAATACAAGGCTTTGATAGTTCACCTGTGTACCTGCAAAACGAAATAGATCAAAGCAACCAGAAAATGATCTACTAATCTCTGCTAGTGACTAAGGAATCTAGCAATATATATCTGAAATCAAAACATCAACAATATATATGGGACAGAAAATCAACTTGCATTAGAAATAGGAAGAAGTTTACAACCAAGCCTTAGTGTTGACATGCATCTCCATGAAACCAGCTCTTCATCCCCAAAAGCTCTGACTCTAGCTCTCTATTCTCTCTCCAAATGATCTTGGGCCAAGAATCAGTCCAATAGAATAACAATACCTTCAATGTTCTCCCCTCAACCATGGCTATGAGCTCATATATATAGGGCTTTAATGGATATAGATGGTTGAGAAATTAGTGGGTGAGGTGGCCTCTAAGATCCTAGGATGAGGGATCTCGAGCTCAAGCAACCCACAGTAGTAGGGATAAGGGATATCTCAAGGCTTATCATCTAGAAGCCTCAAGAAGCTTCTCTTTTTCCCCTTTTACCTAGGGTACCGCTCTTCTCCTTCTTTGACAGAGCAGTTCTGGTAATAACCTCCCATTGACCAAGGGTGATAGACGGTGGCACTACTTGTGGACAACCGATGAAAAGCAGTGCTACAGGAGTACTGCTTCTGGATAAGGGAGCATGAGCAGTGCTGGGAATTTGTATGATATACTGACAAGAAACCATTTAGTCTTCACTCCAGAAGCTAGGATTTCAGGGCAAGTAGTTATGTCAAAGGTCTTATCACATGATGGTGACAAGATTTTGGTATAACACATGTTGTCTTCATCCTCAGCGAGAATGAGGGCTTGGCTCTTCTTAGCGTTGGTTATGGTGTTGTTGTTCCTCCGAGGTTCCATCGTTTTCACTTTCAGCTGAGGTAAGGAAAAATAAATGAGAGCTATTACTCTTTACGATTCCATTCTTTATATATTTCTTTATTTTTAATTAAATTCTGGTTTTTGTTTTGCAGGTTACTCGTCTCGATAGTTGATAGTCGTGCTGTACCCAAAAAAAAATGGCTCATCGTATCATCCGCGGTAAGCTCCAGTTTCAAACATGGTCCTCCCTAGTTGTACAGACTTTTGCAGTTGGAAGAACTCTCGGCCATGTTGCACCCAATATTGGGTTGCTGTCCTTTGTTTTTATAGTTTTTGTTTTGGTTAAAATCCTTTCTTGTCACAAGGTGACTTCGGTTTTAAGTTGTAACTTATGAAGCTCTCCTCTCGTATTAGGGTTGAACTTACAGTTTTGTAATATTATGTTAATATTGTCCATAATCCATAACAAGATATGGGTATTCGGCTTTTTGTTGAGTTTCTTTTTTGTACTTTGGTAAAGTTTTTGACTTACATTCGGCCTTTGGGCTCGTTATTATAATGTAAATATCTTAAGAGAGTCTGTCTATAAGTTAAATTAGTTTTCCTTTATGTATTTGTATTTTATCTCTATGTAAATGAATTTAAATTGTTCTTTTAATGGTTATATAAAATAAATAAGTTTACTACTTATCTTGGGCTACTACTGTAATGGTTTTGTATATTTTAAAGAAAACTGAGTAATTTCAACTCAGAATTATGAGCTAGGGTTTTAACCCTATTTAACTTGTAAGAAGATATTTTCTATATTGTTAATAAATAGATTAGATTACTGTTAATAAAATTTTAAACCATTTCAATACTCAAGGATTTCCAGGTTAGGGTTTAATGAATTAAACTTTGGTTCTTACTTTAAGATTCCTTCATTTTGTTTAAAAAATTGTTAATTTATAAACGATATTATTTATGTAATACTATTATCTGTATATAATATAAATAATTAAGCTTGTATTTGTGCATACACTTATTTAATAAAGACTGTGACTAATCTGTATTAGTTTAGTTCATTCAGTAGTATTATTTTTGTTAGCTTTCTAAGAAATGAAATAAGGGTTACGACCCTGTCATTTTTCCTTTACATGTATAATCTGTTTACAAAACCATTTCTTGTTATAATACTTATTAATTTAAACATAAATTACTATCGTATCTTAGTTATTTTATTTATATAAATAAATTACTGTTGGAGCTATATAGTTCTCTGTTAAGATACTCTTTATCTTTAGATTAATTTTTCTTTAGAAATATATATGTTACTAAACTCTATCTAGGGTTCGAATAGTTGCAGGTTAAGTTTGTTATTATTATCAATAAAAGAAATAAACTAAAAGAACCATACTTAATTCTTTTCTTAACATAAAAAGATAGGCATTATATCTGAGTTGTTTCTATCTTCTCTGTTTCAGGATAGTAGCGTAGTTTACAGAAGAATGTACTGTATATAATAAATAACTTACCTACTTGAACAACTTGTAAATATAATACATTTCTATTAGTAAAAATAATATGGCTATTTCTTTTTCTAGCATTCTTAATACACCGTCTGTTTTAAACAGTAAACCTAACTAGGCAGATTAATATTCTTTTCTGAAAGCAACTATCTATAGAAAGAAAAGATTCCAACATTATTAAATAAATAATAACTTTATTCAAATCAGATTTCTATCATATCTTTGATCTATTTAAATTATACTGCATGTGCTATAGTACAGTCATTGGAAGTGTTTGAGGATGCTGCCACTTGTCTATTTTCTCTCCACCCAGTCTCCTCCACCAACTTGACCAATAAACACTCTTTTAACAACTCTCCCAAGCTGTTGTCTCCACTTTTATTTATTTATAATTAAAATATTCAAAATTGCATTCACACCCTTGACTCTGCTGAGTCATCATTTACAACTTAGCATAAAATTTAACATATTGTATTGAAATAAAATCAAATATGATAGTATATTTTTTTACAAAATTGGGGCATGTGACACTAATACAAAGTGGATTCATGCCAACTAGGAAATTATAGCCATGAAATAGATACACAGTTGATCTATGTTTCAACACATATCGAGGAAATAACTTAAGCTGGAATAAGTATAATTGGTTCTCCAAAGAGTACCAATGTGTGATGTGTGGTATAGTGTAATACCCCTAACTATTTTGATATTTTTACTGCATTTATTTACTTCCTTAAGTAATTATAATGAATTAAATTTATGTACACTTGGAAGTTGGAAGTTGTAATAGCTAAAAAACAATTGATAGAAATTTAGGTTTGAAACAGTTAACAAACCTACAACATCCTCTAAGGAGACAAGTGGCCAGTATTGAGGAATCATTTATTTGATATAGAAGTCCTAGGAAAGACAAGAAAAGGGGGGATTCTTTTCTTGGTTATTGTTATACCAAAATCCTGTCACCATCATGTGATAAGACATTTGACATACCTACTTGCCATGAATCCTATCTACTGGAGTGGAAACTAAATGGTTTTTCATCAATCTGTCATACAAATTCCCAGCACTGTGCATGCCCCTTTATCCAGGAGAGGTACCCATATTCGCACTGCCTTTCATCGGTTGTCCATAAGTGGTGCCACTGCCCATTGCCCTTGGTCCATAGGCAGTTATTACTAGAACCGCTCTGTCATAGAAGGAGAAGTGTGGTACCCTAGGTAAAAAGGGAAAAAGAGAAGTTTCTCGAGGCTTCTAGATGATAAGCCTCTTGTACTACCTTATCCCTACTGTTGTGGGTTGGTTGAGCTCGATATCCCTCATCCTAGGATCTTAGAGGCCACCTTACCCACTAATTTCTCAACCATCTCTATCCATTAAAGACCTATAAATATGAGCTCATAGCCATGGTTGAGGGGAGAACATTGAAGGTATTGTTATGCTGCTGGATTGAGCCTTGGCCGAAGATCATTTGGAGATAGCATAAAGAGATAGAGTCGGAGCTTTTGGGGATAAAGAGCTAGTTTTATGGAGATGCATGTCAACACTAAGGCTTGGTTGTAAACTTCTTCATATTTCTAATGCAAGTTTATTTTCTATCCCATATATGTTGTTGATGTTTGATTTTAGATATATATTGCTAGATTCCTTAGTCACTAGCATAGATTAGTAGATCATATTCTGGTTGCTTTGATTCATTTCATGTTGAGCTTTTTTACAGGTACATAAGTGGACTATCAAAGCCTTGTATTCCAGATATCTACAGCGTCTAGGGAGAGTTATCAACCTCTATCATCTATTTGTTCTGGATCTGAACCATTCAAACCAGTGGAACACCTTGCTGTCTGCAGGAGGTGAAATATTCCAGCTAACAAATCTGGCCACTCCGCTAGGGAATAAGTATTCAGTTGTTCTGATCTTCCTCGGTCTGCAACTCTTGTCCGAATCCAGGCTCTGTTTTCTTCAACTCTTTTCAGTCAGATCTACTTTCTGATTTGTATTATTTGGGTTTGAAATTTCCAGATCTGTTTAGATCTGAGTCATTTCAGTCTTTTATGCTCTGTTACCACATTCAATTCGACAGTATTTGCCTTGATCTCGTCTTTTCTGACTTGATCCATTGTTCTTTTTTTTTTGGCCATCTACAGGGAACTGCACATGTTCTGTTGGCAAGGAGTGGTGCCACCGCCTGTGTTCTGTTAGCAATACGTGGTGCCACTGCCTGAATCCAGTGTGCAAGAAGCGGTGTTGCCTCAAAAGTGCCTGTCAGCAACTTCATCTACGCGGTTCCAGGTAGGCCCTATTCCAGTACTTTGTATTTTCATTTTCATGTGTAGGCTTTAGTTTGTTTTGGAATTGGAATGCATGAGTGATCCATGTTGTTTTGAGTCTTTCTTTGCTTCAGGTGATTCTTGTTTCCTTTTGCATGCTGATTTTTTCAGTGCTTGGTAGGAAAGATTGGTTCTTCGTTTCCTTGTCTGTTTTGAACAGAAGTTTTAGTTTTCTCTCTCTTTTGCTTTATTTGCAAGTTTGTTGAACGATTTTATTCTTGTATTGTGCATGATTGCTTGAAATTCTAGATCTTACTTTCATTGAGAAGAAATATCTGTTTTCATCTTTGCGTGCATTAGAGTTAGATTTGTTTGGAAACGTTAGTGAAATCATCTTTCCATTGAGTTTTTATGCATCTTTTTCAAGCATGAAAAGATAGGAAACATTTTAATTTATGTTATATGTTCTCTAAATATCTTTCTTATTTTCTTTGAATATTGTTTGGGGTGCATTGATATTTCCCTTTTTGTTTGAAAAGATAGAATTGAATTTGCATTCGGGTGTGGATTTTTGGAAGAAAAGTAAATCTCTCTCGCTCTCTTAGGTAGAATTTCATTGAAGAGGAAAACTTGCATCATCATATAGATCAGTGTGCAGCTTCTTTAAATTCAAGTTTTCACTCCATGGTTCCACCTAAACGCACAAGATAAAATTAACAGTAGTACTAGGTTAAAACTTTTAGCAATTTGAGTGGTAAGTTAGAGACGTGCTCGGGCGTTGTTAAGTGTAGGAGCTGGTGTTGTTAAGCATAGGAGCTATCATTATTTGTCCACATTACATCCCAGGACTCGCGCGGTTCTTCCACGTACCATCGGTATATCGAACGGCCTTTCACATACCCTTGAGGTATATAGAAAGGTACTTCATGTACTCGATTGTATATCGGAAGGCTCCTTGTGTATGGTTATGCATTAGACAGCACTACTACCAATTTGAGCTCCCTCGTACCTTGCGTATATCGAGAGACCCTTTTAGGAATCCTCAAACAATTTGAGTTATCTTTTTGGCCTGTCATGTGAGGTTCCTGACTCTTATCCACTCCTTTCACATGTTTTCTTGTTGCTTTTAGTTTGAGTAGTACTTTCTTGTGCGTGGTAGTTAGGGGGTTATTAGATAGTTTATAGATGGCATCCACATCTGGGACTACCACTCAAGAGGTCCCTTTCCAAGGTGTACCTTTTGTATTCCCTCCAAGTGAAGGTATTGGTCCTCCCTTTATTGCCACTCTAAATCTTCCTAGATTAACTATAGGATTACCATTCTGGATTTTTAATCTAGTAAGTCCTGTCACACCTAATATCTCAAATGTCACCTCTCCTCTGGGAGAGGATCGACCTCAACCTAATCCCTCTCCTTATTCGTCGGTTGTTGTTTCATCCCTTTCTTCTTCTTTACTTGACCAAAGCTCTATGGTTAGTAATCATGTGGGTAAGAAGAAGAAGAAAGGGAAGGGTAAGAAGAAGAAGGATAAGAAAGATAAAAAGTAGCAACCATCTGCCCTTGATGGTGCTCATTCTAAGAGAACACCCGAAAAACCCAAGTTCCCTTGTAAGCTTTTCAAAGGGGACCCCTTTCTTAAGGAGTGTCCCGGTCTCTCCCATGTACAAGAATACTGGACTAAAAGATCCAAACCATTTGTGTCATCAACCTCTGATCATCATGTTGACAATACTCCCTCAACCAGTGACCCATTGGTAAAAGGTTGTAAGGGTAAATTCTTGTATCCTTGTTTGATATGCAAGGCTATGCATCGTACATTTCTTTGTCCAAGCATGTATGAAGCTTCGCGTTGATTGGAAAATATTACTAATCATCAACAAGTGATTCCAACAAGTGATAGTAAGTTATCCCTGGATTCCTTGTTGGTTGACCAAGTGGTCGATTCATATTTATCTATGGTTGATCCCACTCTCCCTTTGGACAGTGAAGTTAAAGTGGTCAAACTCTCCCTTTGGACAGTGAAGTTAAAGTGGTCAAGTCGATGCCATTTCTACCTGATCCCACCCTTTCATCAGAGAGTGTTAAGGCTGAAGTAGTCTCTTTGACCAAATATCCACCTTGTTCTTCTCTTCCAGTAGAAAATGAACTCAAACCTGCTGAAGTTTTTATGCTTCATTCTGATTATTCTCAACAAGAGGAAATTTTGTCTGTTTTGACAGAACCCTCTCTGAGTAGTGAGGTTATTTACTTTGACTGGAGTAACCTAACAGAGTCTCGTCTTCATTTGAGTGTTCCTTTCTAGATAGTTGTGAATGTTACTGCTAGGAGAATACTTCGCACTATTGTTGATGAAGGGGCTTCTATTAGTATTCTATCCTCAACTGCTTGGCAAGCTTTAGGTTCTCCTTAGCTTGTGCCAGCCACCAATCAAATACTAGCTTTTAATCGAAGGACTACTGCACCTTTAGGGATCCTTCCTCATTTACCTATTACATTAGGAGGGAAAACTGACTGTATTGATGTTATGGTGGTCCAAGGTCCTTTAGATTTCAATATGCTCCTTGGACGTGATTATGTTTATGCCATGAAGGTTGTTGTGTTCACACTCTTTAGAGTTATGCATTTTCCCCATGATGGGAAGATTGTGACCATTGATCAACTTTCTTTTGTTACACCTGACCATCGCATTACTCCTAGTAATCAGACTGCCCTGAATGTGTTGCATGTTCTTATGGTTCCTATTAAATTTTCATATGCTAAGCTAGATCATTAGTACTTCATTTCGATTTCATAACAAAAGCATACAAACAGGATCACTGAAAGATAGACAAGCACAACCATACAAAAGAGAACACAAATATTTATCCTGGGAAAACCCTAAAGGGAAAAACCCAGCAAAAGCTTCCTCAATATAGATGCCCCAAAAGATAAAAGATAAAACCAACAAGGAGATCAAAGCCTGATCCTCCTCCTTCTCCTGCTACTCTTCTCTTCTCCACTAATGCGCTACACAAGTGAGAGTGTTTGTTCCAAATGAGGATCACTACACCTCTATTTATATTCATCTGCT
>LPNX011129936.1:6120-19713 GCA_001517045.1 Pseudotsuga menziesii | reverse complement strand
ATATTGGTTGTTGTTATTATTTAAGTTTGTTACAGATGCTATGTACCTTATCTAAGGGAGGAAAAAACTAAAGTTTATCAGTTTATCAGTTGCTTACCCCCAACGTATAAGGAGAAAATTGAATTTGAAATGCCTAAGAACATGGATGAGCCAATAAGGAAAGCTAAATTATGTTATCATTTATTTAAGAAAAGATCTGAAATAACCAGGAATTGGAAAAACAAGGCGAAAAAAGGGGTTCAAACCATCACCTTTTAGGAAGGGAAGAAAAAATCAAATAGATAATAACTATAGAAAACAAGTTAGAATTTTTAACAGTGGATTTAAGGGTACTGGTACATCTACTGGAGGGTGGAATAGTACTACCAAAGAGGTAAAATGTTGGGGTTGTAATGGACCCCATCTATATAGAAACTGCCCTCACAATCCTAACAGAAAAATGGCACCCATAAACATGTTGCAGGAAGCCTCCATGGTCAATGACATAGCCAGAAATATACCCAGAATCAATGATGCATTGGAAAATAGGCAAGCAGACCATCACTATACTATGTTGGAGGTAGAAGGTAAAATTTCAAACATGTTTGTTTCTATACTTATTGATTCAGGAGCTAGTTTAAGCTACATTGCACCAAGAGTTCTTGAAAAGTGTAAATTAAGTAAAGAAAAACAAAAAAAAGCATGGTTGGTGCAGTTAGCTACGGGAATGAAAAGAAAGGTCACTGACATAGTTAAAGATTGCATAATAAGTTTCAGCAATTTGAATACTACAGTAGATTTGAATGTACTTCCATTAGGATCCTATGATATTTTGATAGGAATGGATTGGTTGGGAAATCATAAAGCTATTGTTGATTGTTTACATAAAAGTTTTGAACGTGTGGATGAGGAGGGTAATAAGCACACAATAAAAGGAATTTACGGACCTATAAACACATGACAAATATTTGCAGTTCAGCTAAAGAAGTGTATTAGAAAAGGTTGGCAGTTGTACGCTATCAAATTTAATGAAATTGAGACAACAGAACCTGAAACAGTAATGGAGAAGTATCCTATTTTGAAAGAGTTTCAATATATATTTCCAGAATAAATACCTGGGTTACCACCTAAACGGGATTTAGATTTTACCATTGATTTAATTCCAGGTTCAACACCTGTATCACGAGCTCCTTATCGAATGACTACTCCAGAATTAACTGAAATAAGAATGCAGGTTCAAGAACTGTTAGACAAAGGATATATTCAACCTAGTGTTTCACCATGGGGAGCACCTGTGTTGTTTGTTAAAAAGAAATATGGAACCTTTAGAATGTGTATAGACTATTGACAATTGAATAAAATGACGATAAAAAATAAATATCAATTACCTAGAATAGATTACTTGTTTGATCATATTGGTGGAGCAAAATTTTTCTCAAAAATAGATTTGTTCAGGCTATCATCAAGTTCGGACAAGGGAGGAATACATTCATAAGACTACATTTTGAACTAGATACAGGCATTATGAATTTGTAGTAATGCCATTTGGTTTAAAAAATGCTCCGCAACATTTATGAACATGATGAATAATGTGCTGAGCAAATTTTTGGATAAATTCGTCTTGGTATTCATTGATGATATTTTAGTATATTTTAAGAATGAGGTAGACTCATGAAGGGCATTTAAGAATGGTTTTAGAGACTCTAAGGGAACATCAGTTATATGCTAAGCTAAGTGTGACTTTTATAAAAAGGAGGTACAGTATTTGGGACATGTCATTTTAGAAAAGAGAATAGCAGTTGATCCCGCAAAGATTAAGGCTATACTGGAGTGGCCAGCACCAAAGGATGTGCATGACATCATATCTTTTATGGGACTAACAAGGTACTATCATAGATTTATAGAAAACTTTTCTAAAATAGCTTACATATAACTACATTGCAAAAGAAAAGTGTTAAATTTAATTGGAATCATCAATGTCAGGATAGTTTTGATAAACTAAAATACTTGTTAACTACAACACCGATACTAAAAGTAGCTAATCCAAATAAAGATTTTGTGATATGCACTGATGCAAGTAAAGAGGGTATAGGAGGAGTTTTAACTCAGAAAGGACATGTAATTTGTTATGAATCAAGGAAACTAAAGGAACATGAGAAAAAATATGTAGTACACGACTTGGAATTGGAAGCTATTATTCACGCTCTTAAAATTTGGGGGCATTACCTAATAGGAAAGAAATTTATGTTATTGACATATAATGTGGGATTAAAATATCTATTTGATCAAAAAATCTTAAATGCTCACCAAGCTAGCTGGCTTGCTTTTTTAGTGAATATGATTTTGAAATTAAACATATAAAAGGGAAGGAGAATATTTTAGTTGATGCATTAAGTACACAACAACATCAATTGCATTCAGTGTTGATTAGTAATTATGAATCTGAGTTTAAAATGTTGTTAAAAGAGGCATCAATCAATGATGAACAATATGGAAAGTGGATGGAGAAATGTACACAACAAAACTTAGAAACAAATGAGAATCTATATCAGATTGATGCAGAAGGATTCTTATGTTTTAAAAATAGGATTTATGTGCCTAATGAGTACAACATAAAATAGATTATTTTCAAAGAATTGCATGATAATGGCATATGCAGGACACCCAGGGTATCAAAAATTCATAACATCATTAAAAAAATATTTTTACTGGCCCAACATGAAAAGGGAAGCAGTAGAATATGCGGCTTGGTGTTTCACTTGCCAATAGGTAAAGGACATTCATCAACATCCAACTGGTTTATTGCAACCAATACCTATACCTGAGTGGAAGTGGGAAACTATAACTATGGATTTTATTACTAGATTACCAAGGATAAAGAAATAGAACGATTCTATTATGGTGGTAGTAGATAAATTGAGTAAAGCATCTCATTTTATACCAGTAAAATCTACTTATAAAGTCATCAATATTGCTAATGTTTTTATGAAGGAAATTTTCAGGTTGCATGGCATACCCAAGGCGGTGATCATTGATCGTGATGCTAAATTCACTTCTAGGTTTTGGATGTCATTGTTTAAAGGTATGGATACCAAAATGAGCTTTAGTACAGCCTATCACCCTCAAATAGATGGATAGACCGAATGAGTGAATCAGGTTCTGGAGGATATGTTACACATGTATGTAATGAATCAACCGAGTAAGTGGGAAGACTGCATTCATTTAGTTGAGTTTGCATACAATAATAATTACCAGGCATCTCTTAAAATGATCCCTTTTGAGGTTTTGTATGGTATAAGATGTAAGATACCTTTGAGTTGGGGAAATTTGGAAGATAGGTTGGTGTTACGGAGAGAAATTCCTATGGCTTGGGGTACCACAACAGACAGCTTGACTCCAGAAATCAATCCTTCCCAATATGCAAGAGAAATCAAATATCTAACACTAAAGGATCAAAACTCATACCTTATTCCGGACGGTTGAAGTAGATCCCCGTTGAGCTTTCCAACTCCCACTTGTATTGATAGATTACTTCCTAAACAACCAGTTAAAAAAACAAGCATGCTATATATATTGGTGTTAGATCTACTCTAGCATATATAATCAACAACGTATAAACATTTGAAATCATACATGGATAAAATATTCATTCAAACATACATTATTGGACAAGAAAAGATATTTCTATTAATATAAAAACAGAGATTACAATGAATACAACCCCTTTCGGCACGTCTGTGAATCGGAGAAACTGAACCCCCACTTGGGCCTCCACCACCTCAATCCTCCATCTATCGATATCAAGCTCACAAACAAAAGGCAATCTTGGGAAGAACACCAAAGTGCTCCAAGGGACAAAGGGATGCAGACTCAAGCACAAGTTTGGCAACAATGGACTATAGTTTCTTTGCTCTCAATTCTCACATATTCTTCAATGGGGCAATGAAGGGTCAAATCCGAGCAATCTCAAGGCATATGGAAGGCTAGGAGACAAGTGAGATGGATCCACCTCAAGAAAAACTCCAAAAGAATTTGTCCTTTGCACACATCCCGATGTATGTGGTTTTAGGGGTCAAACCCACGTATATATGCAATAAAGGGTTTAAAAGTTGTGTATAGCAATTTAAGCATGTTTTTAGGGATCATCAAGGAAACATCAAAGGTATAAAAATGGTCCATGGGGTCTAAGGAGTCTACATAGGGATAGGGAAGGCCATAAAAGTGTGATTCACCATGTGTGGTAAAATCAGCTATAACAGATGCCCCCTAATGTGTGAGGTCAGAGGGCTCATACAATGGCCGAAATACATTATAAGTCCATTCCAGAAATGAAGTGATGAAAAAACCAGTGGAAGAACCAGCCACCCAATCAGCATAGTACAACGATACAACTTTGCATATAACTGCAAATACATATAGCAGTCCCGAATACATCAGAGTACAATGTCCATGAATAGGCATGATACAAAATATGACATATGTGGTCATCACCACGAACAATATACATAGATCACAATCTCCATGATGAAGATATACAAAGGATCATGATCTCCATAATAGCTGAAGATATACACTGGATCAGGATCTCCATAATGGCTGGAAATGTCTGACATATACTGGAATCAAGTCACGAGAGCTGAAATCTCATGACCACTGGCATGATCAAAGAGGTAGCATATAAGAGATGCCACCAATCTGGAAGGAATTCTACACAAACCGCTATGAGTACATGCCCTACTATGTGAATAGAGGTGTCGAGGTCGAACATAGTAGTCCATCGTTTGATTACCGGTCATTGATGTATATCGTTAACAGATGCGAGATCACCCACCGATAATGATAATGGGAATCAAACACTAGAGTGAAAACTAACAAGTGTGAATAAATGTGTTGAGGTTGAACACTTGAGAGAATCCATCGATCAAGGGACATTGATGTATTCCCAAAGAACTGTCAATGGCGAGAGAACCTGGCACTGATGACTGCAAGTCTCAAGGCACTCAAAAATGACTCTAGATTCCAATCCCAGAATAAATGATCTGAAGTTGATGGGATGAAATCCGCTAGAAGGAGGGAATTAAGGCATCCCCCATCATCCAACACGAGGTACTCAGCAAAGTCGTATAATGTGGAAGGACTCGATCATAAGGTGCACGAACCAGTAACTTTACCGGGAATGGATGACATGCAAAGTCAAGATAACTGAGGAATGGCCGACTCAGGCTTCAACTTCCTTCGAACAAGAGCATAACGGTGAATGGTGATTGAATAAAGGCAGCATAGACTCGATATACAAAACTGGGACTTCTCTACGACACAGGAGGCATCGACAGAGGCTCCATGGGGACTGGAAGCTTAACCAGTCAGTGGATATAAACTCATATAAACAAGTACAGCTCCTAAAGTCAAACTATAAACCCAACCAATGTATGTGATATATAGTGCTCTGTTCGAAGGCGACACGACTCGATAGCTGCCAAAGATAACATCTTTCCTTGTCCAGCTTTTTGGTTTTTTAATTCTTTTTTTGGACTTTTTCAAATATTTAAAAAGATTGAAAAGGAATAAAACTGCTTTAAAGTTACATACTAGGAGGAGACGAGTGCCAAATGGGAAAACAAACTAGTTCCAAGCAATGAAACATACCTATGCTCAATGCAAGGATACACATGTAGGATGGCGACACTCGGGGGAAAGTCCCCTCCCGGTAAAGGGAATCAAGATGCAAAGGATATATAAAATCGCTCTGCATGGCTAGACATGAGACAAGCCCAGGATATATGGCTAAAAATCAAAGTCAGGGAAGCCGGCATAAGGATCAATGAGGTAGGCAAAGCTCATGATAATCCAATTACAACTTGACATAAGGGAGTCCCGGGGAAATGGATAGCATAAATTTCAATAGGATTATGAATCTCTTGCTCAAGGACATGGTGGGACTAAAAGGGACTCCCAAACCTAAGATAGGACTCACAGCATGGGCACCAAATGCAAAAGGGAGCTAGCTAGGACACCCATGTATAGGAAAGCTCTACCATTTGCATAATACCACTTCTAACAGCAGCATGAAGGTTTCGTGACATCATGGAATGGGTTCATACCTAAGGTTAAGATGAAACAGTCATAAGGCCATGCAAAATGCAAGCGAATTTGAAATCCTAACCTATATACCAGTTTAGACATGATACCTGTGATAGGAACGAATGAGTTGAAACCTCAGAGAGAGTGTACAAAAGCTGGACCCTACATGACAACCATATTAGTCCAAAAAAACCCAAAATAGTCAATAAAGAATCCAAACTATAGGAAATAGGGAGGAATGATCATGGCAAATAAATTCAAAGGAAACAGTGAGGTGGACGATGGGCCATAAAAAGGAATATAAAGTGTAGACCCAACATTCATGTATCCACTACCACCCCCGTGAGGGTGACCACTGGTGTAAAGACCGAGTGAAGGGAATAAAAATCCTCCAAAAATGGAGTAGAGGATGGAATATGACCATTCCCAAATCTATGAGCATGGTAAGGGGCTGTGATGCCCCCAAGTCTGACACCAAGTTCTGTACTAGGACCAAGGACGGGTGATAGGATACCAAGCATGCCGAAAATAAAAGGACCCAAACTCAAGAGAGCATAAATATACTCAAGTAACAGTAATCCCAAAATCCAACTAGCACACAAAGAGCGCACAAAGAGCACACTCCTATGAAAATCTATATCCAAAATACAAGCAAACCAAGGAGAGGATATGTGAGCTCCCGAATGCAGTAGGTATGTCTCACCTAGGAGAGGCTCGAAACTCCCATCCACTACAAGCGGAGGTACATAGCCAATTATAGTGGCCCTCAACTTTAACGCATATAGCGACTGTGCTTCTTAACCCCTAGCTGGCCAGGACACTTGCAGAATAACTCCTACGAAGTACCCCCTCGATAACCTAGGTAAGGCAACTAAGGTCACCTCAATATAATCAATTCTTAGGCGGACAATCGCAGGTGGGATTGATGGTATGGGTAGGGTAGCAAAGACCGAAACTCTTGAAAGAGCCCCTAGATACGAACAAAATCCTGGAAACATCTTCGGTGCTACTCAGTTATGACCAAGGGTCATCCCAATCATTAACCGCTCACAGTACCTCATGCTTAACTCCCTTTTAAGAGGAGGATCCTTAGAAATACTAATTATACCAAGGAATTTCACACTCTCACCTGGACAGACACATACATGTTGTTATTTAGTGGTCTTGGAGAATTTACTCACAATGAACTATTCCAGGACTCTAAATCCTAATCTTGTTTGTGAACCCTATAAAAGAAAAAGTTGTAGTTCATTTTAAATTATGCATTGATTTTAATGGCTGTGATTACTCAAAGGGAAATGACTGTGCAACTAGTGATATGAGGACTCAGCAGTGAAAAAAAAGTGCACACCATAACAAACAATGCTAAGTGAAATCTTTGTCAAATGAAAAACAGGGTATGCCACTACGTGAGATGCATAAAAAATAATTCCTTCGATGTCAATGTAATCCTTCCTATATGAAATCCTAAATACAACTCTCATCCAAGCAATCCAATGCAAGTACCTCCTCAAATCCATATCTAAGATGCAACTAAGAGTGCAACTACTTTGTATTTTTCAATATAAAAGAATGAAAAATGTAATAAAAGTCATCTAAAACTCTCATTCTCCATAGCAAGTATAAAACAAAAGCCCAGCAAGACACCGATACAAAAAAAGAGTAATGCACTAATGGCAAAACAAAAAGGATATATGAATAAAACTAATTTCAAAGAAAAATCAATGAAAAGTCGATCTCTAGTCTCAAAAGAAGCATCCAACAGACAACATCAGACCCAAGGAAGACCCAACCACACTCACAACCCACCCAATAACTTCCCGTAACATCAAAATCACCAAAAGGGAGGATGTACACAACTGTTTAAAGAACAGCTTGTTATACACCTGAGTGGCACCTCTCCGTCCGAGTGCTGATATCCCTCATGTCGGCACACAAAAGGACACTTATGGATAGAGGTTTGCCCATAACACTATAGCTTGGCTTGTCATGAAATACATTCTACCTTCATCCAGCTAGTTACTTTGCCATTTTTCCATCTTAGGATGTATTCATGACTCTCTTTATAGACAACTCGTGCATCATTCGTGAGTCTCCCTTACAACAAGTCATGAATCCATGTATTTGCGGGTTGCGCTTATACAGAGTCACGAGTCATTCGCGGGTTTCTCTACTACATACCCGCGAATGTGCCTCTTAACGTGAAAACATAAAAACACGCGCTAATGGGAGATTAGTTAAGGTATTTTTACTTAATTCTCCTAACTGCTACAACTTCCCCAACCTTCGAGAACTGCCTTATTTCACCCATATAAATACAGGCCTTGGGGAGGGTGTTGAGATATATACTTGGAGAGCAAATTTATGCTGGCAGATTGTTTACAGAAGTCTTTGGGGCAATGAAACTCAGAATCCTTTGGTGACAGAGGAGTCCTTGTCTCAGACGTTTGGTTGTACTCTGAACTTTCTCATTATTGATAATAAAGAGATTACTTCTTCCACATGTGTCTCATATATCTTGGTTTGATAATTGTTTATGCTTCAGTATTTCATATTTGGTTTATCTAACCTGCTAATATATATATATATGAATCACTCTATATCTGGAAGATTGTCTCTGAACAGGTGAAAGAGGAGTGAGCCTTGAAGACTTTGGAAGTGGAGCAGATTGGAAGAGGACTAGCAAGGATCAAACTTCGTTTAACAAGTAAGTTCTTCTAACCCTCCTATTTCCTATTCTGCACTTTAGAAGTAAATTGTCTGCAAGTGTTTGAGTATTTTGGTAACCCCCAACCTATCATTATTAGGTGCATAATCCCTTACAACAGAACTGGCGACTCAACTGGGGAAGCCTAGACTGCTGTAGGTCATTCCTGTTATCCTGACCAGTTTTGCTTGTGAGTCTGTTTGTGGTTTTTTATCCTGGCTCTTGCTTACTTCAGCGTTTGAAAGTCTTAAGGTTTTTTCTTTGTTTTTGAGAAAAATTTTATACCCATTCGTGGGTTGTTCCACTGAACAGTCGTGGGTTGTCATACTGCACAGTCGCGAGTCATTCGCGAGTTGCACTGCTAGACAGTCGCGAGTACTCCTGAAAGTTGGGATTTTTAAAGAAGGGTTTGCTTGTTTCTTTTCTTGTTATAGTCCTTGTTCTCTGAGAATACTTTCTTTAAGAATGCTGTAGAGTTTGTTTGATTGCCTCAGGTGATCACATCTTAGTGCTTTTCGGAAGCCCTTGAGTCTTTTGTGCTTGGTTTATTTATTGTTTGCTTTCTGGAGTAATTGGCCTGTTTGGGTTGTTGGTTAAAGTCACTTAGTCCGAATCAGTGATCAGGGTCTTGGGCTCTGTTTTTCTAGTCTTCTTTCTGACAATTGCTGGTTTTCACTTGCCTTTTTAAGTCTGCAGTGATATTTGTCATTGTTTACACCCAAGCTAGGGTTCCTATCCTGCTTTTCTTGCTGGTGTTTTGGTTCTGTCAGTCTGTTTGCTTCAGTTTGTAGCTTTTATACAGTTTATAAGTGTCAAGTTTGCTCAAGAATTGTGCATTGTAGATGCATTGTAGGTTTTGAGTATTTTTAAACATGAAAACAAAACATTGTTAATCTTTTGCATTGTAATTTTTGCATAAGTAGTGTTATTTCATTTTAAAAATATTATCTCAAAAATACAAAAATATATAGGCTTAGTTTCTCTTATCAATGCTTTTAGTTCATCAATACATATTTGAAAAAATGAAAAGAAGTTTATTTTATAGTAGTAGTTTTCTTTGAATGCACCTTACTTTCATTTATTTCTTGCTGAGTCAAAACACCATACAGTATATCACTTCCATTTCCTCTTGAGTAAGAAACAACCCTCTAAAATAAATGCATAAATTAAAATTTACTAGTAAGTTTTATTTCTAGGGGCCTTTCACCTACTAGCTTAGGTTAGACTTGTGGGCTAGGGAGTGTAAACTTCCCACAAGTTATAAAATTAGACGTAGTGGACCTTTCTTTAGGTAAATCCTTGATTCTATCACTGTATCTGGGAAGCTCCTCTCAAACGGGAGTTAAGCACTAGGCCGCATGGAGGCTTGGACAGAGGAGATAACCCTTCGAATCATTGTCAAAGCGTAACCCAGGAATTTTGCGCATCTGGGGATTCTGTCCTAGACAGAGTTTTGGGCTCAGCTACCCTACCCATGCATACGAGTTCGGCTGATGACTGTCTCCCCAGATAGCTGGTATTGTCAAGGTAGCCTTTAGTCTCTTGTCTTTTAGGGTTCATACCTAGGTAAACCGGAAGGTTATTTCTGGTTCACCTTGAATGGGCTTGGAATGTAACCCTTGTGGAAAGTGCAGGAGGGTGGTGGGTGATTCCTCCGCTTGTGCCTGAGAACCCCTCAAGGACGCCAAGTAATCGTTCATCAGCTTTCATCGAGAAAGCATATCTTTATACCCTAGTTTGATTGCTTGAGACTCTAGGATCTTTTTAGTGTATGCTCTATGGATTTGCTTGTGTTTAGTTGACCTTAGGTTGTGATTAGTCAAATTTTTAATTCTGGAGGACCAACTTGTTGGAAGGTCAAGAAGGTTGAGAAACCTTCCTCCTCTCACTGCATTGGAGCTTCCACCTTTACCCCAAAGGTGGAGATTAGACACAGACGGTTCTTTTGAACCAGTAGGAATAAGTGAGGTTCTTGGTGAACCAAAATTGATAGCTAACCGTTTTGATTTTGACACAGTCGAGATAGAAGAATTGCAGACTGACGAGTTTGCAAGAAATTTTAATACCCCCTTGACTGATCTTAACGATCATGTGATCGTCCAAGTTAGACCTTTTAGTTCACCAGTGCTAGGTGTCCCTTTGAGTAGAGTTATGTCTTCTACGAAAGAAAGTTCTTTTGTGTTTACGTCAACCCTTCCGGTTGAAGGGGTACTACCTCCCCCGATTAGTGCCCCTAGATCTAGTTTGCCTTCTACACCTTTGACTCGAGCGAGCCGGGTGGTTCAACCACCGATTCACTCCAACATAGGAGGTACTTCTGGTAACACGGTTGCTGGGATACCCAGTATACCCACAATTCCTTCTTCCTTCCCTTACACTACTCAAAGTGGTCTGGTAGGATCCTCGGCTTATGTCCAAGGATTTCTTTGGAATGGGGGGTACATTCCCCCATCCAGTCCATACGTAGGTCCATCACCTTCATATGTAGGAGTGCAGTTTGGGAGCAACACCTCTTATGGGCAGAGCTTCCAAACCCCTATTTCAGTCCCATACACGAGCTCTCCCTTTTTGTTGTTTAACGAAGGGATACCTGCTCCAGTATTTTAGACCCCATCTTTTATGGGGATGGCCCAAACCACTTACACTGCACCTCCCACCCAAATCCTGTGGCCTACATATGGAATCCGTTTCAAGGCAACCTTCCCACTTCACAATCGGTGTCAGGGGGCAACCCCACCTTTACCTATGGGCATTCGGGGGCTGGACCCTCTAATCCCCAAGCTGGCACATCTAGTGCACCAGTTAGGCCCAAACTTCCTTTTCTGGCAACTTTGAACTTACCAGACTTATCAAAATTGATGAATGATCTGGTGAGGCATGACCCTTTGTGGCCACTTGTTCCCACCAAACTGCCCTCGGACATCCCTAAGTTCAAAGGTAAGGCTGGTGAAGATCCTGGGGCTCATGCCACCACCTTCCATTTATGGTGTTCTTCCAACTCATTGAATGAAGATTCAGTGAGATTGAGGATGTTCCAGAGGACCTTGACTGGAACTGAGGAAAAATGGTACATTGAGCTACCTTCTGCTGCTTTTAGTA
Organism: Pseudotsuga menziesii; assembly: GCA_001517045.1. Classification (NCBI taxonomy): domain Eukaryota; kingdom Viridiplantae; phylum Streptophyta; class Pinopsida; order Pinales; family Pinaceae; genus Pseudotsuga; species Pseudotsuga menziesii. The sequence continues at coordinate 7,847 of LPNX011129936.1, read as the reverse complement.
TTTTCTGGGACCTAGCTAGTGCTTTTCTCAGTCACTTTCAGCTTCCGGTGCGTTACGATTTCGGAACGGACTTGTTGTCTACTTTCAGACAAAACAAGGCAACCCACATCTCGAATCATATCCAAGAGTGGAGGAGGCGAAAGAGTCTTATCAAAGCTACCATCCCTCCTAAGTTTTTATTAGAGTGGTTCCTTAAGTCATCGTTGCCATACATATCTAAGGACGTGTCCACATCAAGAGTGACTAGTGAAGAAGAAGCCATACTCAGGGCCTAGCAGTTGGACTTGATTTATTCATAGTCTGGGATTTTATATGAAATTATCCCTGAGGCACTAAGGCCTTCCCATGAGGCCGAGAAACCCAAGCCTGGACCCCATGCCGATGGTGTGGTCGGGTCTGTGAACTCTCCCACCGTAGAGTCTTTGACAAAACAACTTCACCAATTATCTGTCAAACAGTCTACGGCGGAGGCAGCAAAGGCTGCCCCCTCCCCCCAAAATGCAAATGTTTTTGCACAAACCTCTTCGAAGGGAAATCAGCAGCCCGGTGGAAAGAAGAAGAAAGGTAAAAAGGGAGAGGGAAACCAAAATAAAAACAAGCCAAAGCCAAAAAACAATGCTGATGGGGGAAAAAAGGAAAAGAAGAAAGTCAAGTTCCCTTGTAAGTTGTGCCAAGGGGACCACCTTACTCATCTTTGTCCCCTCATGGAACAAGCTCAACCACCGGCTGTCCTGAAGGATCCATTTCCCCAAGGGCAGAATTCTGCTTCAGCTTCTACCGTAGCAGGGGGAACTCAAGCTACCCCTGACCCCAATTATATCAACATGGTTAGATCCTCAACTTTGTTACAAACCAGGAACAAAAAATATGAGAAAGAGACCGATGAGAAGGGTAAAGCTGTAGTTGAACCTTCCAACCCTCTCACTATAGAGAAACCTGCGGAAATAATGCCAAAGATACCCAAAGGTGTCTTTAAGAAGACTTTGCATAACCCAAATGCCAGAGCTTCTTCTAACTACTCTGTGGTTGAAGACTTGGCTCAGACTCCGTGTGCAATGTCAGCTCTGGAGGTGCTACAGAGCTGTCCTGCTCAGCGGGATGCCCTCTTAGCAGCTTTAGGTAGCATGGACTCTTCGAGTCTCACAGCGAAATTTCATCTATATGATGTTAAAATTTGCCTCCCTTACCATGTAGCCCTATCGATAGATGTTGTCCATGGTGGTAAGACCATTGGACGAGCAGTTGTTGATGAGGGAGCCTCTACATGTGTTATGTCCCTGGCCTGTTGGAAAGCTCTTGGATCCCCAGAGTTGGTCCCATCGACCACTTTACTTACTGCTTTTGATGGAAGGTCTTTCCGTCCACATGGTATCCTGCCAGCTTTTGAGATTAAGTTGGCTGGCAAAGCAGTGTCTGTTGAAGTTGAAGTGATTGATTCTCCGTTGGACTAAAATTTGCTTCTGGGTAGGAATTGGACTTATGCAATGTCTGTTGTTGCATCAGCTGTCTTTCGTGTAGTGGTTTTTCCACATGAGGGCAAGGTGGTCACGATTGACCAACTTGATTTTACCCGAAAAGGCCGCTTAGAGTCTAAAGATTCCACTGTGCCATTGGTTGATTAGACCAAACCTGCTGCACAGAGCTTGGGGGCTGGAATGTACGCATCATTGATGGGCACATTTGATATTCCAGCTCCAGTCCTTTATATCGGTTCACTACTACATTTT
>LPNX011129927.1:77578-196260 GCA_001517045.1 Pseudotsuga menziesii | reverse complement strand
ATAGATTCCCATGTGGCATCCTGCTTCGGCTGCCTAGTGTTCCCTAGCTTTTATACTCACTATAACAATGAATTCTCTATTCAATCTAGACAACACTATCTCGTACTTGCCACCGAATCCTTTGTTGCACGATAAGCTGTCACATACCCAGGTTCATGGTGTATGTTGGAGGAGTTGCAGACATGGGATAACATTCCGCTTGTATTGGGGCACGGAACAAGAAGCTCTTCATTTCAACACAAGGCCTACATGGCCTAGCACCAAAATCATGACAATGTTTCATGTAATTTATTAAAATTTAATTACATACAATCCAAGGTGGCAGAGTAGGGAATTGCATAGTGATGGTCCAGGGATGGGAGTGTCGGTCAGACTTTGCAATATCGTTGGAATTTTTTTGCATGTGCTAATGGTACTGCTTTTGTTGTTCAGAGTTTGTAAGTGTTGTCACCAGACTTGTGCATAGCTCTTATACATGTGATATTTTTCTGTTTCAATAGAAGTTTCTTATTTTATCTGTTGGATGATTTGCTAAATGACAGTTGTTTCCTTGTGTCTTGTAAATGAAAGTTAAATATTTATTTTGCATTTATGTTCATGCAGTTCCCGTATATGGACTTGCAAATTCAATGTGAATGATATAGATGATCCACACACTCTTCCCAATGCTGATATTATTAATGCAGGACCAATTTTTTTGGTCATAATGCTCGAATTTGGGATTGCTACATCTCTGATAATGTAAGTATCTACCTTTTCTTTCTCTGTTGTTATATTTTTACACTTACTCTGCTAGGCCACATTGAGAGCATAATGGCTGTAATGTATAACTTGACATACCAAATTTTCCTGTCAGTATGTTAATATGGGATATTGATGGAGGACTAACTGAAGATAACTGTTTGGGCTATGACTGTTTGATACTATTCTTGGATTTGTGATGAAATTAATAAATGATTTATAGTTTTCTTTAGAAGACTGAGAACTTGTGGGGTGTTTTGAAGACAATTTACAAGTGTGTGAAACAGAATAGGGATTGAGTTGCAAATTTCCCTTCGGAAAGCCTCAGTTGTAACAAGTTGTTGGTAGTGAGCTACAAGGCATTACCTGGAAGGTGAATGGCACCAAGAGGAGTCAAATCCGTGCAAGCTGGGATTTATTTATCCTTCATTGGGAGAGGAGTTGGAAGCTGGGATTTGCAAATTTGAATTTGTTAGTCCCAAACTCAATCATTGACCCCTCAAAAGGAACTGTCACCCAAACATTATTCTCCTTCTTCAAGGCATTCCACCACACTACCTCAAAACCAATGTAAGGCTCACAAATTGAACTAGCTAATGCATTATGATTAGCATGTCTTCGAGAATGTATACTCCTCATTCTCAGCAAAGATCTAGGCATCCTGTGGTCATTAGTGGACATTAATAAATTTATCTTTATCTTTATCTGTCATTCATGCGAATGACTGAAAGCTTGTTTCTCAAGAGTATCTTCCTAGAGACCCTTACACTCGTTATTTCTCAGATACACATTGTATGTATACCATTTTTTTGATTGCTTGTGGGTTCCACTTGCCAATCTTCGTGGTTGACACAGGTCATCATTTACTGAATGATGGATACGATGTGGACAATGGGCCCATCCCCGCACTGCAAAAGGTGTTCCAAGTAGAAGGCCACCTTAGAGAGCAAAAGGCAGATGTTATTCTACTATATGAATGAAAGATTAGTGGTTTTGTTCATAAAGTTTTTGCCAAATTATAAGAGGCTCTTTGTGGTAAGCCAACTTTATTTGCAACTCAAGTTAACATTGTCTTCTATAGATGTAAGAAAGGACCGAAGCATTTCTTTGCTCTCTGTGAGAGAAAACAACTGTTTTTCTTTCCATTACTTAGTTTCTTTGCCTTTTCTTTGCTTCTAGTGATCAATTGTACTTTATAGTAGACTAGTGATGCATTATCTTGATTACATTCCAATTAACTTGTTTATGCATTTTTTCTTGTTTCAGCTGTGAACACTAGTTTGTTGACAATGATAGCTGTGGCTGATTAGTGTACTTAATGAGTTTTTATTATTGCTATCACTTCTTTCTGCAGTAATCTTTCTTAATATTTTACTGTCTAATATATTGAAGGTTTATGAAGCATTGAGATTGTCTGTGAAAATATTGCTAATGTGGAACTCCAAGCTACAAATAGATGGGGGACAAGATCTAGTGGTTGGTAGTTCTTTGTTAGAGGGTAGAAATCTTGTGGTACCTAGAGTAAGTTTCTACTTTATCAGCTTTGTATTTTTCTCGAATTTGGTTTAGTTTGCTGGCCAATATTTCTTTGATAATATTATTTTATTTGCAGGAAGGGTCTGTCATAAGCTCAAACTCAAATTTGGGAGTACATGGACAAGGTCTTCTAAAGTTGTGTGGATTGGGAGACATTATCAAAGCACAACGGCTATTCCTTTCTCTGTTCTATAATATCCATGTAAGAGTTTCCTTAGATTGTTTTCTTCTATTCTATCCTTAAAATAGGCCGACATTAGACTAGAAATGGCAACTATATTGTTATAGGGTCATAATTGTTCAATGAAGAGAAGGTTGTCAGCTTTTCGCAATGAGTACTGAAATAAACTAAAATTACCAAATAGCTTTGTTTAGGTCTTGATTAAAGTAGGTAATATGTATTCAGTTATAGGGTTCTATTTTTTCTGTTGGCAGATTGGATCTGGATCAACATTACAGGCACCCTTTGATGATTCTTCCAAAAAGGAGTTGTGAGTATGAGATGATAATAGCATTGTATATGAAACATGAATCATGGTGCATTAACTTTAGGGCATACAGCTGAAAGATGATTTTTATCTACTTCATTTATTTTTTATGTTGTTTTCTCTTTAATCTTTCTTCTTTCAACCTTGTGTTTGTTTTTTCAATCAGGATCCTTGAACTTTATTGTGAGAGCCCTACTTTTCCCGAGGAGCTAATTCATCCTCCCGAAGATTGTAATGTAAATACTACATTGTCCTTCACAATTCAGGTGAGAGTTTCTAGATTGTTCAGGCATGGATATTCATGCACCAACAATTGCTATTTAGCCCTGGTGATTCAGTAATTTTGCAGAACTACAATTTGTATTTTGTACTTCCTCTATTGTAAATAATACTATTCAAAGAATCGTTACAGTTTACTACCTATTTACAGTTTATCTTCATGACGGAAAGCTTATCTATTGGCAGATATGTCGTGTAGAAGATATTGTTGTGGATGGCCTGGTTAAAGGCAGTTTTATTCATTTTCACCTGGCAAGAACAGTGACCATAAATCCTGGTGGTTTGGTAACTTCATCAGAATTAGGTGAGTTTTGTGTTCTTATATTATTTCCAATGGATAACTTTTGTGTAGAGTTGATCCCATTAAGTTTATGACAAGTTGAAAATTTAAATTGTATATACTAGAAAGGCAGGACAATGCTTAATGTCACATCTTTGTTGCTAAATTAGTATTGTACTATTAGTAGCTAGGTGATCGATCATGCAACCAAACTATTTTTTTATCAACGGATGTATAAGTTAATGATTTGTAGTGTTCTATCCATCCCTTTGCTCCACAAATTTGTACAAAGGCCTGTACACACATATAAGGAATTAATCAAGGGAGTATTCCAACCTGTTATTAAACCACTATAGATCCCCTAAGAATCCATAACAAAAAATTCCTAGTGCTTTAACAATTTCCTAAGTTCAGTAATCAGGTTATCACCAACTCTCATAGATTGCTGGAGGTTAGCTCATAGTCTAATCCCAACCACAATCCAACTCACTTTAATTGCAAAGGTATATTGCTGGATGTATTAAATTACCAGGTGGTTCAACCAATCTATTTATTATTTTTAATGCTACCTCTGTTGCCAGTAAATCTCAGGCCCTTACCATCAAGGTGGAGGAGAACCCATTCAGATTTTGATTGATATTCCTATGGACCAATTCAGACCTATCCGCACTACGAAAAGATTATATAGATACCGCTATGAGGGGGAAGATATGAATATATTAAATCATGTTGGTTTACAGATAGAAATTAGCGTAGCATGTTAATTAAATTACGCTACAGCCTGAATCAAGACAGCCATGCACTATGCCTTAAGAATAACCAACCCCTTTCCTTCACACTATGCTCTTTGTATAATGTTTGAAGCTGAGAGAGTATATCTAGAATGGTATTTGCTAGCTGTGATAGCTCCCCTGTATGGCCAAAATGAACATTATGGCGCAGAATTCTGCTAAAAATTATGAAGTATTCAATTTCAAGCAACTTGTCTCTGCCCAATTCAGGACTCCATGGCAAAGCACCAGCAAATTATTGGTATCCACAGCCCAATTGCCCATAGTTTGAGTGTGGGCATTGTTTATTGTGTGCTCTGCTTCACCTATATTTCACTCATTTGTTAATTCGTAGAAGTATTCACACCTTTAATCACCAAATCAATTACAACAACACTAAAATATGTTTGTTGGAATCATTGGTTTTTAGCTACAACTTAATTTATCTTTGCTCTGTTAACTGGTTTCCATATCAGCTTGAGTGTTACGTAAACCACATGCTACAACACCTATTTGCATTGTATCCTCTATTTAGAGTTGTAAGGAATGTCACCTACAACCATCCCTTTATTTTGTTCAAGCCTAAAACACCAATATGCACCACAACCGACCATCACCCTCAAGCAATGAGCATGCCTTTACCTACAACGATCCTCATACAAATAAATGAATTGATATTTAGTTAATGTATTGTGGATGTTTTGAAAATGATGGAAAGAGCAAAGTGTTATGCATCTTGTCTATCGCTTGAATAAATGTAAGGAATGGGCAGACAGTATTATTAATCAAGTGATGGGATATATAGAGTGTGTTTTACCTGCAGCAATGCCCGAACAGAGCTTGTTTCATCTTGTATATTGCTTGATAATATGAGTGGACAAATGTGTTGTTATTAAGAGTGTTGGGTTTCATTATTTTAATAAACAGAAAGTAGTATTCAGAGGATCTTGTTTAGCTAGTATGACAGAATTGTACAGTCGATTTGTTCACAGTTTGGAATTGAGCTTGGCCTTACAAGAAAGAAAACCAAACATGGTAACTAGAGTTGACTAGAATTAACAGATGGCAAATTGAAATAGAATTGATTGCTCTCACTCCCTCTATGGCAGCTTTAGAACAATGCATAGCTATGTTGGGTTTTATTTGCCACAAAAAATGGTAGTCAAAATCATCGGTGCCTCCTTCCATGCTCTGAGTTTTAACCTCTGACAACGATGTCATCTACCCACAACTATTTCATTATGATGGGCAATTATAATGGAATCGTTGATTTTATTTAAAAAAAAAACACACACACACAGGCGTCGGTTAAGCGACGCTTATAACTGTCGCTTATCCGACGCTTTTAGTTGATATCCGTCGCTTAAACGACGGCTACATATGTCGCTTATCCGACGCTTTTAGTTGATATACGTCGCTTAAGAGACGGTTATGAAGGCTATTTTCTCAAAAAAATTTTACTACCGTCGAAAATATTCTGTCGCTTAAGCGACGCTTTACATTTAAGCGACGGTTTCATAGGTGTCGCTTAACTGACGGTTATTTAGATGTCGGCTAACCAACGACAAGTTTTCGACGCTTAAAAAAAATCAAAGTGTCGTACATGCGACAGGAAAGTGTCGAAAATCCGACATGACGGCCGTCGGATTTCTACTAGATGTAAATAATCCTCCCATTAACCTGGCTGGCATTTTACATACATTCTTAATAGATCTTCCAGTACCTGGTTTACCCTTTCAGTTTATCCATCTGTTTGAGGATGTAAAGAAGTACTGAAATTTAATGTAGTGTTTAACCCTTTAAACAAAGACTTCCAAAAATTTCCTGTAAATTTAGGATCTCTATCTGAGATTATGACTTTTGGTACTCCATGCAATCGGAAAATCTGTTTTAGAAAAATATCAGTTATGTTTGCAGCTTTATAAGTAGTTTTAATAAGTATAAAGTGAGTTGCTTTGCTTAACTTATAAACTACTACCATGATAGAATCATTTTGATTTTGATTTATAGGCAGCCCAGTAATAAAATCTAGACTAATTATCTCCCATTTCCAGCTAGGGATGGGTAAAGGCTGAAGCAAACCAGCTGGGTGTTGATGTTCAGTTTTTCCTTGTTGACATTCAAAACACCTAGCAATATATTCTGCTACTTCAGTTTTCATATTTGGCCAGAAATACTCTTTTCTTAACATGGTTATAGTCTTTTGATAACCTGGATGACCTGAATATGGAGTTTTATGAATTTCATCCATAATTAACAGCTTAACTTTAGGTACGTTAGGTACATACATTCTATCTTTATACAGTAAAAATTTATTTTCATTTAAACTGTAATCTTTACTTAAATTTTTTGTTGGATTTTCTTGAGCTTTAGCTTGCAAACTCTGGTAAATTTCATCTTGTTCTATTCCTTCTTTAAGCTGTTCATCCAAATCTAAAACATAGGTGCTGATAGCTGCTGCAAAATTCAGCCTTGCATTCCTACTTAATGCATCAGCAACTTTATTTTCTTTACCTTTTATATGCTGAATTTCAAAATCATATTCACCTAAGAAAGCTAACCACCTAGTTTGTCTAGCATTTATATTAGGTTGATTTAACAGATACTTCAATCCTTTATTATCAGTCATTAAAATAAATTTTTCTGCCAATTAGATGACGTCGCCACATTTTTAAGGCCTGTATTACAGCTGCTAATTCTAGATCATATGTTGCATAATTATTTTCATGAAATTTTAACTTTCTAGACTCATAGAAAACAACATGCCCTTCTCGAGTCAGAACACTGCCTAAGCCATCATTGCAAGCGTCAGTGCACACTACAAATTCTTTATTAGGATCAGCTATTCTTAAAATAGGTGCACTGGTTAATAGAGTTTTTTAACTTTTTAAATCTTTCTTCACATTTCTGATTCCAGTCGAACTTATTTCCCTTCTTCTGCAAGGAATTTATCGGATTTTCTATCCTCGAAAAACCTTCAATGAACCTCCGGTAATAACCAGTAATGCCCATGAAAGATCGAACATCCATCACATCCTTAGGAACCGACCAATCTTTGATTGCCCTTATCTTTTTAGGATCTACGAAAATTCCTTCCTAGGTCACCACATGATCTAAATACTGAATCTTATCCTTGAAGAAATCACATTTACTAAACTTTGCGAAGAGTTGATGATCTCGCAACTCTTGCAAAACAATTTTTAGATGTTCTTTATGTTCTTCTTCAGTTTTTGAATAGATTAGAATGTGATCGATAAATATGACCACAAAATTATCTAAATACTTATGCATAACATTGTTCATTAAACACAAGAAGACAGCTGGGGCATTGGTAAGCTCGAATGGCATTACGACAAATTCGTAATGACCATATCTAGTTCTGAAAGATGTCTTAAAGATGTCTTCATCTTTAATCCTTACTTGATGATATCTAGATCTTAAATCTATTTTTGAAAACACCGTGGCTCCACGTAGTTGATCAAACAGATCATCTATATGGGGCAACGGATATCTATTTTTGATGGTCATCTTATTCAACTGACGGTAATCTATGCAAAGTTGCATGGTCCCGTCCTTCTTCTTAACGAAGATGACAGGTGCCCCCTGGGGAGACACACTTGGTTGAATATACTTTTTATCAATTAATTCTTTTAATTGAGATTTTAATTCATTAAGTTCGAGTATGTTCATTAGATAAGGGGCCTTTGAGCTAGGTACTGCACTCGGTACCATCTCAATGGCGAAATCTAATTCCCTTTTCGGAGGTAATCCCGGAATCTCTTATGGTAATACATCAACATATTCTCTTAAGACTGGTATGTCTTCCACTTTTAACTTATCTGTTTTAATTAAACTTTCCTCATCAGTTATTGTTACTGCATAAGCATTACATCCCTTTCTAACAGCTCTCTTAAGCTGTAGGGAAGAAATCTGCCTTATGGTGGTTTTTCTAGGGATTCCTTTAACACTTACTGGTTTTTCATCACTGTTTAAGCATGTGAAAGTTTTATCATAACAGTTTATAATTACTCTATGTTGTTCTAACCGATCCATACCAATCAACAAATCATAAGAACCAAGAGGCAAAACATTAAGCTTGACAACCATTCCAAAATTATCCATAACTATTGCACATTCTTTAACAAAACAAGTTACCTTTCTTTCAACATAACTGAACTAACCATGAATTCTCAAATTTTTCAACATATAACTTACATTTTTCTACTATTTGAGGTACAATATAATTGAGACTAGCTCTTGGATCAATCAAAATAGTTACAGGGGTCTGATTTATCATACCTTCTACTTCCACCATGGAATTCTGATATTCATCTTATCGATTCTCCAAAGCTGTGTTAATTTTGGGCATGGTCCTCGCTACTTCCCCAACGGTCATCTCCTCCTGTATGGTATGTATGTTGTTACCAGTTTTCTTTCGGTTTGGACAGACTGAAGCATAGTGTGGGCCATTACACTCCCAGCACTTGATAGGCTCTTTGTGCTCAAAGCTCTTGGTAAAATTTCCATGATTATTTGCAAATTCCTTACCTTTAGAATTATTTTGGTTGTTGGGTGTATTGTTCTTATTTCCTTGGAAGTTCTTGTTATTAGGATAATTTTTGGCCTTATTGTTCTTAGAATTTCTATTAGGCACAAAATCCTTCTTCTTTTGTTCAAACTGATTATTATTTTTCTTAGCTTTCCAGTTGGCTAAGCTTTCTTTCTTCCGATTTTGCTCAAAACAGAAGTTATCTTTTCTCATAGCTTCTTCCAAGGTCTTTGGGTTATCATATTCAATTCTATCTTTAATATGATAAGGTGAACAGCTAAGGAATCGTTGTACCTTTGGTTTCTCATCTACAAGGTATGGTACATACCTAAGTAGACTTAAGAACTTGCTTTTCAGATCCTTCATTATCATTGATCCTAACTTCAGCTCATAAAATTCCTTTGCTCTTTCCTCATAATATTGCTCAGACGAAAATTTCTTTTTGAAATACCTCTTAATGGTACTCCAGTTTACATTTTTCTCTTTGATGCCCTTAACTCTTTTCAAGTCCTGCCACCAAATGTCAGCCTTTCCTAAGAGGTTATAAATAGCCATTCTAGCCTTTAACTGGTTAGAATAGTTATATATTTGGAAGTACTTCTTCATCCCGGATAACTAGGATTCAGCTTCCTCCCCCTTCTCAGTCTCTCCATTAAAGGTTGGTGGTTTTATCTTTTTGAATTCCCTAGAAATTTCCTCATAAGGTTTGTATTTCCTCTTTTTAGTGTACTGATTATCATCACTACTGTCACTAGTAGAATGGTAATTTCATTGTTCACCAAACACTTCAAAAGACGAAATACTATCAGTTTCAGTATGTTTCATCTTTTTAGATTTACGTTGATGACTGGTATCTTCTGATTCTATTCTTCTATCCCTACCCTCAGTTTGAAACTTTTCAGTTAGGATCTAAGTCAACTCTTCTTGAGCCCTCAGAATCCTTTCATTTTCTCGCTTTACATACTCCATTTCAGTTTTTAAGTCTTTTACAGTTTGTAACAATTATGAGGAATTGGTAGTTAAGTCCTCTAGTATAGGATCTCTTGGTAGATTTCCTGTTTCAATAACTGGAGATTCCTCCTTTGCATACTTTTCCAGGATTTCCATACCTGTCTGTTAAACTTCAGAAAACAATTCTCTGTTGAATAAAATTTAAAAGAAAAATACGTCAATATAATAATTAAGTTTACTGTTTCCTAAAATCTAGTTGGAATTCATCAAGGCCTAGTGTTTGAAACTTGTGCTCTGATACCACATATCAAAACCCCAAATTTTCACAAAAATTTAAAATTTTGAAAATACATAAAATGCTGAGAATGCGGTTTGCTAACAGCTAACAGTTATCTATAAAAGAAACAGTTACCAGATTAGTTAATACATGATCTTAATTAAGTAACTTAGCATTCTACTTTTTGATACAAGGTTAGGTTTAACTTGTGCAATAATTCCTCTTTCAGTTTGCTGATGAGTTTTAATTTGTGACAAGTAGGTGGAACTGTCTTTGGATTCCGGGGCTTACTTAGCGTTTAAGCTAACGTAGAAAGCTTACTTGTTCTTAGAGGTTTTACATGTATGAATGATCGAGTAACACCTTTAATTCCATAAAGCATCCAACTATATTTCTATTTGCAAAAATAAATAGCTTAGTAAATAAGCTGTTACATATCAAGCTACTTCTATGAGGTAAAACAAGTAGTTTTGTTTCCTTCAATTATTCTTGTCAACGAAATACATGTAGAAGAGTTTCTTTCTTAAATGTAAATAGCAATAGTAATTACTTTCCCTAGTTCACAACTTGTGATCTTTGTTGTAAGTTATTTTCACTTAGAGTGCATAACCTGTAATGCTATAATGATTGTTCTAACAGTAATATACATTACCAACTTATAATAACAATATAACCAAATGTTTGTTATTCATCTTCTGTAATAAAGGTTACTACCTATAAGGTTCTAAACATTACAGTGAAACATAAAGTCCTAAGGACTTAGAATCTAATGGGATTGTTCCACTTCAGTTTCCTATTTTTTTATAATACTTCTCTTGAATTAAGCTACTAACCACAACATTTAACTTAGGTCAAAGTATTTAAGAGAGATTGATTTATTACCTCATGCAAGCACTAGATAGTTCTAAAAATTATGTTACTAATAAAAAACATGGTGAAACTAATAGTACTTGTCATGCTTGAGTAAATAACCAAAAGCTATTAAACTTCGTTGATCTGAGCTATGTAAAGGATTCATAGCCAACATCCTAGTATTTGCCACCCAATGAAAACTATGGTTTTCTATGATACTCACCAATACACACAAAAACTATCTTGTTTATAATACATCCATGTTTACCAGTAATTTTGGTTATAAACAAAAAAGATTTATAAAGTTCATGATTCTATTTAAAACTATGTTGTATAAAATTATAAAGTCACAACATAAAAGTTGGTGGCAACAAGATTAGCTATGCAAAGTCTATTAGGAATACTTTATTAAATATCATAGTTTGGCTAGGTGATGAAATAGCCTTTTAATTGGTATCTCCCAAAGTATCATAAGATTTCTTCATAAACATAGTTACGATAGCACAAGGCTTATCAACATTTATAACTATAATATCGATGCTATGAATAAATGGATAAACTGTTAGTGATGAACTAAATCTTCCATGCATAAAATACTTTGAGCAAGAATATAGGTTATAAGGTTGCATCAATTTCACGGTCAACGAAAAGCTTAATATGAATAAACATATTAATTATAAAGTTCACATTATAACTTGATATGGAAAAGGGATGAGGCGTTAGACCACTCCATCGATTGGTTTATGTGTAAGGTTTTGTATTTAAAAATATAGGCTTTGAAATCACCATCGTTCTAAACTATATGATGACTATATGATAACCTTGTCAATGATCCAAGGGTTCATGGTTTATGTCCATGCAACCGTAGGTTGACATCTATAATAACGTGGAACATTTGAATGATTAAAATACTTATATGAATGTTCATAGAATTATATTTTGAATCATTGTAAATCATTTGCATGCAAGAACTGTAGCGTCAACCCACTGCATGGTTAAAAATCTAAGTGACCGTGTGTTTTCTTCTCGGCCAAGTGTTGGAAGTATAAGAGTTTGTGTAACCCTATTCTTTGTAATTCTCCTCCATGGATTTCGGGCCTTCGGGCCGCTTTGCAACGGTTTCCATGGCCGCCATGCTTACCCTACTGTGAATTTAACGAGCTCCGCGTCCTAGTTTATAATGTTCAGTTTATCTTCTTCGTTCTCGAACTCTTGTTTGCATTGTGAGTTTACCCTGGCAAGAGTTTGTTGAGGGTCGTGACTTAAAGCTTACGACCTAGCCTGTGAGTGGCTTTTGGTTCGTTCCTCCACGGCTTTCCTGTAGGGATAGTTTTAAAAAGTTACTTGCTTCTGTTACAACTTTGTCTTCATCATAGGGTTTCGAGAGTGTGGTTCTCATGCTTCGCATTGTGGTGACAGTTCCAGCTTCACCGTCCGCTTCTTGCTTGGCCATTGCTCAACCTTCTTCTTGTTGCTGCTGGTAGTGGCTTGTGCATGCATTTAAACCATATCCGTCACTAGAAAAATGAAGGGTTGGCTCTCTGTCTCGCTGGTGGCGGTGCTACTATTTCTTGGTGGCTACATTACCTTCACTTCCAGGTATGAAATTTCTTTTAAACAGTTCTTAAAACTTGCCCTTAAATCAGTTATAGTATGAAGCATATTTTAATGTCGTGGGTTCTTCTCCTTGCAGGTAACGGTTCACACCTCTCTTTGCAGCTGGTACAATTGAGTAAGACCAGCTCCTTGGTTACGGGTATGCCCTGGTTAACCCATGGCAATCCATGCTTGTTGAGTTCTTATGGAACAGTTTTTGGTTGGAAGTTATGGCCTACAAGTGACCCTTAATGGGTTACCGTTCCTTAGTTTACTTGTTTGGTTTTGCTAAGCCCTTGTTGTTAACAGGGTTCTCCGGCTTATGCTGTGACTTGTAAATTTTGTTTTACTTGTTTTTGTGTACAGTTACGTAAATAGATCTTGCGGCTTGTCAAGCCATTCTCTGTTTAAACTTAAAGCATAGAGATTAACTCTCTTGAGCTCGAACTCAGTTATTTCTATGATCTTAATGTAATTTTGTATACTACGGTTCTTACCCTTGTTCGACTGTGTAAAGAAATATTTACTGTTTAAATTTATCTTGCATTAAAATGTATTATTATAACCTATTTTATTATTTCTTCCTATTATAATAATTTGTTTATAAGCTCGGATATTCGAGCAAGGGTTAATCATGTTGGTGACCTGTGTATAAAATAATTTCTTTAAATTATTCTGTAGGTTTTAGTTCAATAATAAATGTTAAGTTAATTGTTTGTTACAGGTATATAGTTGTTATAATTCCATTGTTATCTTTCTCTATCCTTACAGGAATGTAATAATATTTTATAGTTTTAATGTTCAGAATACTAAATAATCCAAATCCTTGGATTATTGCTTATCTGATTATTAATTACAATGTTATTACTATGAATTACAATGTTAATACTATGAATTACAATGTTAATACTATGAGGGTTTCGACCTTGTACTTTCTTTTATAATCAATCTTTGTTTAGTTTGTTTAAATGAATTAGTTCATTTGTAAATAATATTTATTAAATGTTATTTACCATTGCAGTCAGTCTATTTTATTTAAATAAGTACATAGATAGGTTTTGCTATTGTTTCCTTGTTACAATATTACCAGCATAGATCCAAATCATAGGCTCTATCAAGCACCAAGAGGGATCAAATATTCGAGGATAGGTTTGCACCTAGGGATATTTGATCCCTCTTAAGGCTTGATAGAGCCTATGATTTGGATCTAGGCTGGTTATAGCTGCATATAAATATATATTTGATAGAAAAAAAGTTAATATAAATTTCAATTCTCATAGGCCGCATATAAATTTCAATTTTCACAGGTCCATATAAATATATATATATGCTCAATTCATTGTTATTTATATTTGCAGCTACATATAAATATATATTTGATAAAAAAAGAGTTAATATAAGTTTCAATTCTCAGAGCATACAAATTTGAATTCTCAAAACTGCATATAAATATATAAATATATATTTGACAGGCAAAAAGTTAATATAGATTTCTGACATTATATAAATTTCAATTCTCACATATACATATAAATATATATTTGATAGACAAAAAATTAATATAAATTTTAATTCTCACAGCATATAAATTTCAATTATAGCTGCGTTTTAACAGTTATATATATATATTTACAATTGCATTTAATATCTGCTCAATTAAGATAATTTCCAGAGGTTATGGATAGTCACAAAACTCCATTATGCACAAGACCTGCAGAAGTACTCTAAACGATATATAATCTGGTTATTAAAAGAAGCTTTCATTTTATTAAACTGGCGAAAGATTATACCTGGGCAGTTTAATCCGAGGGCGGAATTTTTATCTGTGAATGGAAGATTATAACCAACGATGATGGAAGGTTTCAACGCGTTGATTCTGGCACATTATTATACGCATCAAATTAATAAATGAAAGAGCGAAACTACAAACGCAGTTTTGATAGGAATAGATAAATATTATAGACACTAATCTTGTTCATGTATGTTAGGAAGAAAAATCAACCAATTACTGTAAAATCTGTGAATGGATGGATTTTAGATCAGCATACTGAAACTAATACATTACAATCTGAACTTAAAAAAAAATAAAGAAGACTTGAATCAATGGTCATGATACAATGAGGAAGTGCGGAATATCGACTGTTCATGGATTCATTTTCATTCTTTCTCAAGTTGGTTAATATCTTTTAGTATCAATTCATATTATCTTAAAATTATTATACTAGATTTGAGTTTCATAACAGTACAATACAACTTTCTGGTAATTTGCCACAATTATAATGAGTTAGAGTTTAGAAAGTTTTTTAACAATTTTTTTAAAATAAACCAAATATTATCTTTATTAAAATATGATAAACTAAAAATAATGCTATTAAACTTTAATCATCTATTAAAAACTCTTTTTCTATTCAACTTTAATATATCTATTCAAAACTATTCATCCTGTAACTATAAAATCTCCCTTTTTATACCGGAAGAAATATAAAACCAACCATTGCATCTGTAAGTTGTTGGAAACTTGAAGAATCAATTGTAATGCGTACTGTGTTGAAGAGAACCTCTGCAGATGGGGCATGTTGTGTGAATTTCCAGTCATTGGTCAATGCAGGCCACATGGAACATATGGCCACAAATGGCCAGCAACCGCAGAACGTCCACTGACTCCTGGTAATCATCAAGACAAATGGCGCAGGAATGCATAATTTGATCGGATACAACTGATCGAAATTCATCTATTAGTTTCTCTGAATATATCATCTTGGGTCATGCTTCCAATGTTGCTTAGTGGATCCCCATTGTGTACTATATGTCCTCCTCTTTGGATGTATGCATGACGCCCACTTTGTATATTTAAAATTCTTACCTGTTGCATCAAGGTTGCAAAGTGTTTATTATTTAGTTTACGATTTTTTGTGTGTTTATATAGTTGTTTTTATTTTTAATTTTCTATTTTTTTCTTCATTATTTATAGCCGATATAACATTACATAACGTTATGTAACATTACGTAACGTTACAAGATCTCCCCCATACTGGTCTATAGAGCGCCTCTCGGCGCAATAATTGCTGTAGCTAATTTATTTATAAAAATAACTATGCTAGTATTACCCTACTTGAAATGTGAACATTTGTAGATATAGTTAAGCAGTATGAACAATAAAATTGTTGAATTTTCATATGCTAAGCTAGATCATGAGTATTTCATTTCGAATTCATAACAAAAGCATATAAATAGCATCACTGAAAGATAGACAAGCACAACCATACAAAAAAAACACAAAGATTTATCCTGGGAAAACCCTAAAGGGAAAAACCCAGCAAAAGCTTCCTCAATATAGATGCCCCAAAAAGATAAAAGATAAAACCAGCAAGGAGATCAAAGCCTGATCCTCCTCCTTCTCCAGCTACTTCTCTTCTGCACTAATGCACTACACAAGTGAGAATGTGTGTTCCAAATGAGGAGCACTACACCTCTATTTATATTCATTCGTTCACTTAAGTTAACTCATCTGTAATGTAGGCTCGAGTTAATCATGTAGGCTCAAGTAACCACACTGGGGTGCTAATGACCCACCTTTACAATTAGAGGGGACTGCCTCATGACTCTTATTAGTTCTTTCGATTAGAAGCATTGGGGTACAAGATAATACAAGTGGTTCTCCCTGTAGGACCATCGGGGACCACAAAAGATACATATAGAATATTCTTTGAAGTTACAATATTTCAACACTCCCCCTTAACAAGAAGGGTATTCTACAACAACATCAACAACAACAATAGTAGGAGAGGACATCATCAACAGCATCAGGGTAACAAATCTATAAATCATTGGAAGCTTTTCAACATCATATAGTCTTTGTCTTCAATTTTCAACGGCAACAACTCTTTGATCAACATCAGCATCTTTTGACCTTTTGATCAGCAACATCTTCAACACTTTGACCTTTTGATCAGCAACACCTTCAGCAACATCTTTAGCAACATCTTCATCACTTTGACCTTTCGAACAGCAACATCTTCAGCACTTAGACCTTTCAATCAGCAATAGCATCTTCAACACTTTGACCTTTCGATCAGCAACATCTTCAGCGTTTTGACCTTTCGATCAACAACAATATCTTCAACATTTTGATCAGCAACATATTCAGCACTTTGATCTTTCGATCAGCAACAACATCTTAAACATTTCGATCAGCAACATCTTCAGCACTTTGATCTTTCGATCAACAACAACATCTTCAACATTTCTATCAGCAACATCTTCAGTACTTTGATCTTTCGATCAACAACAACTTCTTCAACATTTTGTTCTTTCAATCAGCAACCTGATCAGTAACATCGTGATCAGCACCATAATCATACTTCAATTCTCGAATAGCATCATCATCATGATATTCTGATCTTTTGATCAGTACGTCGTTATCATCACATACTGATCATTTGATCAGTATGTTATCATCATCATACTCTGATCTTTCGATCGGTACATCATCATCATCATACTCTGATCTTTCGATCAGTACATCATCATCATCACACTCTAATCTTCCGATCAGTACATCGTAATCATCATCATACTCTGATCTTTCGATCAGTACATCATCATCATCATACATTGATATTTCAATCAGTACGTCATCATTAGAGGAAATTTGGGGTCTAAAATGGGCCTTATAAGAAAACATGCCAAAATAAGTTTTTGTGAGTTGGAATTCAAGAACCAATAGAATTTCAATAAAATAAGTCAACCATAATGGTTGAATTGACATATTTGTAATTAAAAAAAACTACTTTTTTTGTTCGTATTTTCGACATATCTCATTGTGTTTTTACTCAAATTTCGATCGGAAGAGCTCGTTGGATGCAGAATTTGATTTCGCATCCAACGAGTACCCACATTGCATACTTTTGACGGACCCCGCTACCCCAAAAACAAGAAATACCTGAAAAAACATGATGATGACATCATCATCACATTTTTTCAGGTATTTCTTGCTTTTGGGGTAGCGGGGTCCGTCAAAAGTATGCAGTGTGGGTACTCATTGGATTCAGAATCAAATTTCGCATCCAACGAGCTCTTCCAATCGAAATTTGAGTAAAAACACAGGGAGATATGTCGAAAATACGAACACAAAAAGTAGTTTTTTTCTTTCTTCCTCCAAAATTAATCAATATTATTTTATTATTTTAACTATTATTTTATTATTTTCCTTAGGAGGCCCATTTTAGACCCCAAAATTCCTCTAATGCATCATCATAAAAACATCATCATCATGAAAACATCATTATCATCAAAACATCAATATCATCAAAACATCAACATGATCCTTCCTTTCAGAATTACGGGATTTAGGCCTTTACGGAGTTACCAATTATCCTTCCTTTCGGAATTATGGGATTTAGGTCTTTACGGAGTTACTAACGATCCTTCCTTTCGGAATTACGGGATCAACACATTTGTGGAACTCAGACAATCCTTCCTATTGGAATTACGGGATCAACACATCTGTGGAACTTAGACAATCCTTCCTATTGGAATTACGGGATCAATTCAATGATCCTTCCTTTCAGAATTACGAGATTTAGGTCTTTACGGAGTTACTAACGATCCTTCCTTTTGGAATTACGGGATCAACACAGATGTGGAACTCAGACAATCCTTCCTATTGGAATTACGGGATTAACACATTTGTGGAACTCAGACAATCCTTCCTATTGGAATTACGGGATCAATTCAATGATCCTTCCTTTTGGAATTACGGGATCAATTCAATGATCCTTCCTTTTGGAATTACGGGATTTAGGTCTTTATGGAGTTACTAACGATCCTTCCTTTCGGAATTACGGGATCAACACAGACGTGGAACTCAGACAATCCTTCCTCTAGGAACTACATGATCAACACAAGTTCTCAAGTACCAAAGTCACCGGATCCGTTCTGAACCAAAGTTCAAGGATGATACAATCCTACCACATTCACGGGGACCGAGATCTCCGGATACATTTTGAACCGAGGTTCAGGGATGATGCAATCGACCACTTTCACAGGGGCCGAGACCTCCGGATAAATTTTGAACCGAGGTTCAGGGATGATGCAATCCACCAATTTCACAGGGGCCGAGACCTCTGGATACATTTTGAACCGAAGTTCAGGGATGATGCAATCCACCAATTTCACAGGGGCCGAGACCTCTGGATACATTTTGAACCGAAGTTCAGGGATGATGCAATCCTACCACTTTCACGGGGTCCGAGACCTCTGGATACATTTTGAACCGAAGTTCAGGGATGATGCAATCCTACCACATTCACAGGGGCTGAGACCTCCAGATGCATTTTGAACCGAAGTTCAGGGATGATGCAATCCCACCACATTCACGGGGGCTGAGACCTCCGGATACATTTTGAACCAAAGTTCAGGGATGATGCAATCCCACCACATTCATGAAGACCGAAGTCACCGGATCTATTTTGGACAGATGTCCCAGGATGATACAATCCCTCTTCATTCTCGAGGACCAAGGTCTCCAAATCACTTTACGGCAAGTTCCCAGGGATGATACAATCCCACTACAACATCACTACTCCCCCTTTTGAGGAAGGTCTTTTCGAACAACACCAATCTTGTCTCGAAAGTGTTCAAACTTTACCCGAGACAGAGGCTTCATCAGTACATAATCATTCAAACCATCATCATCTACATCTTCAGTATGTGAATACTGAACTATCACCATATGTATCTCCAGTATGTGAATACTGAAAGCATCATCATCTATATATTCAGTATATAAATAGTGAAACATAATCATCTACATCTTATCTCATATGTAGAAATACCGAATTTTTATGTGTTACAATCGGAACACAGGGTTCTCTGTCATCACAAATCTGGTTATCACATAGAATCATTGTAGTATTCATATTTAGGTCAAAGAGACCTGATATCAACTTCTGAAGCCATATGACTTCACAAATTAGCAGAGCAATTTGCTATGTATTTTGCTTCAGCCGTGCTATGAGAAACACTGTACTATTTCCTGCTAAACCATGAACTCATAGCAGACCCCAAACAAAAGCATCTACCTAATGTGATTTTCCCATCTGAGATACTTCCAGCCCAATCTGCATCTGTGTAGCCATACAATCTATACTCATGGATACCATCATAGTATAGACCAAATTCTATAGTCCCTTTCAGATATCTCATCACATGTTTTGCGGTTACTAGGTGAACCCATCTTGGTTGAACAAGATATTGACTTAAGGTGTTCACAGCAAAACAAATGTCTGGTCTGAAATTTGTTAAGTACATTAATGACCCAATGATCTGTCTATAATGAGTCACACCCACTAACTCTGATGAGTCATCAGCTAACAGCTTCAGGTTGGAGTCGATGGGTGTGGCCATGACTTTGCATTCCAACATATCAAATCTTTTCAAACTTTGCATTGCATACTTTCCCTGATTGAGAAAGATTCCTACATATTTATGGACCTAGGAAATAAAGTATTAGACCAAGGTATAGATTCTTCAGCAGACTTCTTCTTGCATTCTACAATTTGTTTCTCATTCCCTGTCAGAAAATAGGTCATCCACATATAATAACAGGATGACAGGTTCATCTTCTACAACCTTGAGATAAAGTTTAGGATCAACTTTACTCTTGGCAAATCCCATGCTGATCAGGAAACTATCTATTCTTCCATACCAAGCTCTGGGAGCTTGCTTCAGGCCATAGAGGGCCTTCTTCAACTTGCATACGTGAGTCCATCTGTCTTCAACTTCAAATCCTTGTGACTATTCGATGTAAAACTCTTCCTCAATCATACCATTAAGGAAGGCTTGTCTTTACTTCATCATGGAAGAAACTACCATGATAGTTCTGAAGAAAGTATACCTTGTTTCTTGGAGTAAGTGTCTCTTCAGAATTAATTCCCTCTTTCTGAGAGAAGCCACAAGTCTTTCCTTACTTCTATCAGTAGCATATTTTATCTTACTGATCCATTTGGAAGATACCACATTCTTGCCTTCTGGTTTGAGTATAATATCCCAAACATCATTCTAGTATTCTTTCATCATAACATCTTTCATGAGTTCATCTTGTTAGGTCATAGACATATCCTAGTCTTCTGCATTCAATCTTGAAGGTTGGAACCCACTTTACTCTTGGTAAAGTCTCGATCCATCAGGAAGCTATCCATCATGTCGTACCATGTTTAACTCAGATATCTTCTGTAGTCACTCCCCCTGAAGTGGAGTATCATCTTCCCTCTTCATTCTGTACAGGTGTCTCTATGCTTGATATATACTTTTCAATAGAGTATGTCATGTCATAGTCTATTCTTTCTGAGGCAAATCATGAACCTTTGCTTTTTACACTTGTTCTTGTAGATCCATATGGAAGATACTATGTACTTCCCTTTATGTCTCGAAATCATATCGTATACATCATTCCCCATGACTTATTTGATAATAGTTTATTTTATAGCATTCTTTTCTTCATCTTGAGTTATCTCTCATACCCATGGTGGTCTTCATTCTTTGAAGTGGATCTACTGCTCTCTAAATCTCTTTCTTCCATCATGGTGTCTCTGACCCTGGGAGCTTCAGATTCATGTTTATTGAATTGTCATCACTTGTTCTTCGGAACAAGTCACGTCCTTCTTTTCTTGTAGGAGGTTGTATAGGACCTTTCCTACAATTCAAATGCACCAGTTGCATGGTTAGAACTATTTCATAAAACATATGCATAACGACAAATTCTTATGCATCATGCAACTATTTAGCCAATACAACATTCATCCATATTTCACAGAAACTTTCTAGATGCCTTCTATCTCTACCATGACATCATTGAGATTGTGCACTAATCCAATATGTCAGCAAAGAGATTTGATAAGTAGCACTGGAGAGTTGTATAGCGCCATGAGCTACTTACCCATCTCATTCATATTAGTAGTATTAATGTAAACAATCTATCATGCATAACACATCAACTGAATACAATCAAATGCATAACAAAGCAATATCATGAAATGAAAATTGAATACTTATCTTTTATTTGTTTCGTGGGTAGACTCCATCTTGATCATTCTGCTTTATCATCTTCTTCATTCATGAAATCATCATTTCTTATCCAAATGATAAGATGAATAAGAGGTTCTTTATGAATTGACTTTTTTTCTTCATATTCCTCATCGCTTGAGGGATCTTCTTTGAATGGTGAGAGCTTGATCTTCAATTTCTCCCATCTTCTTCTTCTCTTCTTATTAGTTGAGCTGAAAGTAATCACTTACTTCTGGCATACATTCTTCACATGAATGAATCCCATGATCCTGGGAGGCCATTCAAGGTGGCTATCACCACTTCTGCATACTTCTTCTTCTACCGCTTCAAGTTGTTCTGCATTTTGGATCTTCACATTCTTCAACTGTATTCTCAAAGCCATCTTCTGATTTAAGTTCTTATCTTCAAATAGCTTGATCAAAACATCTTCGATGTCTTTAGGGAAGACACTTGTGGTATAAGTTGATCCATGATTGAATCAACAATGATCTTCTTGGCCTTCATCAAGTTCTTCTTGTGTAAGTCTTTGAGGCTCATCTCCCTCTAGAACTGGAACCTCTCTACTCATGTAGGTGTCCAATTCATTTTCTTTAGAGAGATCAAATACTTCCATGCTTGGAAGTTTTCAACTTCACCAAGCTTATCATCAAGCTGATGTGATAGATCACTTTGAAATGAGAACTTCAAATGCAAATAGCAAAAGATTAGATCTTACCGATTTGAGGTGTCCGTCCTGCTTCCAAAGCTAACTGATCTAGGGTTTGTCAGAGAAACCCTAATTTTCAAAACTTGGAATATTTCAGATCTTATTGGATAGAAAGATATATCTCTTCAAATGGAGCTGTCCAATGTACTCATTTTCTGAAAACAGTGGAGGGAAGCTTCCAGAACAGGAAGCCCTAGTTTTCCAATTTCTTTTGCAAAAATTCCTATTACTGTTTCTATGATATCTCCTAAGTCACTACTCCTCTATGTCTGAAATTTCTCATTGAGGTAACCTCGCATGTCCCTGATCTAACATCATAGGTTTCATTAGAATTGGTTTCACCAATTTGGATTTATGATCATTTTACCAAGGTGACATGTTACAGGACTGTTCAGAATAGTGAAGTTGTACGAAATTCCACGTGTCACTGGCTCATCTTTAGGTTCTAAAATTCAGACCACAATAATTATGTTCCATGAAATTTTTGGAACATATTTAGGAATTCCATTTGGACCTCTGTAGCCGAAGATATTGCAATTCTCCCCAGGTGTCTTGTTTAGGGATGAATTCTGGAAGAGGATGGAACCCTAACTTGGAGGGATCATATATCCCAGAATATAGTGAATATGAGGCTGAATTTTGGACACAGTGTAAATAATGATTTTATATTTGGTCTTTTCAATTTTCATCTCCTGATCCTTTTCCAATCTCAATATATAGTGAATGTACCAAAACTTAGCAGTTTTAGTATTTAGGGTTTTTCTAGCTCAGGGTCAAACTAGGGTTTGACTTTCCTGGAGTTTCACCCAACCAAAAATATTGATCCAGGTCTCTAAACTTTGATTTTGATGAGGATATAAATCCTATACTGTGCTCACTCAAAAATTCTTCTTCTGCAAGAAGCCCTAATTTCCTGCACCGAAAATTGAAAATGCTCGGAATCGAATTCCACTTTGACAGAAAGATGCGCTCTTCAATGGAGAGTCATCCTAGCCTTCTTTTACTGATCGATTGTGGAGAGAGAACCAAAAAGTAAGAAGCCCTAGATTCTGTAGCTGCACAATGCCTTCTTTCAGGGTGGCTCTGATACCATGTTGAATTTTCATATGCTAAGCTAGATCATGAGTATTTCATTTCGAATTCATAACAAAAGCATATAAACAGGATCACTGAAAGATAGACAAGCACAACCATACAAAAGGAACAGAAATATTTATCCAGGGAAAAACCTACAGGGAAAAACCCAGCAAAAGCTTCCTCAATATAGATGCCCCAAACAGATAAAAGATAAAACCAGCAAGGAGATCAAAGCCTGATCCTCCTCCTTCTCTAGCTACTTCTCTTCTCCACTAATGCGCTACACAAGTGAGAATGTGTGTTCCAAATGAGGATCAATACACCTCTATTTATATTCATCCGTTCACTTAAGTTAACTCATCTATCATGTAGGCTCGAGTTAATCATGTAGGCTCGAGTTACACATGTAGGCTCAAGTAACCACACTGGGGTGCTAATGACCCACCTTTACAATTAGAGGGGACTGCCTCATGAATCTTATTAGTTCTTCCAATTAGAAGCATCGAGGTACAAGATAATACAAGTGGTTCTCCTGGTAGGACCATCGGGGACCACAAAAGATACATATAGAATACTCTTCGAAGTTACAATATTTCAACAAAAATAAACTATGTAAAACAACTTGGTTCTTTCTTCATAGAAATAAATGAGTACTTTATCTAAGTTAATTCTTTTACCTATGTTACAGATTAATAGTATCATTTTACAAAATACAGTTTTGAATAAGAACAATAAGCTATTTACTGTAACAACTTGTTAAAAGAAATAAACCTGTTGTCTGTAAAGTACTATGAATACTTCTTTGCTAGCATTCTTATTACAACAGTCTGGTTTGAACAATAAACTTAACTAGACAGATTAATATTATTTCCTAAAAACAACTATATACAGAAATAAATTATTCCATTGTTCTGAAATACAAAATAACTCTATTCAATCCAGATTTCTATCATATCCTTCATCTATTTTAAAATATACTGCATGTGCTAGAGTACAGTTTAGTCCATTCCAGATGGGGAAAAACACAAGTTAGGATTATTTTCATCAATTACAAATTCAATATTCAAATAACTAAAGGGCTACAAGCTCTATCAGTTCACTACAAAACATGTAATCATTCATTAATCATTCATTCTCAGATATAAATTTTTAACACAGTAAATAAAAGACTGTAGAACCTGTTTAAAGTTGGATGACAACAGCGTTGGGAGGTCATTCCTCCCTACCAAATCCTAGAGAGCGCTCAAACAAAGTCTTCTCAGGATCCTCGAGCCTATTCCTGGTCTCCTTGGCTGAGAACTAGTGGAGCAAGCAACAAAATACTAGTCCAATGACTCATTACTAACTCTGCAGCAAGATCCTTGAGCTGAATAGCTGCATTAGATCACTTTCTGCAGTTTACCCCTCAAACATCTCCCACAAATTCCCTTCCCAATGAAATCCTTTGAATTACATTCACCTAAATGATTCTCTTCTTGGAATGAGTAGCCTTAGCTCTCTTCAATGGGCATTTTTATTAATATTGCCTAGGTATTTTTGGGTTAGTTGTCATTAATTGAGCCACTTGCTTTGATCCCACTTTCTTGGAGGATCATGACCCCAAATGTAGGGAGGTTTCCACCTGCAACATTAGAAGTGTTTGAGGATGCTGCCACTTGTCTATTTTCTCTTCACCCAGTCTCCTCCACCAACTTGACGAGTAAACACTCTTTTTAACAGCTCTCCCAAGCTGTTGTCTCCACTTTTGTTTATTTATAATTAAAATATTCATAATTACATTCAACATCCTTGACTTTGCTGAGTCATCAATTACAACTTAGCATAAAATTTAACATATTGTCTTGAAATAAAATCGAATATGATAATATTATTTTTGCAAAATTGGGGCATGTGATAGATATTGCTTCAACTTGATGCTTGCTTGAAAGCTTTTTTGGAAGACTAATTATGGTGGACCTAGGGTTTGACATAGAAACCATAATTT
Source organism: Pseudotsuga menziesii (assembly GCA_001517045.1). NCBI lineage: Eukaryota > Viridiplantae > Streptophyta > Pinopsida > Pinales > Pinaceae > Pseudotsuga > Pseudotsuga menziesii. The sequence goes on along the minus strand of LPNX011129927.1, from coordinate 171,108 downwards.
TTCAACTTAGGTGTCTTTCAAATATGATTGGGTAGAAATATGCACCTCTTCAAGGAAAGTTGAGCAACATACTCATTTTTTCAAAACTGTGGACATAACTCCAAAATATCTGATGTCCTAGTTTTCTCCAGCAATAGTGTTAGGTCAAAAATTAAAAATACATAGAATGGGAAACTTATTTCATAGACATATGTTCCCTCATAAGGAGATTTTGTTATTCCTCCTTTTTAACTGATTGGTGGAGGAAAGTGCCCGAAACAGGAAGCCCTAGTTTTCTTCAATCTCTTCTACAGAATTGTCTGATATTGATTCTATTGTATCTCTGATATTACTGCTCCTATGGGTCTGAAATTTCATCCTGAGATAGCCTAATATGTCTTATTTCCAACCCCATAGGTTATAGTATAATTGGATTCTCAAAGTGTGACTTATGCAAATTTTTCCCAAGGTGACGTTTTTAAGGACTGTTCAACCTAACATGAGACTTGTACGGACTACCACATGTCACTGTTTCACCTTAAGGGTCTGAAACTATGACCACTGAAATTAGATTTCGTGATATATCTGCAACATCTTAATCAATTTTATTTGGGCCTTTGTATCCTGATATATATCAATTCTCCCTAGGTCACATGTTTATGAGTGTATTCTGGAAGAGTCTATAACCCTAATTTGGAGGAATCGTATCTCCTGAAGTGTAGAGAATCTGAGTCTGAAACTTTGAAACATGGTACAGTAGGATTTCACCTTCAATATTTAAAAATTTAATCTCCTGATCCTTCTCTAATTGTGAGTTATAGCGAAAGTCCCAATATGACTAGTTGTTTTCTTCTAGGGTTTTCAACCATCAAACCCTAATCTTCAGTAGCTATAGATGTAGCAATGTTTTGGGTGCAAAAAACATATTCCAGGGTGGATCTGATACCATGATAATATTTCAATGGTTATAAAATATATAAAAACATTTAAAATCATAACATCATAACCAGATACAAAAGGATGACTGAAAGAAAGACACGCACAACCGCATAAAAGAAAACACAAATTTATCCTAGGAAACCCTCATGGGAAAGAAAACCCAACAAAAATCCCTCAATGTAGAATTCATACAAGTACATATTAATAACCAAATAATAAGAATTATAAGATCCCAAGAATAATACAGGACTACCTCCTCTCTCCCAGATGGACTACACTTTCTCTCTCTAGCACAACTGCTGAGCTACGCTACTTGTCCAAATGAGGGAGGCACCTCTCCTATTTATACTGATCAGCTAAGAGGCCTAATAATCCAACTGGGTTGACTTCTCCTTACTTCCAAGGATGAATTTCCTTGGGACACTAAAAAATACATTTTAATAATACTTTTATGGGTACTATTGACCTGACTTACAACGAAGGTTTTCCCTCAAGACTTTACATGACCAAATACATCAATGAAATCCCTAATTGGAGGAACAACATATTTGAAAGGGGTAATAACAATAATAATAAAAAATAGAATATCTTCTGCAGTTACATTTCTTTAACAATTCCATCACATAGAAATTCCTCAAGAGGGTGTGTGGAATACCTTATTTTGCTATTATCAATTGCTTGTCAACATGGAAACAAACCTTTGTAATGGCATGTGGTTACCAATACTTGATCTTTGTGAAAACATTGCTTAAATAATATCCTTGTTATGCAATCATAGCACCTTATTTTTCCAAAACACTTTATGAACCCTACATACGTAAGGCTATAGGTTCTAATCATCAATAGGCTACCATATTGATGGAAAAGGAATGTCTCAAGATTTGAAGGATAGAAGGAAAAGGGAATTCAGCTAAACTCATTGTACCCATCTCTTATACATGCCCAATAACTAGGGAATATTCTTATGGAATATTGAAGGTACCAATTGGGATGAGGTTTCCTTCCTTGTCAGTATTAAAATGCTATCCTCTTTAATTGTGATGCATACCTCCTATGCTTCTACAACTAATTGGACAACTTTCTCTCATTGAGATGGAGATGTAGGCCACTCTTCATCCTCTTTCCTCTTTTCTCTCCACACTCTTCTCTTGGTTGTACAATTTTTGGGGTGAAGCTATGGATGAACCTACCAACACGTTTCTTCCCAATGTCCACTCAACTTATAGTAGTGGAAAACGTTATTGACTCTAGTTTGGTTGCTTGGCATGCTTATATTCTCATTGTGCCTCTAAGTTTGTGTTGTCATTTTGGGAAAGTGTTATTTCCATTCTTCCTCTAAATAAATCTGGTTGTTGGCACGTGGCTTGCTTCTCCTAACAAGATGTCATACAATGGTCTTTCTTCCATAAAATGAACATGCCTTTGTGTATTAGTAGTGGCCATCTCTGTGGCCTTTCTTATTGTAGTAGTTGTTGGGTCTTAGATGTGTGTGAATGCAATTATGGTTGTTATGCTCTGTAGTGTCCCTGACCCTTCGACCGGTGAAGAGGACGCTACCATGGAATTAACCATCTGGGAAACCGCCCCATGAACATGTATGTATATAAAATGCTGAAAGAAAATGCTTTGAACTAGAACATGCATACATGATTATTTATCATACAACGGAAGCAAACACGCGTTCATACAAGCATTCAACATGTTCATCATATTCATTAAACAGTTAAATATAAATACATAGATGAAATAGTCAAGATTACTTATCTCATAAAAAACTCATCCTGCAACCAGCTACGTCACTGCAATGTTCCACCCAACCATAGGCCAACATGCTCCCTAATCTCTCAGCAACGCTGCCACCCCCGAGCTGGGCATGATTCCCCAAGGAATAAGGAACAAGTAGGCTTACACATAGCCAAGGATACACAAAACACAGCCAAGCCAATGCAGTTGGGTTTATCAGGCCATCAACAAGACAACCAAGCCAACATGGTTAGGTTTATCAGGCCATCCAGGAGCTGGGAAAGGCTAAATGCTAAGCTGGTGAGCTCATTACAGAGCTAGGGACACCTACACTAGATCTAGCCTAACTTCTAAGACACCCACACACACCAAACACAAGGAATCAGTCCCTTCTCTGCTACATAGTCCCTCAAGCCCTGACTTCCCTTCCAGTGTTATTCAGGGGTTGTGGAGAAGAAAGCCAACCCTCTAGCTCTGTCTGTGTGGTTCCCAAACACACCAAGTTTATCAAGTAAACTAAGCCCTCATCCCTACTCCAACACAGTCCGAAGACCAACCACTGCATACATGCAGTCACACAAGTGATTCACAGCTTGGATAGGGAAAACAATTCCTGGGACGTTCTTGGCCCTATCATGGCCAAAACGACTCCAAAAAAACCTACAGTAGCCCCAAAATGTAAAGTCATACACATCCAACCCACATGGGAAAACAAGAGCCTGTTCTCAACAAAGAAGCCACCGGGGAAAATTAAATAGTCCGAAGATGGAAGAGGAAAGCTAGGTTCTTAGTTGGGTAGGGGAAAAACATATACACAAGCCACAAATCGGTAAGGAAAACATACATGCAATAGAAAAATGTGAATGACCCTTTATAGGGAAATCGTGGGTGACAGAACACGGCTCCCAGCTCTCTGCGTGAGTAAAAACTAGGAAGAATCCTGTGCGTGAGAATGAGCAAGACAATGGAGTATGGTGGTTGTCTCCCTATGTGAAGAAAATGATAGCGAATCCCAATCGACGCGTGAGGATGAGTAAGAATGGAGTGAATCCCCCCCTCCATTTTCCTGCCTTTGTGAAGATGGAAAGTCTGTTGGTGGAGTGGGTGTGTGGGAAAGGACTGACAGTCCTGCCACCCACCACTTCCCAGCAATAACTTCCCTCAACTAACATCAACAGTTTTAAATGGGTGGTTAACACATGACCTTTTTCCCATTGGTTCAAGGTTTAATAATTCCCCCCCGTTATCCTTAGGAAAATCATGCCCTTTTCAATATGGTTGCAGTGGCGTAGCTAGTTGGGGTTCATTTAATTAAAAATGCATGTTTAGATGTTGCCAAAATTAATATGTGTCATATCTCATGATATACCATCGGCAACGATTGCAATCTCCAAAACATAACACAACCAAATCGATGGTGGGGATTTTGCCTTTAGGTCCACACCATGATTCATTACAATATATACATCATGTACATTTAATACAATGGGGTCAAAACCGGGGTGTTACATTCCCCTCCCCCTTCAATAGCACTGTCCTCAGTGCTTTACAAAATTTGAACAAAATACTACATTGGTACTGCCTTAGTGTTCCGCAGAATTGAACAAAAATGGATGTGCCAACCGCATGGCATCCTCCAGCTCCCATGTAGCCTCTTCAGGTCTGTAGTGCTCCCATTGCACCTTTACCTGACCTATGGCCCGGTTCTGGAGCATTGTGACCTTCCTATTGACGATGCGCATTGGCTTAGTTCGGAACTCTCCCTCGGGTTCCACCTGAATCACATCCCAATTTATCACATGGTTAGGATCATGTACATATCTCTTAAGCAAAGAAACATGAAAAACATTATGAGCTCTAGTTCTAGCAGGAAATGCAAGTCTATATGCAACTGGCCCTATTCTTTCAAGCACTTCAAATGGACCACAATATCTTGGTGACAGCTTGGCACAACTTCCAAGCTTCAAAGAAATTTTCTTTTCCCTCACTCTGAGGTAAACATGATCCCCAACACTGAATTCCCTGTTCACCCTATGCTTATCTGCATAGCTTTTCTGTCTGTCTTGTGTTGCTTTCAAATTTTACCTGATCTTTACAACCTCTTGCTCCGTTTCCTTGAGCAATATTGGCCCAAGAATAACCCTATTCACCGGGTTATCCCAATTCATTAGTGTCCTACACCTTCTTCCATACAAAGCTTCATACAGACTCATCCCCAAGGATGCCTACTATCCATTGTTGTAAGAAAACTCTACCAAGTGTAAGTAATCTTCCCACTTGGTTAGTTTGTCCATCACGTACATGTGAAGCATGTCCTCGAGCACCTGATTAACTCTCTCAGTTTTCCCATCTGTCTGAGGATGGTATACAGTGCTAAATTTTAGATTTGTACCCAAATCTGCAAATAACCCCTTCTAAAAATTGGAAGTGAACTTGACATCTCTATTAGAGACTATTGCCTTAGGAAATCCATGCAATTTGAAAATCTCCTTCATGAATATCTTTGCAATGTCATCCTTCTTATGCATAGACTTCACTAGTATAAAATGCTCTACCTTAGTCAACTTGTCTACCACAACCATGATGGAATCATGCTGTCTCCAAGTCATCAACAATCCTATAATAAAATCCATGGAAATAATTTCTCATTTCCATTCTGGAATTGGCAAAGGCTGCAACAAAACTGCAGGGTGTTGATGCTCAACCTTTACCTATTGACATTTCATACACCTTGAAATGTACTCATCCATATCCCTTTTCATTTGTGGCCAAATGTACTGGTTTCTAGCTGTAGCAATTGTCTTCTGATATCCTGGGTGACCAGAATATGGAGCTTGATGGATTTCATCCATAACAACTCTCCTCAAACCTGCTACATTCGGAATATAAATTCTACCTTTATAAGTGAGAAGTCCATCTTCTTCCAGTTTATATCCCTCATACCTCTTCTCAAGACTTTGCTATTGCAATTTGTGTTTTACCTGCTCATACAATTCATCTCCAGCAGCATGACTAACAATCTACTGCCTCAAATCTGATTGGCAAATACTAAGAGATGCCACATGCATTTCTTGCACCTTCCTGCTGAGTGCATCAGCTACCTTATTCTATTTCCCTTTTATGTGCTTGATTTCAAAATCAAATTCACATAAAAATTCCAGCCATCTTGCTTGCCTAGCATTCAGAGTATGCTGATCAAACAGATACTTTAGACCATAATGGTCTATCCTAAGCTCAAATATTCTACCCATCAAGTAATGCCTCCACATCTTGAGAGCATGTACTATGGCTGCAAGCTCTAGATCATGAGTGGCATAGTTCTTCTCATGCTCCTTTAGCTTTCTTGACTCATAACATATCACGTGGTTGTCTTGCATAAGGACTCCTCCAAGCCCTTGTCCGCAAGCATCGGTACATACAACAAAATATTTCTCTGGATCTGCAACCTTCAATACTGGTGCATTGGTGAGAATATTCTTCAACTGCTGGAAGCTTTCTTCACACCTCGATGTCCATTCTAACTTTATCCCCTTCTTTTGCAAAGAAGTGATGGCATGTGCAACTTTGAATAATCCTTCAATGAATCTCCTGTAGTATCCTACAAGTCCCATAAAAGATCTTACATCTATCACATTCCTTGGAGTAGGCCAATTCATAATGGCTTCAATCTTTTCAGGGTCCACAGATATACCCTCCTCTGAGATAATGTGACCCAAATACTGAATTCTATCTCTATAGAAGTCACACTTGCTCAGTTTTGCATACAACTGATGCTCCCTGAGCAATTGCAATGTCAATCTCAAATGCTCTTCATGTTCTTCCTCATTCTTAGAATGAACAAGAATGTCATCAAGGAAAACAAGAACAAACTTGTCCAAATATCTGCTGAAGATGCTATTCATAAGGCACATAAATGTAGCTAGTGCATTTGTGAGACCAAATGGTACCACTACAAACTCATAATGTCCATAACTTGTCCTGAAGGCTGTCTTATGAATGTCTTCATCCTTGATTCTCACCTGATGGTAACCAGACCTCAAGTCAATCTTGGAAAATACCCTTGCTCCTCTCATTTGATCAAAGAGGTCATCAATCCTAGGAAAAGGATATTTATTCTTCACAGTAACCTTGTTCAACTCTTTGTAATCGATACACAACCTGAGTGTACCATCTTTCTTCTTTACAAACAGAACTGGTGCTCCCCAAGGAGACACACTCAGTGGAATATACTTCTTTTCCAACAACTCTTGCAGTTGCATCTTTAGCTCTAGCATCTCCAGTGTACTCATCCTGTAGGGTGTCTTGGACACTGGTGCTGCTCCCGGAACAAGTTCAATTGTGAAATCAATGTCCCGCTTTGGAGGAAGCCCTAGAATCTCATCAGGAAACACATCCTTGAATTCATGTAACACCTGATAGTCTTCCAACCCAAGAGTTTCATCCCCTTTTGCCTCCAAAATATGAGCTACATACAACTGGTGACCTTTCCTACAGAACTTCTTCAATTGCATTGCTGAAATATGCCTTACTGAAATCACCTTTGGAATTCCTTTCACAACTACTAGGTTCCCTTCTTCATCCATGCATTCGAATGTCTTATTGTAATAGTCAAGCTTCGCTCTGTGAGCTTCCAACCAATCCATTCCAATGAGAACATCATAGGAACCAAGTGGTAGAACATTCAGATATACACATGTGACCAACCCATTCATGACCAAAGGACATTTCTCTACCACTTCACTGACCTTTCTTTTAGTTCTAGTGGCTAACTGAACTAACCAAGATTTTCTATGCTTTACCTTCTTAAAAGCACAAATCTCCACTACTCTAGGAGTAATGTAACTGTGAGTAGAACTAGGGTCAATCAAAATAGAAACAGATTGTTCAACAATCTTACCTGCTACTTCAACCATAGTTGACTAGTGATATGCTTGACGGTCCTCCAGTGCTGCACAAATCCTAGGGACTTTCCTTGCTACTTGACCCACTGTTTCTGCTTCTTGAATATTGTAGGCTAGCCTTGCACTCTCATTCTTGAGTGGACAATTTATGTGCATGTGGGTCCTCCACATTTCCAAGATTGGAGTGGTCCTCTATTCTGTTGTGGATCCTTAGGCTTTTCTCCTATCACTCCAACTAACTTACTTGCAGCTTGGGATGGCTGCTTCTGCTGATTCCTGAAGTTAGGAGGTTTGAAACCTTTCTTTCTTTGGTCAAACTTCTCATTCTTCTTGTCCTTCCATGCCTTATGGTAATATGATTTGCCTTTTCTTTGCTCATAGCAATACTTAGCCTTCCTTATTTCTTCAAACTCAATTCTATCTTTGTAAGACTGAGGTAATCCACTCAGAAAATGCTGGACCTTCACTTTTTCAACTCTGATGTACCGGACATACCTCAACAGCTCCAAAAAATTATTTGCATATTCTTCCATGGTCTGCTGTCCCAATCTCAGCTCATGGAAATCCTTAATCTTGTCATCATAATACCGGTCAGAGAGGTATTTCTGCTTGAAATACTTTTTGAATTGTTTCCACTTAAGTCTCCTTTCATTGATCCTCTTTACTTGCTTGAAGTGTTCCCACCAAATGGATGCCCTTCCATTTAGATTGAATATGGAAACCCTTTCCTTCATGTTTCCTGAATAATCCTGAACCTGAAAGTACTTCTTTATCCCAAGAAGCCAAGCTTTAGCCTCTTGTCCTGTCTTTACCTCACCATCAAATGTAGGAGGTTTAGCCTTCTTAAATTCATCCTGAGAGCGATCCCTATGGTGTCTCTTTATTTTTATTTTATGAGAAGACGAACTTGAATCCCCGCTGGATTCTTCGGAGTCAGATGATCCACTAGAAGTCCTTCTCCTTCTCCTAGTACTGCTCTTACTACCTTCTGGTCTTTCTGTACCTCATCTAGAGTCTATCTTTCTTTGTAAGTCTGTCAAACTCTGCAACATAGCAGCATTCAACTGATGATGCTCTTCCTGGGCTTTGATCAAGCTTCTCATGGTGTCTCTTGGAATCTCCTTCCATTAGACTCTATGTCATCATTTCCATTATGGACATTTTCTCCCATGGCATCTCGCACATGCTCATAGGAATCCCGAGCATCATATCCATCATGGGTTCTCATAACTGAAATGCAACTTACTTACCAAATTGCATTACCTAGAATACGGCTCTTGAAGGTGACTATGATTCTGCAAACGTGTCAGTAACACAACTGTTAGATGCATAACATTGATATAAATCAGAATTATTTACCTTCTCCTGGAAAAATCATAAAATAACAAAATTTCCCAAACACAATATTTTCTTCATCAAAGAACGTCTGTCTGAGGGGGGACGATGGGGGTCAAGGGGGCCTGCCCCCTTGTGGCTTCCCTGCACCACTGTAGGGCGGGTCGAGGGCAGGGCCCTCATTTTTTTGTTGTAAATTTATGATTTTCACACAATCTGGTACATAAGATCGATGCCACTTTCTCCTTTTCAGCCCTGAAAATCCACTGAAAAACCGCTGAAAATCCCGTTGAAAAACAACCAAAATTTGCTAAGAAATCCCACTGAAAAACTCAAAATTTCCTTATATAGGATCAGGTCTCAAACCAACTAACATTTCAACGTTTCGACGGTTAGCACAACTAACTTCCTCCACTGTTCTTCGGCGATCTGTTCACCTACTTTCCTATGGTGTGTTGGATCCATAGTCATCTAGGCTTCCGATCTTTATCAACGATGCTAGGGTATCGACGATTGGATCCACTAAGCACTACAGCGTTGGCAATCAAATCCTCTCCTCATCGGGTGGTTAGTTCCATGGGAAACCGCAACGGCAGGCACGTGAACTCTCTATGTTTTTCGCCAACATAACTCTGTCGGCGGATCAGAGCAATTGATCACTATGTTTTGGCGACTCAAAACTGAACGGGTCCACCGTGTTGGCGACTTCAACAACTAAGTTTTTTTTATGGCGGCCTATCAAAAATCGGAAGCACTAATTATTACGACATCAGTGGTTAGATGCATTTTCCGTCAGATGGATAGTCTCTAGATAGCCACAATGACGGATGCACGAACAACTAACTTCCGTCGATCCAAATAGCTAATTGTCACCGATCACCGATGGCCTTTTTCGGATGGTCTTTCGACTAAAAAGGGTCAGCGTTTCAGTGGTCTTCGGCTGTTCTACGCCGAAACTGCGGCTCCAGCTTCCACTAACTTTTGTCGATGGCCGATGATCACTTAGACAAATTTCACAAGTTGCTTCCTCAGTCGGGTGATATTTAGTCTAGCTCTCCACTACATCGGAGGAGCTTCCCACTTAGTCTTCCAATGGGCCGAAGGTTCGGGCACTTACACAAATTTTCAACAAAAATTTCAAGAAATTTTCTATCATAAATTTCTGATCTCTGCTGGGCAGAACGTAATCCTACCTCTTTCACTGCATCTTCACTGTCCATTCAGGCCCATGCTGCAACATGAGCTCTGATACCACAATGTAGCGTCCTTGACCCTCTGACCAACGAAGAGGACGGTACCATGGCATTAACCATCTGGGCAACCTCCCCATGAACATGTATGTACATAAAATGTTGAAACAAAATGCTTTGAACTAGAACATGCATACATGATTATTTATCATACAGTGGAAGCAAACATGCGTTCATACAAGCATTCAACATGTTTATCATATTCATTAAATAGTAAATACAAATACATATATGAAATGGTCAAGATTACTTATCTCATAAAGAACTCGTCCCGCAACCAGCTACATCACTACAATGTTCCACCCAACCATAGGCCAGCGTGCTCCTTAATCTCTTAGCCATGCTGCCACCCCCGAGCTGGGCATGATTCCCCAAGGAATAAGGAACAAGTAGGCCTACACATAGCCAAGGATACACAAAACATAGGCAAGCTAACGCAGTTGGGTTTATCAGGCCATCAACAAGACAGCCAAGCCAACATGGTCAGGTTTATCAGGCCATCTAGGAGCTGGGAAAGGATAAATTCTAAGCTAGTGAGCTCATTACATAGATAGGGACACCTACACCAGAGCTAGCCTGAATTCTAAGACACCCCCACACACCCAACACAAGGAATCAGTCCCTTCTCTGCTACACAGTCCCTCACGCCTTGAATTCCCTTCTAGTGCTATTCAGGGGTTGTGGAGAAGAAAGCCAACCCTCTAGCTCTGTTTGTGTGGTTCCCAAACACACCAGGTTTATCAAGCAAACCAAGCTCTCATCCCTACTCTAACATAGTTTGAAGACCAACCACTGCATACACGCAGTCACACAAGTGATTCATAGCTTGGATAGGGAAAACAATTCTTGGGCCGTTCTTGGCCCTATCGTGGCCAAAAAAACTCCAAAACAACCTACAGAAGCCCGAAAACATAAAGGCAAACACATCCAACCCACATGGGAAAACAAGAGCCCGTTCTCAACAATGAAGCCACTGGGGAAAATTAAACAGTCCGAAGATGGAAGAGGAAAGCCAGGTTCTTAGCTGGGTAGAGGAAAAACATATACACAGGCCACAAATCGGTAAGGAAAACATACACACAACAGAAAAACATGAATGGCCCTTCACAGGGAAATCGTGGGTGGCAGAACACGGCTCCCAACTCACTGCATGAGTAAAAACCATGAAGAATCCTATGCGTGAGAATGAACAAGACAATGGAGTATGGCGGTTGTCTCCCTGCGTAAAGAAAACAATAGTGAATCCCAATTGGCGCATGAGTATGAGTAAGAATGGAGTGAATCCCCCCCCCATTTTCCTGCCTTCGTGAAGATGGAAAGTCTGCTGGTGGAGTGGGCATGTGGGAAAGGATTGACAATCCTGCCACCCACCACTTCCCAGCAATAAATACCCTCAACTAACATCAGCAGTTTTAAATGGGTGGTTGACACATGGACTTTTTCCCATTGGTTCAAGGTTTAACAATCCTCCCCCTTATCCTTAGTAAAATCATGCCCTTTTCAATATGGTTGTAGTGGCATAGCTAGTTGGGGTTCATTTAATTAAAAATGCATGTTTACATGATGCCAAAATTAATATGTGTTGTATCTCACGATATACCATCGGCAACGATTCCGATTTCCAAAACGTAACACAACCAAATCGATGGTGGGGCTTTTGCCTTTAGCTCCACACCACAATTCATTACAATATATACATCATGTACATTTAATGAAATGGGGTCAAAACCAAGGTGTTACATGCCCATAACTAAATTCATTAATGAGTTAGTGGGTTTGGAAAAATATTTTTTAAAAATGTGAGAAATGATTTACTAATGTAAGTGGATAATATGGAGCATTTACTTCCCACCTCCATTAGGCATTGGATAAATATGGATTATTGGGGGTAATTAAGGATATCTTGTATTGTATCTTTCTTTGTAAGAACCCTTCTCATATCTAGATAATTGTACATGCATAAGAGAGAAAGGAATGTGAATTTGCTTCACTCCCTTGCCCACCATAAGAAAGGGAGGCATATGTATTGAATTATTCCTATGGAAATAAATAAGATATGAGTTTCATTTATATAGTTTCTGTTGTATATAGTTGCATAAGGTTTCTATTTAGTTGTTGAAATAACATTGATGTGGTTTATAAAGTTTTGGTTTGTTTAGATTAGGGTTTATTTTATTAATTTTTGGCAATGTTAGAAATGTCAACAAATGACATTAGCTAGGAACAACAACACTCATCTTACCTTTCTTGGGTAGGTAGTAGTAGTGGAAGGGGAGAAGGATTTCTAGTTTAACCTAGGCTCAAGTAATGAATTGGTATGTGTGTGAATGATGACTAAATTCATATGGACATAAGGGTGGTATCTTTGCTCCAACATCTAGATCTATTTCCATAAGCTAAATATTGAAGTATTTTATATATATGCTTTATTATCGAATCATGATGGCTGATACTACAAATTTTGAGCATTTATTTGAGGTACATGAACTTGGTAAGGTTTATTTTGGTGGGATAATGGTAGTTGAAAAGATTTTGCTTTCCAAATTGATATAGATAGAGTTATTTGAAATGGAACTTCTCTAATTTGAGGCAAGGATAGAAGATATATGTAATTTTTTGGGGTTTTACTCTTGGTTTGAGGATAGGTGTTGTGGATGGTAAATGAAAAGAATAAAATTTTGTGTAAGTATTAATGGTAGGTACTACTATTACAGCTAATTTTACCACACATGGTTGATCACACTTTTATGGCCTTCCCTCTCCCTCTGCAGACTCTTTCGACCCCATGGACTATTTTTGTACCTTTGACACTTCCAAGATCATCGCTAAAAACATCCATTATTTCCTGTACACGAATTTTAATCCATTTATCGCGTATATATGTGGATATTACCCTTAAACCCTTGTACATCGGGATGTGTGGAAAAGGCTAAATATTTTTGGATTTTTCCTTGATGTGGATCCGAGTCACTTGTCTCTTGGCCTTCCATATGCCTTGAGATCGCTCGGATTTGACCTTCCATTACCCCATTGAAGTACTATATAAGGAACCCTTTGGATACACTGGCATTACCCCTTCATAGGACTTTAGATCGTACTTGCTCCTTGCATATGACCATCACACTTTGACCACATCCTTATCGCAATGGAGAAAAGGTATCCAAGATATGAACTCCTCAAATGCGATATACAATCAATTGATTCCACAACACAATAATGTTATATTTTTAACATTAAGCTAGCATTATATTAGGATCTTTAACTGAGAGAATAACAAGAACATCAATCAAACATAAGAGACAATGAACACAATGTTTTTCCTTGGGAAAACCATAAATGGAAAAAACCCCACAACTTCCTCAGGGATAGAATTAGCACCAAAAGTAAAACCCAAAACAGTAAGATGATCTCCCGACAGTAGTAGCCTCTTTCTTTCTAGCCCCAAAAACTTCTTCTCCCTCAGTTATGTGCTACAACTAAGTGTGAGTGAGTGTGTGATAAATAGAGAGGCTCACTCTCTATTTATACTAATTCTTGACTTGACAATGACTCGATAGGGCTGACTTCACTAGGTGAGTCTAACAACCCTAGAGCCCTGGAAATGCTGGGACTTTAACCCTTGAACAATAGGAGGGTTACCCACATTGACTTGACATGACTTGTTTATATTATAGAAACTCTCTATCGGAACATCAGGGCATGACATGACTCAATTACATTACAAACACTTGCCGGAATAAACATCAGGGTACAATACATAAGAAATACAAGTGAATACATTTCGAAGTTACAATTACATCAACACTCCCTCTTAACTAGGAAGGTATTCTCTCAACACAATTTATCAGCACAAGTCTTCTTCTCTGTATCATCTAGATCATCATCGAGTCCTCGTCATATTCAAGTCATCTTCATCTTCAAGTCATCTTCATTTGGATTTGGATCATCATCACTCAATCTGGATCATCTTTGGTTTTGGAACATCTCTGTTGGATCATCATCACATGTGCTATCTCTTGATTCTTCTCGTCATGGGAAGTTCTATAGAGCCAGCCCTTTTTCATGCTGGTTGTAGGCCTAGCCTCCATGTAGGTCTTTTCCAGCACTTATATCTGACCCTAAGTCAGAAGTGAGTCAGAATGGCCTACCCAGCACTTAAATATGATCATGTAGGAACCAATCCTATAATCATATCAGAAAGGCATGCCCAACACTCACATCTCACCATGTGGTAACACATCCCACAACCCTGTCAGAAAGGCCCAACACTCACATCTAAAAACCAATGTCAGAAAGGCTCAACAATTACATTCGACCATGTGAGGAACCAATCCTCCATGCCGAAAGGGCTCTGCACTTACATATGATCATTGTAGGAACCAATCCTCCAATTGCCTCAGAATGGATCTGCACTTACATCTGATCATTGTAGGAACCAATCCTACAATTGCCTCAGAATGGCTCTGCACTTACATCTGATCACTGTAGGAACCAATCCTATAATCACCTCAGAATGGCTTTGCACTCGCATCTGATCATGTAGGAACCAATCCTACAGTCACATCAGAATGGCACTCAGTCCCAGATTGAGCTTTCCTAGTAACTGACCAGGTGCGTTCATTCCAAGAATGAAATTCAACGCTTATATTTGATCATGTAGGAACCAATCCTAAAGTCACATCAGAATGGCTCAGCACTCACATCTGACATGGAAGGAACCAATCCTCTCACCATGATAGAATGGCTCAGCCCTTACATCTAACCATAGAAGGAACCAATCCTCTCACCATGTCAAAATGGCTCACAGACTCATCACTTCCATTTGGAGGGAACCTTGATTTGGAGAACACCAAGCTTCTCCCTGAAGTACTCAAACTTCACTCTAGCCAATGTCTTTGTCAACACATAAGCTATCTGTTCGTCCATCGCAACATATTGGAGCTTCACTACTCCCCTCTGCACCATATCCCTAATATAGTGATACTTGATCTTGATATGCTTCGACTTGTCATGGAACACCCGGTTCTCCAACAACTTCACACAACTCTGGTTTTCACAATGTATACAAGTAGCATCCAACTAGAGATCAAATAAATCAGACAGTAGCTTCCTCAGCCATACTACCTCAAAACTAGCTACACAAGCCAAGACATACTCTGCTTCAACTGTACTCAGTGCCACACAGGATTACTTCCTGCTAAACCAAGAGATCACACCTGATCCCATATTGAAGCAACACCCTGAAGTGCTCTTCCTATTTATGGCACTACCTGCCCAATCTGAATCAACATAAACCTCCAGGTTAATCTTCTGATTCGCCTCATACTTGAGCCCATAATCAACTGTATCCCTCAGGTACCTTAGAATATTCTTTGCAGCAATCAAGTGAACATGTCTCAGATCTGCCAGGAACTGGCTCAAGGTGTTCACAACAAAGCAAATATCTGGTCTCATGTTCGTGAGGTACATCAAGGACCCAATCATCTGATGATACATCATAGCATCAACCGCTTCTGATGAATCATCACTCAATAGCTTCAGGTTTGATGCCATAGGTGTAGTCATGTCCTTGTAGTCCATCATCCTGAACCTATTCAGGATCTCTACTGCATACTTCCTTTGTCCGAGGGAGATTCCATCCGCATTTTTCCACACCTCCATGCCTAGAAAATAGTGCATCATACCCAAGTCCTTCATTTCGAATTCAGCAGCAAGCTTCCTCTTTGTATCAGCAATCAACCCATCCGTACCTGTTACAAATAGACCATCTACATACAGTAGGATTATCACTAGGTTGTCATCTTCAACCTTGTAGTAAAGATTGGAATCTGCTTTACTTTTGGTAAAGCCCAAACTGGATAGAAAGCCATCAATTCTACCGTACCATGTCCTGGGTTCCTATTTCAAACTGTATAGGGATTTCTTCAATCTAAACACATGAGACTCCCTATCATGTGTCTCAAAACTGAGTGGCTGCTCTACATACACTTCCTCTTCCACTACACCATTCAAGAAAGCAGTCTTGACATCCATTTGGTGTATCTTCCATTTCATTACTGTAGCCAGAGCAAGCACTAATCTGATGGAAGTGTATTTGGCTACAGGTGCAAAGGTTTCTTCATAATTTATTCCTTCTTTCTGTGAAAAGCCACGAGCCACAAATATTTCTTTATAATTCTCTATGCTGCCATCTGTAGCATGCTTGATCTTGTAGATCCATTTGGAAGTTACAACAGACTTCCCTTCTAGTGTTGGTACAACATTCCAAACATCATTCTTCATGATCAATTGATACTCTTCGATCATAGCATCCTTCCATTCTTTCCTTTCTGCAGCTTCTTCATAGTTGGAAGGTTCTTTATTGATAAATTCACATAATAAAGCTACATGCCTAGAGTAGGACCTAGTCCTCTTTCTTTCTCTGTGATTCTCTTCTGGAGCCCCATATCTTTCTGCACCTTGGATAGCTTCTCGTACCCAAGCAGGTTTCCTCTTCTGAGGATTCTTCTCCTGAGGTGGATCTACAGGTTCTTGAGGTTCTTCAAATTCTCGATCTTCTTCTTGGGTTTCTTCATTCATGGTTGTGTCATGAATTCTGGGTGCTTCCGATTCTTCAGGATCTTCAAGACGTTTCTTTTTGGATTTTTTGTAAGCCGAGTCTTCGTCAAATGTTACATCCCCTCTGATGTCGATCTTCTTGAATCCTGGGAAGTATATTCGGTAAGACTTCAAGCTTTCATAGTTTCCCACAAATATACCCTTCTTTCCTGAAGGATCTACCTTTGTCCTCTTTTCTTTTGGAATGTGTATGTACACTAGATAGCTGAATATTCTGAGATGGCTGACTTTTGGTTTCTTGCCGAAAAAGACTTTTTCAGGTGTCTTGTTCTCGAGTACTCTGTGTGGAGCACGATTCTGTACATACACTACTGTTCTGGCAGCTTCTGCCCATAGATGCATGGGAAGATCTTGATCATGAAGCATTGCTCTTTTAGATTCCATGATAGTTCTATTCTTCCTTTCTGCAACCCCATTATGTTGCGGATTATATGGAGTGGATAACTCCCTCTTAATCCTCGAATCTTTGCATAACTCTTTGAATTCATTTGATGTAAATTATACGCCATTATGTGATTGAAAGGTATTAATCTTCTTTTCTGTGTGGTTCTCGATCAAGGCTTTGAATTCCTCGAACTTGCTGAAAACTTCATCTTTGTTCTTCATAAAGTATATCCATTTCTTCCTAGAATAATCATCAATAAAAGAAACATAGTATACATACCCACTTAAATAACTAGATGACATTGGACCGCATACATCGGAGTGAATGATTTCCAAGATTCCTTTTGCTTTGCTTTCGCTACTTGGAAATGTCTTCTTTGTGTTCTTTCCTTTCGCACATCCTTTGCAAACTCCTTCATGTTTTGCTTGAATTTCTAGAAGACCTTCAACAGCTTTGCTTGCAAGTGGTAGTGCTCTATAGTGCACATGTGCAAGCCTTCTATGCCAAAGTTCATTTGGCTCTACTGTGTCATGGACCAAAGCTTGTTCTGGATGGCCCTTCAATTTGTATAATCCTCCTTGTTCTCCAATTACTATTGCATCGTCAATAGTCTTTCCTCTTGGCCACATGAGGACTTGGCCATCTAAAATGCAACCCTCATGCCTTTTGCATCCAGTACCAATATGGAGAGAAGATTCTTATTTAGTCCTGGTACAAACAAGACATCCTTCATTTTCATATACTTTCTAGAGTCTAGCTTGTAGGAGGATTCACCACTACCTTTTACGGGATATTGGTAGTCATCCCCAAGTTTCACCTTATAGGGTGAATTATGTTCGGATAGTTTCTCAAAATATTCCTTGAATCCTATCATGTGTTTGGAAGCCCCACTATCAATAAGCCAATCTTTGCTTCCATGAGTGACAGTTCCCGTGAGAGCGGAGATCATAACATATTCTTCATCACTTGAAGAGTCTTCACTTTCTTGTTTTACTTTCTTCCTGGGAGGATCATCATCCTCAACAGTGTGAGCATGATGTCTTATTTTGGAGTTCTTCTTCTTCTTGGATCCACTCTTATTCATGGGACAACTTATAGCAAAGTGTCCTCTTTCATCACATGTATAACATCTGATTTTGGATGGATCCCTTCTTACAAAATTATTTTTCTGATGAGAATGCTTACCTTGGCGATGATTATTTTCCCTATTGCCTTTCTTGGAGTGTACTGTGAGATCTTGATCTTCACTTCCCATCTTTTCTTCTCGAGATTCTATTCGAGCTTCTTCTTGTGAACATTCTTCCCATAGTCTACTAAAATTGATTAGCTTCTTCCTAGCACATATTCCTTAGATGAAAGAATCCCATGACCTAGGGAGACCATTCAAGGTTGTCATCACAATTTATGTATTCTCCATTTCTTCATCTACTGCTTCAAGTTGTTCTTTGATTTGGGAGACCCTTGTGAAGTATGACTAGATGGTCTCCTCATTCTGGATCTTTACATTCTTCAACTGGTTCCTTAGAGTCATCTTCCGGTTTATGTTCTTCCCTTCAAACAGTTTGGTTAGGGCATAAACATAGCTTTAGGTGTCTTGAGGGAGAACACCTATGGTATGAGGTGATCCTTGATTGAATCAACAATAATCCTCTTTTCCATAACCAACTTCTTCTTATGTAAGGCCTTAGCCTCATCTTCCTCTGGAACTAGAACCTCCTCATTGATGTAGGAGTTCAACTCATTTTCTTCCAGGACTAGGGAGATCCTAAACTTCCAGGATCGGAAGTTATCATCTCCCTCAAGCTTTTCATCAAGCTTGGTATGATGAGACATCTTAACTGAGAACCTCAAATGGAAATACAAAATATTTAGATCTTACTAGGTCAAGATGTTGGATCTGGATTTGGAGTCGAATTTCTGTAGTGCTGGTTCAGGAGTAGATTAGGGTTTGAATTTCCCAGAGTTATGTCCAACCAAATGCTTTGATCTTGATCTCTAAACTTCAATTTTGAGGAGGAGATCAATCCAGGCATGGGCTCACTCAAAAATTCCACTTCTGTGGAAATCCCTAATTTTCGGCAGCAATGTCGAGTCTAAAACTTCTTTTGCTGAAAATCTGTGGAGAGAGATCCAAAAAGTAGGAAGCCCTAGTTCCCGCAGCTGCACAATGTCTTCTTCTTAGGTTAGCTCTGATAACATGTTAGATTTTTAACATTAAGCTAACACTATATTAGGTTCTTTAACTGAGAGAACAACAAGCACAACAATCAAACACAAGAGACAATGAACACAGTGTTTTTCCTCAGGGAAACCATAAATGGAAAAAACCCCGCAACTTCCTCAGAGATAGAATCAACACCAAAAGTAAAACCCAAAACAGTAAGATGATCTCTCGACAGTAGTAGCCTCTTTATTTCTAGCCCCAACAACTTCTTCTCCCTCAACTATGTGCTACAACTGAGTGTGAGTGAGTGTGTGATAAATGGAGAGGCTCACTCTCTATTTATACTAATTCTCGACTTGACAATGACTCACTAGGGCCGACTTCACTATGTGAGTCTAACAACCCTAGGGCCCCAGAACTGCGGGGACTTTAACCCTTGAACAATAGGAGGGTTATCCACATTTACTTGACATGACTTGTTTATATTATAGAAACTCCCGATCGGAACATCGGGGCATGACATGACTCAATTACATTACAAACACTTCTCAAAATAAACATCGGGGTACAATACATAAGAAATACAAGTGAATACATTCCGAAGTTACAATTACATCAACAACTACCAGAAAACCACCATGGTATGCATCACACCACCAAGGTCATGGTATCTCACGTGCAATTCTGACTGCGATGAGCCTCCTCCACCATTGATTTCTCACCTTCTAATCTTCTCCGTCGACTTTTTAAGCTCATTAGCAAGATCTCTCCTTGCCCTAGACCCACTTGATGATTCACAGCAATCATCGATTGACTGTGTAAAACCTGATGTTTCACCTCTGCGCACGGAATCAATGAATTTTCTTGCAATTCTTCATCAATACTCAAAATATTTCTTCAATATGCCAAGCAATGAAGCGGAGGGCCGAATGATAGCTGGAAATCCGTGAATGTTCAATGGCCGAATGATAGTTGGAAATCTGTAATGTCTTGTTTGTATGTATGTATGATTGAAATAATTGTGGCAGTGATGAGATTGGAACTCTCATATCCTTCATGAGATATATTATGTGATGAGCCAAAGCACTTTTGAGCCACGCATACCACAATGTTTTATTCCCTCGGCTTCTTGACGATTTTTACTTATGATGTTCTTGTTTTTTTATGGATGCTTTCATTATGTCCGCATGCCAATTATTTCTGAAATGTATACGATCGTTTTATATTCTTTATTTTTAGGGTTTCAAATGAGGGAAGTTGCAGTAAAATTCGCGTGCCGCCATTATTTTGTTGAAGTGGAGAAGGCACTACAACAAAAACCTGTGATTAGCGTTCCTTTTAGCTTCCTTTTTAGTGTCCACTATCCCTTTTAGTGTATTTTTCATCATTTTTTGGACAAAGTGGACGCTTTTCCATGGGATGACGCTTTTAATGGCATTATTTGTATCCCTTTTTAAAATTTGACGCTATTTTGGACGCTAATTAGCATCCCAAATAGCGTCCCAATTAGAGTCCTTATTAGCATCCCAATTAGCGTCCCAATCAGTATCCCAATTAGCATCCCAATTAGCGTCCCTTTTTAAAAGTTGGCGCTATTGTGGACGCTAGTTAGCATCCCAATTAATGTCCCAATTAGCATCCCAATTAGCATCCCCATTAGAATCCCAATTAGCGTTCCAATTAGAATCCCTATTAGCATCCCAATTAGCGTCCCTTTTTATAAGTTGGCGTTATTTTGGATGCTAATTAGCATCCCAATTAACATCCCAATTAGTGTCCGAATTAGCATCCCAATTAGAATCCCAATTAACTTCTCGATAAGAATAAAGACACGAGGACAATGGAGTGGTTTCTTTTTGGATAATGGGAAGAACCCCCATGACTAGTATGTTTTCCATTCGGTAAGTTACCACAAATCGGGGGCATCTAAGCTGTCAAAATCACCAGGGGATCGCACCCGGCTTGGACCGCACCAACCCTTAACATGGTTAGATTTTTGGAATCCATGGGATTTGAATTGACGACCTTTCCTCTTAGGGGGTGTATTAACCATACCTTGCCACCAACGTTTCTACATCTCATGGATAGGACAATGGAGTGGGTTACATAGAAAAATAATTCACATTATTATCCATATTCTGGAGATTTTCAGAAATTTAATTAGGCGGGTAAGAACATATGGATAATAACAACATGGAAATAGTTGGAGGATAAGGTGGGGTGGGAGTGGGGCCACATACCCTTTGTTAGGTTTGCATGGTGGTTAAATATCCCATGCATTGTCCATGAGTATTAGTGGTAAACGTTATGGCTCAATACCTTCAATTTCAACCTCTACCTATGGAATGATCCCCAAGGATCATGATTACTTTTATCAACCTTACATTTCCACCAAATCACACTTGTAGGAAACAATATCTTATGAAGTACATGTGTGATGATTGGAGCTTCACACATTTCCTATAAACCCCAATCATAAATTTTATGTCCTAATAGGTACCCTATATTTCATCCTTAAACCATGTTCTAAGAGGGCACACAAAATATGAGATCTAATGGACAAAAAAAACCTAAGAAAACCACACAAATATTTTCATATATAATAATAATAATAATAATAATAATAATAATAATAATAATAAAATAACTAAAAAACAGAAACATAAGACAAAAATTCAAAACATTCAAAACACTTTCCTCACTTACCTCTTGTGCACTTCCAATCAGGCACACCGCCTTTGATCAAGGACACACATAGACCCGTTACTTAGGCACATGCATTCAAAAACATGTTCAAAGACAAGGGATACGAACTCCCAATAGAGCCTCGAGGATGCGATTCCCCATGTATCTTGTTGTTTCTCTTAGCTTACTAAAATTTTGAACTCGTGGAATCAACCCTATTTCCAATGCCAAGTCTAAGGTTAGTTGAGAACCACTTTCCACATGCCATTATTAACCGAATTTCATAACATATTTCAAAACTTGTTGTTTGGCTGCCTCCTCATAAGTGAAGGATTCAGAGTCAATCGCATGGCTTATCTGAGATATAAAACTAGAGAAACCTTGAAGCCTCACAATATGCTTCTTAAAGAGATCAAGTGAATACTCCCTGGCCTCCTCCCTTTTCTCATCTTAACGGGATGACTCATGGACTTGGCTCACTTCTATATCACTGGGAGGCTCTCTGAATAAATTTCTCAAGGGATATCACATATTTACTTTGTAATCCCATTTTGCTGGGGTTTAAGGAGCACAGTTGGCTCCCTCTTGATCTCCGAACTTACCATTTGTTCCAATCTAGTAAGAACAAGCCATCAATAACAAATGTATGGAATATTCTCTTTTGTTGACTCAGTAACATAACAACTATTCTATTGTATTTTTTCAAATTGGAGCACACTTCATTGTACAAAAAAACTACTTAGACTATGCCATAACCATATTGGGGCATCCACGTGCAATCAAAGCTTGAGATATGTAAGAATGATAAGGATTGGGCACTTAATAAAAAATAATACACAACTCATAAAACATTAAAAAAAAATTCCTACATACCAAACAAGTTAGCAAAGCTAGCATAACCGGGCTTGGGGCATCGAATATTTTTGTTCGACACTTGTCATGAAATCATACATGTATGTGATGGAGGGGCCTAAGTTAACTGAATCATTGCAACTCACTGCATATTTGAGTCTCAACACTCTGCCTTTTAAATTGAACCAAAATACCAAAAGAAGTTTATTGATGGCTAGATTTGAGAAAGTTCTAGGTGTGAGTAATTAAGGACTTGTGGCTCTAAAATTTGTTGTGTTTTGTACCAGTCCATGATTCAGTGAATCAACAGTCACAGGTAGGAATTTAAGTTATTTAATGAAAAAAATTAATGTTTATAATCTCTATATCGAAACCGTTTTCCATGCTAATGCAGACCACTACCCTCTTTATTGTCTTACCAAAAGGCATGATAATGATGAAGAAGACCTAAAATTATGGACTTCACCTTCAAAGAATTCCTTGCAATCACATTTGTAAGGAGTGATAAGAATATCATAAGAATCCAACGTGTCAAATCTCAGTTGATAGTGTTAATCAAAGACTTATATGGTAAATTGAATATAAGACTTACTTATAGTTGTCTCTTACTCTTTGCGTCTTGACACATTTAATATTTTATGGTTGTCTTTGCACCTTGACCCAATTCATATTATAAGGTGAGGATGTGAATGCATAATAATCCTTAAAGAGAAGAGGATGTAAAGACAAGTAAAGACAAGTAAGGATTTATATGTAAAGACAAGGAGGATTTAAAGAGAAGAGGATGTAAAGACAAGTAATTTTTATATGTATTTTGGTAGCGATGAGGACAAAAGTTGCGAGAAACCACAAATGTTTGGAAGGACGGAGGGAGATTACATCACGATCATGCCACCCATCAAATTGAAGGCTATTCTTGAGCCAACATTTTTTTTAATTTTTTTTTATTAATAACCATTGTTTCTCCATATCGCGTGCCCAAGGAAACCTCTCTAAAGCAATGCATAAATCGACTTCTGCACACTTTGTGATCCTAGATACATGCCATTATTTGTATTTTCATGACATCGAGTGTTCTTTATAGTTGTCGTGATTCCATCATATTCATGCAAGAAATGAAGTCTTGTAGAGGAGGACTTATCAAACTGACCTTTTAAATTTTATTTTGACAAAAAAAGAGTGGAAATTGGTATCGAGGTTCACATAGGTAGTAGGCACAAATTTTTGAGCCCCTTTCGGGCCTAGTAGTAGACTAATAGTTGTTCTTTTTTGTTATAGTCATAGTTGTTGACAAAATTTCACACTTTAGATTGCAGCCCCAAGTGACTCAGGAGACAGAGTCACATTTCGGTGGCTAGTGCCTCATAGTCATTAATCATAAATGACGATCTTACACAACTAAGCAATTAAGTAGTGAGTGCATGACATGATTAAATGATTATAATTTATCATATTTTAAATGTTTTGCATAATGAGTTGAAATTTATAGCATAGGAATTTCAACATCTTTTGGATGGGTAATTTCAAATGTTGCCCGCCCTCGCCCTTCTTTTTTTATGGGTAATTTCAAATTTGTGATTTTTTTATGAGGCCTAAACACATGTATCACTCAGCAAATGGCTTCTGCAACGTAGGTCGCGAAGCTCAAGGGATTGTGCAATGTCGGTTGTGTTTTGTTTATGTTGTGCAACAGTTGAGTCTTCTATCAAGCGAGGGTTTTTAACAAGCCAGCTGAGCCACCAATATTTGAGCTCTCCACCATCGTAATGGCACCAAAATGTAAACCCCATGGCTTTCAAAACCTTCTAAAACAGTAAGAGCTTTCATCATTTTCATGAATTCGTTCAGTCTGGAAGGGCTAGGAAGGGTTCAATTTTGAACGTGAGTGGAAATGCATTGGATTTGATATAGATCATGCTAGATTAAATTTTTTATTTGTTTATGAGGCCTATACACATGTATCACTCAACAAATGGCTTATGCAACGTAGGTTGTGAAGTTCAAGGGGTTGTGCAATGCCGGTTGTGGTTTGTTTGTGTTGTGCAACAACTGAGGCTTCTATCAGGCAATGGTTTTCAACAAGCCAGCTGAGCCACCAACATTTGAGCTCTCCACCATCGCAATGGCACCCGAATAGAGACCCCACGACTTTCAAAACCTTCAAAACGGTAAGAGCTTTCATCATTTTCATGAATTCATTCTGTCTGGAAGGGCTGGGAATGTTTTTCCAATGGGACAAACTACAACTAGGGTTCACGCATACCACTTTAATGTATAACAAGCTTACCAATCTTCTTGCTCACTCTGAGGATTTTGAAACCCTGCAGAATATTTTAGCAGAGATGCTACTTGCACGTCGCAATTATTCTGTGAAAACATTTTCCTTTGTCGTCGCCTGGCATGATGATTCGGATATGCTAAATAGATGAAGATCCTATTGCATGAATAATATGGTGAGTAGGATGACCAAGTTTGGCAAGAACCTTATCTATATATATCATATTAATGTCTGATCCAGAATCTATTAGGGTGGGAAAGATAAAATATTCATTTTCAATCCTGATTCTGAGAGAGACAGTATATCTTTGGTGCACAATTGCATTTACTCTGAAAGCATCAAAATAAAAAAGTTTAGGGTCTCTTATGTCAGTGAATTTTGACCCTTAATCTCTCGACTCTTGCTCCTTTGTTTCTTCTTCCTCAATTTGGAGGCTTGAATTTGAGCTTTCTGGATCCTATTTAGCTTTTGAGATTTTCTATTATGGTTTAGAGTTCCTTGATCTTCTTTTTCAAATTGTTTTGTTCTCTTGCTAGGTCATCTAGTGTTACCACTTTTTTTGGTCTGTCTCTAGCAATGGAATAGTATTTATTTCATAAGAAGGGAGAGTTGTTGCAAATAGATTCCAATTTGATTTTGCATGAAAATCGAACTTCCTTGATCTACTACTAGCCCTTGATCATTGGTCTTCTTTCTCTTTTCTCTTTTGTAGGAATGCTTCTGCAAAGGATTTCTTCATTGTTTCTTTGGCTTGGCCTTCTTCCATTTCATTAGGAAGTGGAGGCCTTATATTCTTGCCCTTGCAAGATATGTAGCATAAACATTATCATCATCTTCATTGGGATTGCTATTGAAATTTTCTTCTGGGATTGAGCAATGGCAATCTTCCGAATCAGAGAATTTACATTGATGGTCCTCACCAGCTTTCAGTATTTGATCAAAATCTGTGCTTTCTTATGATGAAGAATAATTGCAGTTTACTTCTTTTGATGAAGAATATTTTTCTGCATTGTATGTATCTCCAAAGGCTCTGCTTTCTGGGCACTCGGTTTCTCTGTGTCCCTTCTTTCCGCACAGTGCACATTTATAATTTTTAATCATCTCTTTTGGGGACATATGTACCTTATTTACTCTAGAGAAACTGGTTTGTTCTCTTGGATTTTCTGGGTTTGGGTTGCATAATGACCAAGTGTGCCACATTTGTAGCATTTTGGTTTTGGAGAATACTTCCATCTTAACTTTCCTCCAAACTCGTCCTTGTTTTTCATACTAGTAATTACTCTTACCAGTATTTGAGGAATAACATTTGCCATATTTTCTAGGTTTCCTCCTTTTTCTATGGTACCTTTCTAATTCCTTTTTCTTCTTTTATTTCCTGTATCTCTCAGGATATACATACTTGTAGTGTTTCAATTTTTCCTTTTTTCTAGCCTTTTGTTCTCTATTTTCTTTGGGGGTAGTATGGTTCTTGCATTCTGTATATTCTGCATACTCCTACTTTTCTTCGAAGATATTCTCGAGTAGCTTTGGTGGTTGTCCTCCTCATGCATATATCTCCTATACAGCTGAGTATGATGTCATAGTATTCATCCCAACTATACTCTGTCAAGGATTGTTTACTTAAAGCACTAGTGAAAAATCCTTGGAATTTTTTTGGCAATGCAGAAATGTAGTTTTCTTCCAAACTTCGCTATCACCATTTTCTACATCTTGTATTTTGATTACCCAATCTAAGTGAAACAGTTCAAAATCTAGGAGGATTTTCATATTTAACAGGAAGTGGGTGTTTTTATCTTTCATATTTTATATTATTCCTCCCCAGTATTTTATTATTTCTGCATTCATGCAACCTATTAGGTTAGAATCTTCAAGTCCCTCTGCATTTTTTGTTTTTGTTTGTTCCCATTTGTTCCATGTTTCCATTGTCATTGTTCTTTGCCACCATTTTTGCAGGGCTCCTGTAAACGTTGGTATTATCATTCTACAAGAAGTAGGATCTTTTCCATTGGCTACATAATCTCTATAGACAGTAAACATTCTGTGTATCATCTGTTCTATATTCTGAGTACTAGATCCATTCAAGTTCCATTATAGAACTTCTGGTGACCATGGCATTTGGTTAATATTCGTTCCATCTTCCAGATCTGGAGCTGGAGGTCTGTGCATATGGTATGGAGTCCTTTCATGGGTTTTCTTACTTGGGAATTTTTATCCTCAGTGGTGGGAAGGATTGATTGGACTGCCATTGCCCAGGCTTCTTGGGGTGAATTTGTCTCTCGTCCAATCTCAACCTTGCTCCTATTCTTTCTTTCTTTTTTGGATGTTGTTGTTCCAATGGAAGGAGCCGAGAAAACATTTCTTGAGATCTGAAATTTAGAGGTAGTCTAGATATATCTAATTTTTCCTTGGGTTTTACTTTACCCAAATCTTTTTAGTCCTTTTATTAATTTTACCAATGATGGTCAGAACTTGCTTGATCTCTATCATTACTTCTTTAAGGGATTCTTCTACATCTCTATCATGAGTATGGACTTGATCTAGTATTGAATGTTCTTGATGATATTCTCCTATGACATCTTTATCAGACCTTTAATATACTCAATCTGTGGGGTTGAGGCATATTTAGCAGAATGAATTTGTGAAGATAACCCCCTAAGTGCAACATTTGTCTAATTTTCTTGTAGATATTCTTCTTTGTTTTCCCCTTTTGGTACTACAAAAGGTACGACAAAAATTTGTTCTTCACCTTCTTTTCTCTTGATTACAATGGGATTTTTTATGTGGTAGGACCACAAAGACCACAACCAATAAGCAGGCACAAATATTAAATCAGATTTGACTTCTTTCTATAGGGTCTAACTATATTACAACAAAATTGTTTTGATCATTTTAGTAGTACGGTGATCACAACCATCTTGCATCCTATTATTTCCTGACCAGTCTATAGGTTGAAAATGCCCTGCAAAAAATTTGAAGTCTTCCTCAATCTGCTTAATATAAACCTTCATTTGTTTTCATTTTCCATTACTTTAATGACTGGAAGCTAAGAGAGCCTTGATGCTCGTGCGCCTTTTGAGAATTAATGGTAAAGGACTATTCTGGTTATTTTTATTGGAAAGCAACATTGATTTATTGTTAACCTTCCTTATTGAATGATAGTTTAATCAGGTCTAAGGACCTATTTTGTATTTCATTAGGTAATTTAATGTTTTTTATTTATGCAAATCCAAATGAGCATTTTACCTTTGCTTACCCATCTTCTTCTTAGGTCACCGAGAAGGATAATGGCCATGCGTGTTGTAGTTGAAGCTCTTGGTATGGCTCAAATCCTTATCCCCATGTGGAATTGTGGTATTTATTATTTTATGGAATTACAAATGGTAGTTTATGTTTCATGTGGAACATGATAGTCACTATGATTTGAAATTCATCATATAGGCTTATAATTTTTTATTTCTTTTTAATAACTTTTTCCGACCATGTGCCCCCATCCCCATCCCTCAAAGTTATTGCACCATAGGGAATATCCAAATCTTGAATCCTTTGAAATAACAAGTCTCTTGGAATTCTGCCAACTATGTGAAAGTCAACACATCATAGATTACTTTGCATTTAGCAGACTCTATTTCCTCAATATCAAGTCCCAAAGTCAACATGTGATACCATGTTCAATCTTTACGTCTGAAGCCTGCTTAGGATTTTTACATGGAGCTTTTTTTATTCAACCAACTTAGTAATCAAGTCATGAAGCACTGTCACAAAAAAATTAGCCAAAGTATAACTAACAGAATAGCCCTTTAGTTATTTGGATCAAGGTGGCCATTGGACTTGAAGATAGGGTGGGTAATGTGGGAAGTTATAAAGGTGGAAACCCATGAGAAATGATTTGATTGATATCAACAATGTAGGTTGCTAGCAACTTAGGACTATGCTTGAGAAACTCAGACTTAATCTTATCAATATCTGCAGCCTTGCTGATTTAACATTGAAGATGGCTCAGTATACCATTTGGTCAGTGAAGAAACACAAATAAGATCTACCTGTGATTGGTCTAGGGTCCTACAATCATCGTCAAACTAAGGGTTATGAGGGAAATGGTTATGTCTAACTTGTGTTGGAATATTTGGAGGTGCATGGGGAAAGGTGTTAAAACCGACAGACTAGATTGCCTTGAACAAGGTTTCTACCTTTTCATTGGTGTTTCTTAATTGATCAGTAACAAACATCCTCCTGTAATTTCTTGGTATAAATGATGTGAAAATCATGTTGAAATGAATATGGATAGAGTGGTGGTACTCTGAGATGGAAACATTTTGTTGATTACACTTGTGTTGTATGATCAGCAAAGGGGTGGGACTGGATAGAGATGGGAATCAGATGTAGGATACTGAAGAAGTATTACTAACAACACAGTCAGTGACATTGCACCTCCAACATATGTGAAGCAAGGTACCATCCAGAATTCGAAAAATGTTGTAAACCATTAAGCAGGGTTAGATTATGTGACTCACCTAAATTGATGATATGTCTGCCATAAACAGAACTTGTATGATTGGAACTAGAAAAATATCTCAATAAATCTGATCCCTAAGGGTCCAACACATACAATTGAAGAGGATCAGATGGTATAGAATACTGAACATCCCTTGTCCGAGCATTGAAATTTGAGATGATAGAAATTGAGAATTAAGAAACTGCAGTAGTTGATGATCAGTGTTAAGTTGGTTTTCTAGCAAAGTAGAAAATCTTGCTAATGCCTTAGTTCCGGAACAAGTGTGTAATATTCTTTGTCATAGGTGTTGTAATTCAGCTTTTCTATGAAAGGAAAACATGAGGCATCTGTTTCAAATTCATAAGGTTTCTAAAAGGTAGGAGGTGCCACCACTGGTGCACAATGCATCCTTGAGTTGAAGGAAAGCCTTTTATGTTGTTGTTCCCCTTCAATTTCTCTTCTACACATATTACAAACTGCTGTGACTTACTTTTTTCCTTTCAACAATGTATTGTGATTGCCTAATGACAACTACAGTTTGGCATTTTTCTGATATCAATCTCAGATGTAGATGCAAATCTGTCACTCTTTTAAATTTGAATGCTTCTCCACACCCTGATATGCTGGCCATTCCCTAGAATTTGGTTTATAGGTAGGGAAGGAACTGCTGTAATAGCTAGAGGACTAGCAAAAGTGATATGTATGACCATCATAAATTGGGTGTACACTGTAGGTACAGGGCCTCTAAAGCAAACAATATTGTTGAAAAGCTATTCCAACAGTCCAATTTACCATGGAATTTTTATGTGGACACACTTAATGGTATTCTGCTCTGATATCAGAAATGATATGGCCCAAGCATTGAAATTTGAGATGATAGAAATTGAGAATTAAGAAACTGCAGCAGTTGATGATCAATGTTAAGTTGGTTTTCTAGCAAAGTAGAAAATCCTACTAATGCCTTGGTGCCAGAACAAGTGTGCAAAATTATTTGTCATAGGTGTTGTAATTAAGATTTTGCATGAAAGGCAAACATGAGGCATATGTTTCAAATTCATAAGGTTTCTGAAAGACAGGAAGTGCCACCACTGGTGCACAATTCATCCTTGAGTTGAAGGAAAGAAACAAGTGATGTTCACAGGATGGGAATGGCCATTGTTTCCACTGCTTTGTCGCTGCATCAAAAATAGGATTTCCTACCCCACAAACCTTCTGAGGTCCATGTCCCAATCACTGTACAATTGTGCTTCGATCACTGAAGCTTGGACATACTGCCCACTGCAATCCTCTAACACTTCTCTA
Organism: Pseudotsuga menziesii; assembly: GCA_001517045.1. Classification (NCBI taxonomy): domain Eukaryota; kingdom Viridiplantae; phylum Streptophyta; class Pinopsida; order Pinales; family Pinaceae; genus Pseudotsuga; species Pseudotsuga menziesii. Next base: position 140,185 of record LPNX011129927.1, on the reverse strand, counting down.
CTCTAGACAATGTGTTCCTCTCCATATATGGAATCTAGGAAATTTCAGAAACTGTGCTCTAGTATCATGATAACATTTTTAAACCATGGTCAGTAGACTTTGTACTAAAAGAATTAATAAACTACTAGATAGTTGAAACCTTAAATCCATTCAAATCATTTTTTTCTAATAATGATTGAATTTACAAAAACATACTGTAGAAAAATTATAACGAAAACTAACAGGTCTGTCCTGACTCCTAAACTAACGGAACTAAATGACCATTGTGTGTGCTCATTGAACTTGAGTTGTGACCTCTATGAGGTGTTTTTACAGAGCTATGATTCTTGTGGGTCGTTAGGACTCTGACTTGACCTTGCTGGGTTGCTAAGATCTTAGCTGTGACTTGTGTTAATCTTCTTGAACTGGTTGTGATCCTTCTGGTGCCTAACTGTGTTTGGGGATGGGTATCACTGTTGGGGTTTTCACACTTGGTAATTGAGTCATATTGACTGCTACTGTATGTGCCTAAGTGTGTTTGGGGCTGGGTATCACTGTTGGGGTTTTCACACTTGGTAACTGAGTCATATTGACTGCTACTATATGTGCCTAACCTTATTCCTAACCTTTTCTCTCTCAATGTATGTCAGTTTTTTCATTGTTGATCTTCTCCTTTTAGTGACAAGATTTGATCCTAAAAGTATCTGAGTATAAGGCCGATTCAAACCAGATATGAACTGACATTGTTATTTATTAGCTGCTAGTCATTAGTTTGTTTTTTGTACTATATTATTGTTTATGTTCTGTACATTGCATTTGATGAAGTGTATCTCAAGGACCAACTTTAACACAGTGACCATCGGAGTGTTAAAGTTAAAAGAGATGAAAGTTATGTTTTCTAAATTTATCTTGCCTTGCTACAGTTGTACCAATTTTCGGGCTAAGTATCATTGCTGGGGTTTTCACACTTGTTGACTGATTCATATTGACTGGTATTGTATGTGGGGCTGAGTATCACTGTTGTGGTTTTCACATTTGGTGACTGAGCCATATTGAATACTAACCCATATTGATCTACCCCATTTAGATCAATTTTTCGTTGAGCAATATGTAATTTTTAAAATTTTTGGTTGTTGAACATCTGCTAGATTATAAATTGTTTTCCTTGGATTCGAACTTTAGAATTCATAGTTTAAGGACATATCTAATGTAATGGCTCTATGATTGTAGATAATGATAGGGTTGTAGCATAGAGTAATATTGAAAGTACTTCAGATCAGTCCCATTTGGATTATATTTACTGAACACTTTGAAGTGGGCGACCAATAAATTGTTTGAGTAGCTGGGTTGATGATAGTTAGCAACTTAGAGGAATGAGTGGCACTACGATAGAATTAGGAATTGAGGATAATTACGTTTCTAAGCTATAGAGGGCTCAACTAGTTGATGACACAAAATCAGGTTAGGCCCATGATACTACCAGATCATAGGAAAAAGGTGATGCTACTGCCTCAGAAGCTGCAAATGTTGGTACTGTAATGATAGAAACTTTACAATCATAGGATAATGATATATAAAGAACCAAGGAACGTAATCAATCCCATGTTAAAGATAATACAATCTATCATCCTTTTTCGACCATTAAATACTCAAAGTTGTGTATTAATCTTTTTTACCATTATAGAGGACTCTGTAAGTTAGGTTCCCAAATTCTTAAAGGGTTCTAGCTCAATGGAAGAGCGCCTGCTTTACAAGCAGGAGGTTGGTGGTTCAATTCCTCCATGCCCTAATGATACTATAATATCGGTTAAAAACAACTAAATTAGTAAGCAAAAAATAAGATATAGGTGACCAAACAAAATGACCAAAACTTGTATATAAAATTACTAAAAATGACTAAATTAGTGACCAAAACATGAGAGATGTGAAACTAGGCATTAAAAAGGATGCAACACGTGGCGCTAATGATGAAGCCAAACATGGCATTGATATGGTAGAAAAATAGGACGTTACTTTGGATGCAAAAGATGGCACTACATAGGAATCAAAATATGGTACAACAATAGAAGAAATATTTGGCGTCATTTTGGTAGCAAAACACGATGCAAGAAAGGAAGCAAAAATTGATGCAAATTTGGAAGCGAAAATTGGCACATATTTGGAAGTAAAACATGGTGCAAAATGGGATACTAAAGTGGCAGCAAAAATGGATGCAATATTGGATGCTAACATGGTGCTATTAAGGACGCAAATATGGCACTAACAAGGGTGTCATTTAAGAAGCAAAAGCAGACACTCGCTAAGAAGCAAAATATGACCCTATTTAGGAAGCAAACATCGACATTGTTTAGGAAGCAAAGTTGGACGCTATTCTGGAAGAAAACCTTGACGTTGTTTAGGAAGCAAAGTTGGACGCTATTCTGGAAGAAAACCTCGACATTGTTTAGGGAGCAAAGTTGGACGCTATTCTAGAAGTAAAAAAAGAGACGCTATTTTGGATGCCATAAAGGATGCTATTTAGGAAGCAATAAAAGGAATTTTTTGAGAGGCTTTAAGTTTTGTCCATGACACATCCCATTTAGCATCTAGTTTTACCACTAAATGTGAAAAAAAATTACACTAAAAAGGGACGCTAAATGGGACGCTAATTCTAGGATTTGTTGTAGTGAGGAGTGGAACGCTAATGTGGATTTCGATAAATGTCTGTTTAGTTCTAATGGAAAGTTAATAATTTAATGATTAAAATTTTATTTTCAATTTTCCCTGTTGCCTGTATTATTTAGCTATATATACCATTATCTGGTTTTTAAATGCCAATATTAAATTTATACTTGGTTACGGTTCAATATATAAGGTGAAGATTACGAAGTAGTGTTTTTAATTGATTTTCAGCATTTTATTAAACTAGTTGTTTGTAACCCTATGGTTATTATCATGATATGCTCCTGTTGAACACTTTTATTGAATCTCGGCCTGATACCAAGATTGGCTAGTTTTCAACAGTTTCTAACGTTGGTATTTTATGAAATTTAGGGCTCTTTTCATGCCCATGTTTGTCAACGTGATTTTTCCTCGGATGCCATATTCGTGTAGCTTTTAAAATATTATATTGTTTATGTGGATTATGGACAGATCAAGGTTCATATTCGGATTACGGACAGATCAAGGTTCTCATATTTATTCCTTTCTTTTTGGATGCAATGTTTTGATGTAGAGATCTAGAGATCTGTTTCTGCTAGGATTTCACAATTTAGTCTTAACCTCTACTAAATACTTCCATATGGTTGTCGCTATAGCAAGAAGGTCTTCTCTGGTTAGGTTTCCCAGATCTAGGTCTTATCCTTTTTAACTACATGGACACAACCAATAAGCTTATTCGCTAGAGCTCTATGATGGTGCTATCTCTACAACCTCACACTGTTGTGGATATTTATTCATTCAGTTAGCCAGTCAATCAATAGGATCACACAACATAATTTCAATAAGAAATTGCCTTCAAACTCTATCAATGATCTTGATTAGCAATTGGCCTTTGTGCATTAGATTAAGATTCTTCCTGTAAACCTCATAATGTATGTAAATGAAATTCCACCAATTGACTCGGAATTAAATTAATTTAATAATATAATGTAAATGAAACAAGAATTTCCCTCCCATTGACTAGAGAATCAATCTAAACTGATTATGTGCGCAATTTAAACATACAGTTTGCATATCTTTGTGTAAATTATAACTCAATGAACTCAAATAACCCCAGGCATACGGAATTATCCTTCTAGGTCTGCATACGGGCTTATCCTTCTAGGTCCCATTGACTAGAAACTCAAAAAAATAGCCTACAAGAAAACCTAGATCCTTCTAGGTCCGCTTCAAAATCATAGAGTACATTTGTAACTGCCATTAAAAAATCTAAAGAGGACCCTATGCTAGAAATTAAAATTCCATTACATAATTGTTGATTAATCTAGTTGATGATAAAATACCTTTCAAACATATAGCTTCATTGACATGCTCGTCACAAATATCTAGAGTTTTTTTTCCATTCCCTTCGACAGCGTCACTCCTTTCGGTAGTGTCAACCCAACAAAATGTGATGTCCAACAACCCAACAAAATGTTTGTCCAAACCAACCTAAAAACACACAACAAACAACTAACACTATAACAGGGAATACAAAGCTGCAAGGATATCATACTAACATAAACCTACCAATGTCAACCTCAAGAGGTATAAACTCATTGTAAATAATAAAAAATATCTCTTTGTGAAAAATAAACAAGAAACATATGATCAACATGGCAAGGAGGAACCCAATGAATTCTAGAAGGAGCTGGGTGCAAAAATTAGAGCAGGAAAATAACATTTTGAAATAGTAATGGCTAGCTTTTGTGGGGGTAAGTTATACTTCATGTTACTTAAATATTGTAAATTCTACATCATTACGATAATAGTATTAAATTTGTAGGGGTAGTTTAATGAACTGAGATAAGGCAGTAGGAATTGATATATCTTTTTGAGTGGTCCCTCCTATAAATTCAAAATTTGCACATAATGCTAGTTCCAACATTTGATTCAGTTCTTCTAAAATTCCTTCTCTAAAATCCATTTCCAGCAATATTTTCACTACTCTTCTATCAATTTTTGAATGGAACCCTTCTAATATGAATTTCCCTATATTATCCCCTATAATTTTCAAAATGGCCCCACTTTGAATTTCCATTGGTAAACCTGTAAGTTTGACCCATATAGGATGACTAAATTGGTTCTTTCCTTGGGTCAAACCCAGGTTTCCAGATTTTGCAAGTAATAAAGGAATAGAAAACTCAGATGATCCCTAGGGGCACTGGCACAATGCACAATTCAAAGGTAATGATTTCCATGCTTTGATTGCTAGAGTTAAATATTTTCTCCATGTCTCTAATTTTGATACTCATTCTCATATATCAGAATCATAAATCTTATTGACCTCCTTTGTAAAATATACCTATTAGTTATCCAGAGCAATCTCCTCTCAATACTAGTTTTTGACTTGACTCCATCCAACTCTTTCAAACTCCACTCAGATTCTTCTTTATCTGATTTAGAAGATAATTTTCAGGCTGATTTGCAGGTTGTGACACCCTTATACCATCCATTTGATGCACAAAACCCCCTATAACTCCCAAATTCTCTAGTTGGTAAACTACATAATTTCATGGTTTCTGATATTGTGTCACTGGTACAAGTTGTTATTATGTCTTTCTTTTCCTTCATTTATTGCTTTTCCATGCCATTGGATATATTTGGGATGCTTTTACATACATTTGGATCTGATATAACCTTCATTAAGTCGAATTTAATATCCTTATACTCTCCATATTTTCCAAATTCTCAATGTATTCTAGTTGCACCTAGTTTTCCTATTGTGACTCAACCTGAGCCACTATACCTTGGTTGTTTGCTGCTCCATGTGAATTATATCTGAATTTTCAGAACCTTGTAATCTCCATTACAAAATTAGAAAGGTTTCACTCCTTTGGAAGGAAGTTTTATGGTTTGGTTCACCATTATGCAGTTGCACAAGAAAGTGAGCTTGTTGATTTCATTGATGTTCTTTGGTTAGGAGATGATTGCACATATCTCTTTTCCATATATGATAATTTATGTTGTCACATTAAGAAGCATTCATATGATGCACCTTAATCACCAGAAGATGAGTTTCAAGGTGTTTCTCCACATGCTTTTTGTCTGCACAACATTGGAAAACTGATACATGATCAAGGAATCTACAACCACTCCAATATTTTCACCTAGAAGTAGTAAATTCATCTTATTCAAGTGAATAAAAAGATAAAATGAATATATTCATTTAATTTATGTTCCATGCCCATTTTTAGGAAGGATTTTTGCCATACGGGTTTTCCTTTTTTCCTCAATTTACATGGATGAATAATTTAAAGGGTGACCATTGGTCTTAGTTACCATCCATTTTCATAGCTTAAGAGGTCTTCATCACTTCACTAGTGCATGGGGGACACACCTAGGGGGAACCTACCACTTACTACACCTCTTTGCATGAGATTAGGAGTCCTAGGGATCAATCCCTATAATTTAGGAACCCACACTTAGTGCCACCAACAGTCTCCAGTAGTTGACTCCAATAGGTACTTAGTTATGTTTAGTTATTCTTTGATTCCCGTCAGTTAGTTCACTCTAAGTCGCTCCAATTCCAACTTCCATGATTCAAGGGAGGTTGGGTGCATTTACTCACCTAACCTCTTCAGTTAACTAATTCTAGACTAAATCAATGATCCAGAGTTACATTACTGAGATCTAGTAGTGATTTTTCCACACCGAGTTAGATTTGGAATCAGTCTAGGTTGGTAGATTTGAATCCTATATTAGGAATTCAAAATTTTCCTTTGATTTTGTATGATATATTTACACATAATGATGAATTAGATGGCATGGAATATTTTTCCTATTGTTCTTCAAATCATTGTCATAGAACATTATTCTTCTTCTCTAATTTTTCTTGTGCAATCTATGTGAAGATTATTTATGTCCCAAGATCTATCTGTCAAAATATAATATCACACAACCCCTTATATATTTGGAATCAGTTTCTTGCATTTGCAACCAATAACAGTACCTCTGCAATCGTGTCAGTGTTTTTAACCTACTAAAAAATGACCAACAATGTGGGAGGAATGTGCTTATCAAATTACATGCATCCTTTCTTTCTATGGGATACAAAGTTTGCCCAAGCAATATAAAATGTTATCATGCAAAAGAAACATTGTCTCTTATATTTGACTTCCATGGATTAATGAAGCATACACATTCTTAAAATATTGTCTACAACATATTGTTCAATATAACGTGTTTGTGCCAATGAGTTATTTTGAATAACGATCGATGCAATCATAGGAGGTCTGGAAAACATAGCTACTAGTTTATTCTGAACCCCTTTCTTATATTTTATAATCAAGTGAAATTGTTGCAGAAACCCCATCCACCTAAAGTGCATGCTCTATTGTAACTTTGTTTGTGAGTGAAAATATTGAAGTGGTTGATGATTAGTGTGTATACTAGTTTCTTTACACATTAGATAATGCTTTCATTTTTTAACACTCTGTACAAATGCATAAATTTCCTTATCATAGGTAGGATAGTTACTTACTGTAGTTGAAAATGTTTTATAATGATAGCAAATCAGTCTTTGTCCCTGCATAAGAACAACTCCAATGGAAAAACCACTATCGTGATCTATTTCAATCTCAAATGGTTATTGAATAATCAGGAGATTGGTTTGGGTTGGAAACACTAGGGGTTTTGCTCAGGTGTGGAGGCATCATGGGTGGTTTTGTGTGATGTTGTGTTTGGTGGGAAACAAAGCCTATGATGCCATCTGCGGCATGAGATTCCCCCGACACATCTCGGTAGGAGGTGCCTGCATGGGGAGCGTCTGGAATGATGGTATAGAGGTATCTCGACTGTGCATAAATGAGGTTAAACTGTTGGACCTTCAAGATGACCTCTTCCTCTGTTTGGGTATGTTTGGAGGTGACGTCCTTATCTATATGTGGCAGCAAGGTTTTCAAGAACCAGTCCAAGAAGATCCTATAATCAAGCTTGATCTTGCACAAGCTGCGGTGTCGCCTGCACTTGTAAATATGGTCGATGATTTGGGTCGCAATATTTTGGTGGCTAGATAGCAATATTTCCACTCCTTCATCATATATGACAGGGAGTTGGAAATATTGCAAGAACATAAAGGCTAAGGAGTTGAAGCCTGGGTACTTGGATTGTGGTAGCTCAATGTACCACTTGGCTGCAGCACCTGTGAGGGTGCGTTGAAATAGTCTGAGTCTGATCAAATCATCTACGATGTTGTTTGATGAGAACCATAGGTGAAACGTCATGATATGGTTTTGGGGGTACTCCCCTTCCTTATCTTCAAACTTGGGGATGTCTGAGGGGAGTTTGGTTGGCATGGGAGGCCAAAAGGTTTGATGACAGATGGGGTCGTTGGTTAACCTAGCCAAGTCAGGCAGGTTGATGTGTGCCATGAAAGGGAGGTTTGAGCCAAGGTTGATGTGTGACGGACCAACAATGGTGGTGGGGTTTGCAGGAACGTAATGTACCTGCGTGAATGGGGGTACTTGTGGCACAATTGTGGACGGTCCACTGCCCCCATATATGGAAAGTGGGACAATGTGAGCGGAAGGGCTACTGCCGCCATGTATGATAGGTGAGACAGTGTGAATGGAAGGGCCAATTCCCCAAGGTATGACAGGTGGGACAGTGTGACTGGACGGACCACTGCCCCTAAGTATGACAGTTGGGGCAGTTTGATTGGTAAGTACCGGTGGAGGTAGTTGAGTTAGGATAGTCTGCATGGCAGTACTAGGAACACCTACAAGAGTATTGGTGTTGACTTGAGGTATGGGCATGGGTCCAGTGCCAATGATCATTCCAGAAAATGGATCTGGGTTTGCACCATCCATGGGGCTAGATGGTGCAGTATGTAAGTTGGGATTAGATTGATATGAGTCTGAGTCTAAGGCTGTGTGGTCTTTTTATGGTGTAGAGGGTCATCGAGAATGGTCTCGATGGTGTTGGTTCAAGGACCCGAACTGTGGTGGATCACCTCTTAGGTGTGAGGAAGAGCGTGGGGGATCAATTGTGTCTGGTTGGTAGATCAGTTGGTGAAATATGGTAGTGACGTTCTGGGCCCTAGTTTTAGTGGCTTCCTATTGGCTTTCAAGTGGTCACTTGGCCACCAAGACTGTCAGGAGACAGTGCTTGGTTCTTTCCTCACGGGAGTGCTAGTCAATCGGTATGGGTCGTTGCTCGTTTCGCTTGGCAATTCCTCTCAACGGCCAGCTACTTTGGGGTTCCCGTGGTACTCCTCACAATGAGTTTCTAGGCTGAGCCCAAGTACTTCCCACAGTTAAAGCAATCAGGGACTTATGTCCTCAAAGACTGCAAGTGTTTGAATTAGTGTAAATTAATAAATTTTAATGGTTGGCTCAACGTCATGAGCTGAGTTTGGTTATCTTATTTGGTATGGTTGTATGCATGTCCATTGTATTTTTGTTACTCACTTGGTGGCTGATTGTATGGTTTATGAATATTTCACAGATATTTTCTGGTTTATTACATAACTTATAACATGGGTAAGTTGTTATGAAACCAGTAAATTATGAACAAAAAATTTAAAACATGCCATAAAAGAATCTGAACTATGGTAGACTTACTAGGTGATTGCCTTACACCTGTATTCCTCTTTGACCAGGAAAGAGTTTTGGGCTCTCAACACAATGGGACTAAGCCCATCCGTAGATCCTCAAGTGACTCTTTGAGTGCAAGGTCGGTCAACAGGGAGGAGGCGAACACCGTGAGGCCCCCTGGGCCTACCACCCCCTCTCCCTTCCAAGTCACCCGTTTTAAGTGGTCTCAAAAAATCCCAAGTGAAATGCCTATTAATATATGAGATTCACCCTTCATCTCATCCCAGAATACCCCAAAGGGTGATGACTGGGTAGAGGAGGAAGGGCTAGGCAAGGTGTTTAAAAATTTTCCAATCCAACATAGCCTGCCGCATATACCCTAATGGATAAAATTGCTTATTCAGTGTTGACACAAACTCATACCATGATGAAATAACCTTACCTTTAACAAGCAAGTTCTCCTAAGTTCCCCCCCCACCATATAAGGGCAATGCCTCCTAGCCAAAGTGAGGCTAACTGGATTTTGGATTCATCTCCTACCAGCTTTTGGATTCTATAATTAACCTCTATTTTCCTAACCTAATCATTTAGTTTCTCAACATTAACTTCTCCATTAAACATGGGAAAACCGTATACTTTATGTCAATCTTCAATATCGGTGCATTCAGATCAAAATTATCAGAGTTCTTTCTATGTGCATCTGATGAAGTACTGGAAGAACTAGTATTAGAAGAAGATGATGGTGATCAAGATGATGGAGAAGTTGGATGTTTAGGAGGATATCTTCCATTACCTTTTTTCCTGAGGTACTCTCTAATGTTTTTATTTTATTTTTTATCTTCTTCTCCAATCTCTTTGATAATATACAAATAACTTCTATACCTTGTTAGCCATTTGGTAGAAATATTTTTAGAACGCCTTCTCATCCTGTGACTGATAGTATTAATCTACCATTTTCTTGGTCCGATGTGCATGTTCAACATCTACATTGAAAGGATCGATTTCTCTGTTACCATATTTAAGCTTATCCCTAGTTAGCATTCGTAGACTCACAATTCTTGGGTTAAATCAATTATGATACTAACATGATTTGTAAACTACGATACCTTTTAGTTAACTAGCTATAATTTTTTTGGAATATAATAAAACCACTTAATACTTAGGATAAAAATATTTAATCATTTTTTATTAAATTCCTACCTGCTAGCCTAGATAGTTGGCATCCACTTGCACCACATGGTCAACACTTGCCATATATACCCCAAGAGATATTTTATCCTGATTATGGTTTGATCATATCCACTTTATTGACTACCAGAATTAGTAACATCACCTTCGTGCAGATTATGTTTGTATGTTGCTATATTCCAACGTTTATGTGGATAAGATAAAGCTAGTCAACTAGGAAACAACTATCTTTTGTTTCCAACCCATCCTCCACTCTTTTCTCTCCATATTCTAGGATTAGCATGTTTTTCCATCATTCATGACAAGTCACTCATGATTTATCTAATTCGTGAGGTCCTTGACTGATTTGGGAAGTGCTTCAGGCATGTACGGGGGTTTATCATGTTTGGTAACTCTGTTTTATGAGCTAGCATGAGTTTTCTTCCACCAACTCAATTTTCCCTTATAAGGATGTATTATTATTGTAATAATCAATCAATTCATTGATTCAATAATCAATTATTCATTGGATCACTTCTCTTGTATTCAATATCTTTTCTTCTCTCTATTTTCCTTGTGCATACTTGTGAGGATTATCTTAGTAGCAAGATCTACCTCTTGTGCTTATTCTTTGCATCAAGGCTCTTTTTCTAATGGTATCAGCGCTACAATTTCTACATGGTATCGAAGTGCAAGTTTGTTCAAGTTCAACAGAGTTGAGGAGATATATGTCCTCTCTATCAGAGCGCACCCAGTCTCCTATCCCTCTCTAAAGAAGAGCTTGGTTTAAGCTTACAAGATTTTCTCCAAGTTTTATTTGTGTAGGTTGCAAGCATCAACATCTCAGTATGGATTCTTCTTTAGTTATGATCATGAATCCCTTAAAATATCATGAATGGAAATCCAAAATTGGCATTATATTGCGAAGTAAGGGACTCTATAGAGTTTCTATGGATTTAGAAAATGAAAAAAATCCCGTGGTTGAGAAAGCTAAGTGGAATAATAGGTTGGGTGAATCATATGGATTACTTTGAATCTCTATATATCGTGATCTACTCTTTCATTTAAATGGTTTGACCACTCCAAACAAAGTATGGATGAAACTTGAGTCTCTCTTTGGAGTTCAAGATTAGTTAAGAGTGCATCAGTTGGAGAATGAGTTATTTCATTAAGTCCAAGTAGTTTTGATTTTATTGATGGTTTCTTTACCAAATTCAAGTCACGTGTTCTATTTCTCAAGAAATTTAGGATTGAAAAAAAAAGGAATATCAATTGAGCCTTTCTATTCTATCCAATTTGGGTCCTGAATACTCAGTTCATTGTGTCTTCTTTTCATGCTACTAGGCTTGCTATTTCTAATTGGGAAATTCCTTCTTTGAGTACATTCTTTGATTCATTGAAAAAGGAGAAAGATAAATTGATCCAGGTGGGTGACATTAGATCTTCCAAGGGAAAATATCATGCTCTCATAGTTCAAGGAAGCAAGGATATGTAATCCAAAGAGAAGCAAATTGTGAAAGAGATGAAGCCAAAGTCAGACTTTGAAGATGAAAGTCTGAAGCCTACTGATGAAGGTTCAATGAAGAAAGTAAAGAAGAAAGGAAGTACATCCAAGTGTTCTTATCTCAGAAAGGGATTTCATCCTGAGAATAAATGTTTCAAGAAGAATATGGACATCATGTCTCAGCTTCTTGATAAGAACAACATCGAAGTTCCAGATGAGCTAGAGAAGCCTGTTGATTCTTCAGAACATTTCCATAATGCGTAGTTCCAAGGTGATATAAACTATGCCTTGAGTTCCATAGTTAAATCCTTTCCTCACATATCTAATATAGATTTACCTTATGATATATAAAAATCAGAAATATCAATTTTTTTCTTTGATAATCCACCTATCAATCTCCTAGATTCATCTCCTCCCAATGATTGTGATTTTTCACTAGATACTGACTATTCTTTAAGAAGCTCTTCCTCACTCCGTAATTATGTTTTAGAAGCATGTTTGTAGGATGAATGCATTTCATGACACCATTCATACCACCATCCATACCATATACCATACCTATGAATACTCCTAAGACTATACAAACCCCAAGTTCACTAGTTGATTCATCATTGGTTTCTTATGTAGTGTTACTTATATCAAATGGTTTCAAGTCTTGCCTATTTTTCACTGGTTGGTTATATATGATATTAGTCATCATTGGGATTATCTTACAATTTTTTGGATATGTTCTAAACACTTATGGTAATTCAAATCTCAAGACCATTCATCATTCAAATTTTTACACTCATTAGTTTTCCCTGGTTTCTTATAGTTTTCCTAGTATATCCCCATATCCTCATGTGTTTGTGCTATTCCATATGATAATATTTATAATATCAGATCAGATCAGATTTGGGAAGGTGCTACATCATATTGGAATAATGATATGTGATCCACATTGCAATTTCGCAGCTATACAAGGAACGGATTGTGTTACTGATTGTCTTAATTTTTGTACTCTTTGGGAAGGAGTATGCACATATCTCTTCTCCATTTCATATTGTGTTTTTGTATCAAAGTTTGTTAGCACCAGTAAGCATTCAGATAATTCTCCTACTTCATCAGATGATGAGATACAAGGAGCTTCTCTTCTTCCTTCTTATAGATTCTACACTCTATCACATGATCATGGAGTTCATGATTTCTTCATCAAAGTATTTCACCAAAAGCAGTTCATTCAGCTCATTCAAGTGAAGATAAAGACATACTGGAGACATATTTCAAATTTTGTGCCTTTTCCTTTCTTGAAGGAGGATTTTCCCCATGTGGTTTTGCCTCTTTCCTCAACTTTTCTGGACATGAATAATTGTAAAGGGTGATCGTAGCCTTATTTCCAGCCCCTATATACACCTATATGCACCATATGCATTTTATTATTTGATACATAAACATAATAAAGTCATACTTAAAGGGGGGTGTGGGAATATAATTAACCCACTTAATAATTGGGATAAAAATATTTAATCATTTTTATTAAATTCCTACCTATGAGCCTAGATAGTTGGCATCCACTTGCACCACATGGTCAACACTTTCCATATATACCCCAAGAGCGCTTTTATCCTAATTCTGGTTTGATCCTATCCACTTTATTCATTGTCAGAATTAGTAACTGCACCTTCCTGCAGATTCTGTCTTTATTCTGCTTTATTCCATCTTTTTCATGGATTAGGTAAAGCTACTCAACTAGGAAACTACTATCTTTTGTGGCCAACCCATCCTCCATTATTTTCTCTCCATATTCCAGGATTAGCATGTGTTTCCATCATTCATGAGAATTCACTCATGCTTTAGCTAATTTGTGAGGTCCTTGATTGATTTGGGAAGTGTTTTAGCTACCTGTGGGGGTTTATCATATTTGGTAAGCCTGATTTATGAGCTAGCATGAGTCATCTTCCACCAACTCAATTTTCCTTAATAAGGATGTATTACTATTGTAATAATCAATCAAGAAATTGATTCAATAACCAATTATTCATTGGATCACTTGTATTCAGTCTTTTTTCTTCTCTCTATTTTCCTTATGCATACTTGTGAGAATTATCTTAGTAACAAGATCTACCTCTTGTGCTTCTTCTTTTCATCAAGTCTATTCTTCTAATGGTATCAAAGCTGTAATTTCTACAAATTTAAATGTGAATTGTTCTTAATTGCTAAGTTTTCAATAAGGAATAAACAATAATCCTAAAGAGAACAATAGAAACATAATTATTAGGATAAATAGAGACCACAACCATGGAAATGAAGACCGTAACTTGTTAATGGAGTTCCTATCAGAATGCCTATGTCTTTGGGTTCACTTCCAATGCAACCAATTGAATTAATTATTCAAATACAAAAGGTTACATCAATTCTAGAGAATGACAAAAATATGACTTTGTACAAAGAGAACGGAGACACTCAATGTGATACCTCAAGCGTACAAATGGAGACTCTCTATCTTCCATGCAGTACCTCCAAGAAATGAACACCACATGATTGTATGCTTCTACAGTCTACAATTTGAAATCCACTGAACTGTTACTGTTTTCACTGTGTATTTAACCCTCCCTAGTCCATTTTTGTCTTTTTTTATGCCCCCTTGGACATGTCTAAACAATATTTTAAATAGAATAATTTGGTCAGTGAAGATCCGTAGATAATGTGCCCAATTTGGGACAAAATCCATCTCATTTCCAAAATTACCTATAGGCTAAGAATCCATGCCCAAATTAGGAGCAAAATGGCATGAAATGATGATCGAATTCAAAGATCCAAGTCCAAATATCTTTGTACAAACCAAAAAACCAATTCCACATACATAATTTCCATTTTAAACTAGAGTTGCTGATCTGAATTTTTTGTTGAACAAGATGGACCATCGATCTGCACACTGCGACCCCAACTGTCCAATGCCAACTTGTCCAAGGTCAACCTTCTAATGTTGACCTTCTGAGAATGACCTCTTCCAATTCTGACCTTGCGATTGTTATGACCTCAACATTGGAAATCGAATGTAAGAACTGGAATACAACTTCCCCAACTATCCTCCCAACTCCTGACTCCCAACTTTCCTACTATTATGATCCTGATTTTTTAAAGTAGAAATAAGAAGTCGGAATAGGATTAGCATAACTGTCTTTTCCTCTCCTCACTTTCGATAGTGGCCTAATCTGATTCAAAAATTGAAAATTGACCCTTCTTCTGCATGCCAACGTGTCAAAAGGTAATCTAGGAAGTTAATAAAGTAGGAAGGACCTATTCAAAATCATGATAAAGGGGCTCCTGGGGTTTATATGGAAAGTGTTGACCAAGTGGTGCAAGTGGATGCAAACTATCTAGGCTAGTGGATAGGAAATTAACAAGAAATTATTAATATTTGTCATCCTAAGTATGGAGTGGGTTTATAATATTCGCACAATTTGCAAGAAGATGGATTCCTCCTGAAGAGGGAAGAAATTAATGTTGTGATTGCAACTTGTGTGATGTAGACTCTATAGTTGAGGACTATGAAGTCTGATACATTGTTTGTACAATGTTAAATATAAATCAAACATTATCAAAACTCTTGCATACACACAATAAATAAGCCTATACAAGAAAATGTAGGTATACAACGGAGCGTCTATATAAATCAATAGCAACCACAAAATTCTTCATGCTTAGAACAAGAGAAATTAGTTTTTTTATCATAATGGAAAAATGCATTCATTGCATGAATCATAGGAAGCACACAATTTAAGAACTAAACAAATACTTGGCTTGGAGTCAAAATTAATTGATGAAATGGAAAACAGACAAGATAGGAAGCAAGAGTTTCACCAAATCTTTCCTCATTGAGGATTTATTCCACCCACATTTTTTTTTTGAACGAGCACCAACAAAGCATTGAAGATCCTTCCTTTTGAATGACAGATTTACTTATTTGATTCAGTGGATGAGAGAATGTGTCCACAATACATGGAGGGGTGGGAGGGTCGATTATTCATTTCAATGCCTTTACTTTTCCAATTCACTCACCATATATATATTCTAAACATAAATAATTGGATATACAAATTCGACAAAAGCAAATTTGGTGGCTCCAAAACTAGGATTCTCTTGTTATTTCCTCAAAGACCTTTGAAACACTTGTTATCTTGGAAGCCTTCGTTATAGTCTCTATGAGGACCTTATAGCTATATCAAATCAATTTATTGATCAATTTTTAGCTGTACCAAATAAATAAGACCTTACATTCTATTAATATTCTTGAAGGCATGCTTGATTGGATTATTATTGTCATTGGATGTTTTATTCTCTAACCTTCAACCTTTCATATGAGTAGTTCACCCATATATGGTTAAATGCCACATCATTCACATTCCTTATCTAAAATTTT
This sequence comes from Pseudotsuga menziesii, assembly GCA_001517045.1. NCBI lineage: Eukaryota > Viridiplantae > Streptophyta > Pinopsida > Pinales > Pinaceae > Pseudotsuga > Pseudotsuga menziesii. Next base: position 123,918 of record LPNX011129927.1, on the reverse strand, counting down.
CATTAGTTTGTTATTGGTTGCAATATATATATATATATATATATATATATATATATATATATATGGTCTCTTTGACTTTTTTGTCTTCTTTACTGGTTGAAGTTTTATAAAGTATAAAGTTCATTACTTAAAAAAGATCATTCTTAGACACAATTAAAGAATTATTATTATATCCTTGGACATATAGTATTCAGTGAGATGTATTAATTCCATTACATTGAAAATAAAGTTTTCACTATCCAATGTTTTGATATAGTTAAATTTTTGTTTATATATTTCGATTTTTTATAAAATAATTATTGATGTTTCTATTGGTTCATAGAGATGATGTCATTCTAGAAATTTGTTGTCCACCCCCTGGTGGATGGATTATATAAGGTTCCTTCCATTGTAATTAATTGTTTTGTGTGTTGTATTCCCTAATCCTCCAGTCCATTAAGTTTTTCATGCATGTTATCATTAATGCATATTTGTTATTTTTCGAACTCTAAAATATAAGCGTATGTGGATCATAAAATGAACAACTTATCTACTATTGATTTAAATGAAATGGAGCTAAGTGAACTCGTAACTAGTTCTGCTAATTTTCCCATTATAGGAATTGAGTGCATTGGCAATTTTGCAATTTTTATTACAAGTTTGTTATGAGAAAAACTGGATCTGGAAATGGGTTCCATTGATGTTCTCACCACGATAAGAGGTTCCAAACTCGAGAAAGTAAATGGTGTGTTTGGACTGATGACATCCATGGATTATTTTAAAGCTTCGGTGGCCATGTTGTGAAACCACACACCCAATCTTTCCATCAAGCAGTTCATGACGTATATCTCCAATGCCTATAATATGCACTCCATTGTAATGCAATGCTTTCCTGTAAAATCTCTTGCACTCAAGAATCCAAAGAACAACGAGACATGAAAATGCATTGTATTCATCACAGTTGAAGATGTCTCAATCTTACTTGCTTCTCATATTCATGGAACACTGAAACGACTATTGAATTCTATGTTCCTGCTCCCATCTCCGCACTGCATGAAAAATGGCTACCATGAGTGCAACCAAGGCCGACTTCATGTGAAGCGTGATGATGGGTATGGAAGAGACTTAATCCTCAATGCAATCTTATAAACTCAAATAATTTCTGGGAAATTTAATCCTTGGATTTTTTAATTTTAGTTGTTAATTTCTAGTCCACGGATGTAATTTATACAATCTCTTTAATGATCTTAAAACAAAAATAAATTATCTTGTAGATATTTGACAATGGATTTATTGCTAGTTTGAATTGCTATATGTTTAGTTTCAATTTGAGAGTTTAATTATGCAAGTTTTTCATGATTGTTGTTTCCAACAAAGTGTTCTCCAGCAACTAAAACTAGAACAACTCATTAACATGGAAAACATATACACTCACCCCTCTGCATGGATTCATGTGGAACAATTCTCAATTTTTTTTCCTCTTTATCATCGATCCTAATAATTTTTTTTAATATTATTAGACATGTTACTTTCCTCCAATCCAATCAAGTCGGCTTCTAAGGTGGTTGGTGGTTGGGTGGCTGGCCTTAACTTATTGGTGGGCTTAATAGTTGGGTGGGATTAATTCTAGTTGGATACAAGAGCGATGGCGAGGTGTGATATCTCTTCCTCCTTGGGTTGTTTCTTATTGTGGTGATGTTATTTCCCTTGCTAGAGTTGCCCCCAATTTCCTATTAACGTTATTTTTCTGGTTAGATATTGATTGGGTTGGGAAATCTAGGAGCGATAGCTTAGTGGTTTCTTTCCTGGATAGATTTAATTGACATCTCAGAGTAATTGGACTGAAAGTGCCTTGACTCTTAGTACTATGAATCCTAGCTGTAACGGCTAAGTAGAATCATTGTGAACATTATGGATCTGTATGGATGCTCTAACTGGCATTATGGAAATTCCCGCCCAGTTGGGAATGATTGGAAATCTCTTATGACTGGTGATCTATCTGTGTTTGGCGGATCCTTCCTCTAAAGAAAATTCAATGTGGACTTTAGGTGTTGTCATTGTTTCATGATGTATTCTTTCAATCACTAAAATCCAATCCAAGAAGACCTCTCCACTCCAGGACGTACCTGGAAAATAGTCCATTTGGGCACTCCTCTCTACACATGAACAAGTAAACTACTGAAAACTATGTGCGTAAGTATATCTGCAAATAATATTTAAGTTTGAAAATAAATTATCTTGTAGATATTTAATAGTGGATTTATTGTTGGTTTGAATTGGTATATGTTTAGTTTCAATTTAAGATTTTAATTGTGCAAGTTGTTCATAATTGTTGTTGCCAATAGAGATTTCTCCAGCAATTAAAACTAGAACAACCCATTAACATGGCAACCATATAGACCCATCCCTTTGCATGGATTCATGTGGAAAAATTCTCAATTTTTATTTTTCCTCTCTATTGACAATCATAATAAATTGTTGGAGTTAAAGAGAATTATTATGATAAACTAAACATCGATAAAATATATAGGAAAGAGGAATGTGTCTCAAATGTACTGTCCATTTGACAATTAAATGAATATTTTATGATCTATAAAACCAAAGTAAAACGGAAGCCAATAAATTCACCTACCCACTTTAAAGGCTTAATCTATTATCTTAATTTTAGCATTCGTAACCATTGAAACTTGTACTTTAGACCATACGACTCGGATCCCTAGTACAAAACCATCATTTTTATTCAAAGCTTCGATAAAATCACCTGCCTTGCAAGCTTTTCTGTCAGGCTCGACGCTGAATAAAAATTGTAAAGTGTCAATTCAAGTCAAATCGTACAACTTGGATTGTCGTCTCCAACAAGCCAAACCAAAACTTCTTCTGAAGCTTTCTTTAAACAATACAAAAATTACCTCATATGTAATTCGAGTAAAGTTCCATCTACAAACCTGCAAAGATTATAAAATTAGATGAGATATTCTTTTAAGATTGTACATATTTGTTGAATAGGTGATGTATCATTTAAATTAGAATACATATTCGTAAAGTCAGAGAATGAAACAAGCTTAAAGCTTACCTCAACCAGCTTGAATTCCAAATGATTATCGTTTTCTTGTTCTCATCGACTTCTCTGCACCTATGGAAAACACGTTGTTTAGGAAAAACGTTTAGTTGAATTTAATTTGTTTTTTAAAGGATAAATAAGTTTTATGACGTCATGATGCAAAATGGCATGAAACAAAACCCATTATTGATTATATGTTGGACGACCATCCACTTTAATTGTTCAAACTTAAATAAGAAGCATAAATCAAACTTTCATGTAATATTTTCCTTCTCGAATGAAATCATGGATATTTATTTGAGTATATAAGATTTCTCCTTTTGACAATTTTGAATCCACATTTAAACCTTGAATATTGCAGATTATAATAGGGTACGGTAATTTTTATTTAAGAAAAAATAATAATAATTTCATTTTAGAAAAAGGAAATTGCATATGTTAAATGTTGTTTAAGCATTTCAGATAATGATTACAGCCTTTTTCTAGGTTAAAAAAGTTTAGGCAAAAGGTGCCTATTGGCAGTGCAAAAGTAAATTCGAGGTAAGATAGATATTTCATAAACATCATACACAAATATTCAGTAAAAAAAACTACAAAAATGAGCATGGACATACTTTGAGTTACTGTCATCTTTAGTTCTTTTCACGTAAAGTAATTAAATTTGGATACCAATGTGTTTAGAGTAATCACATGATGATTCAATTTTGTGAGATTGAGAATTATCATTAAAGTTTCATGTATTATTAGTTTATTTTAGCAAATTGTTTTTAAAATAAAGACATGTATTATTAGTTTATATAATCTTCAAAATATTATTATTATTACTATTAGTATTATGTTGAATGGTTGGACTCTTAAATTTAAATCATATGGAATTTTAAATGAGTATTTTGTTATTTAAAATGAGTATTTTGTAAATTAAGGTTTTTCAAATGAATAATAAGTAAATTTGATTATAAAGAAAAAAATTATAGTCATAAATCAAAGTAATTTTATATATTTATAACTATGTATAGATTGTGAATGCGTAATATTAGTTGACATTATTATAATTTTTTTATTATAACAAAGTTGTGTTTTTTATAATAATAAAAATAGACTTATATTTAAAGAGTTTTGTTTTCATATAAGAAGACCAAATGTAGGGCAATATTATTGGACTATGATGGTACAATAATGCCCCACACTTCTATTAACAAAACATTTGAGCCTTAAGTTATTTTTGTCTTGAATAGCTTGTGCAATGATCCGGAAACATTGTTTTATTTTTAGTTGGAGGGGGAAGCCAATGGTTTTCTTCATGGGAAATGTTGGGTATTGCAGCAGAGCATGACTATTTTATAAAGTAAAGTCCTTACTATTACAAATGATTTTTAAGTGTGATAAAGCATTTAGAAAATGCAGATTTGAAATGTAGTTTGTTTTTTCTAGTGTTAAGAGATTTGTGTAGTTTTAAGATTGTTTAGTTTATTTATTATTTTGGTTTTGAATGTACTTATAGTTTTCAGTTTTCAAATCCTTGATATTAGTAAAAATCTTATTATGGCTCTTGTTAATTGGTTGAAGTTATAAAAACTCATTTGGTAAACATTTAAAAACTTAAAAAAATACATATATCATTTCGTGTTTACGTGGTAACGTGTTTCTATTTTTTTTTAAGTTTATTTTACAACAAGAAAATTGGTAGCTCAATTGTATTTCAAATTGAACAACATAGTTCAAAATCGACCATGAAGCCTTACATCAAATTTCGTAAATATAGAACTCTTATTTTAGGGCGGCCAAATAAAGCATTGAGTTCAAATAAAAATACTTATTTAAAAAAAAAAAGAGCATAAAGAAAGTAGCCATAAAAACATCGTTAGTCGCTAGGGTCACGGCCTACACCTCCGACTAGGGAGAAACAAACTCAAATCAAGAACCCATCACTCCGCATTCTTGGATTTGGGCCATTAGCCGCTATGTAACAGCCACCAATAATGAGAATGTACCGGCTGCATTATTTTTCGAGTTATCAATCTTACATATCCTGTGTTGAAATTAAAAACATTTAAAAGGCTTTTCGAGCTTTCTTTGGTACTTTATTGTGCTTTCAAAATCTAACTCAAGCCCAACTTAGTACTTTATCACTTTTAAGTATTGACTAAATCATTTCATATTTACATATCCTTGGTTAAAATTAAAAACATTTCATGTTAAAAGACTTTTTGAGCTTTCTTAGATACTTTATTGTGCTTTCGGAATCCAACTAAGGCCACTTAGTAAATATATGAAGTATCACCTTTAAGCATTGACTAATATCATTTCACACACATAGCATAAAGATTAAACATATTCTCATTATTTGGAAATAACTATCTTATGCTTTAAGATCCATAATCATTTTCTAATATCTTTTTTCATGCTTGTAATATGGTAAGCATTTTTATGTGTGGATTTATGTAGTTAAATTTAACATAAATTTTTATTTAAGGAGTGGTGATTGTTGTTGTTGTTATTTGGAGGAATTGGTAACTAGTTTATATTTGCATGATAAGAGGTTGATTCTTGTCTGTAATTGATGCAGGAGCATCATGTTCTCCATTTCAAATTCCAAGTTCAATGCAGCTAGATCAGGCCTAGGAAGGGGTCTACATATTTTGATTTAATAATCCCTAGACTATTACATTGTAAATAACCTATGCTTTTTTGAATGTTCTAGATAGTGATGAGTCATTCTGCTCAGTCATAAGTTGTCAGAGCTGTAAGTATAATAGCGAGTCGTGACTCCCTGCGTGGAGATCAAGCTGTCGATTGTTTGTTTCAGACAAGGACGTTTCATCATGCTTTGCAGTAGTTTGTTTTAGTTGCAGGACCACTCGTAGAGGGGTAGCAGAGTAGATTAAATAGCTAGGTTGTAGAGTTTGAAAGGGTTCCATCTTTCAGAAGAAAACTGTGTTTTGCAGAGAGGCGGCTAGACCTGTGTCTGTACCGACTTGTAGATATTTGAGGAGGTTGAAAGAGGGCCAAGAGTTGTGTGTATTTTTCTTTTATTTCCTTAATAGAAGTTAGCCATGTGTTCTGAGTGTTGTTAGTCTAGATGTATGCATTACTTTGAGCAACATAGCTGTGTAGAGCGATTTCGGCATTTTCATGAATATTTGTAGATTTCTCTGCAATTGTTGGTTTAAGAGTTGGATTTTGTTGGAATCGTTGAAGGATAGGGTAGATGCATGCATAGGAGGACTAGATTCATGGATAGAAGAGTTTGAAATCTGGATTGATCAATTCTTTGATCAAATCCACGTAGAACACAAGTTTTCTGACTTAACGAGTTTTTGTAGAAAATAGACGGTGGAGATTGGACCTGCAGATGTGGATCTGACGATCCAGGAGGAATCTGCAACTGGATTTGAGAGGGAGATAAGGGATCCACTAAGGTTTGGGCGATCTGCATAAAAAAGGAAAATCGACGGCTGTGGTGAAGGCCGCAACGAAAAGATCTAACTGTAAAAAAATATTGCGGGAGGAAAGTTGCGGAGCTGCAACTTTGGGAATTTGGAAATACGCATCCCACATCCTGCAATCCAAGTTGCAGAGGAGGAATTGTGGAGATGAAAGTGTGGAAGGCGTGTTTAGGAAATGGAGATCCCGCATCCCGCATGCGGAAAGGCAGATGCAGAAACAAGGTTGCGGAACACCTATTGTGGAAAGGAGATTGTGGAAGGAATATTGCGGGAAGGCAATTCTAGTGTGGAATTTGGCGTTTAAAGCTAAATTTGGAGATCCTGCCAAGTGTAGGATGCTGAAGATTCTGGAGGTGCTGGTTGGGTTGGTTTTGGTCCAAACCCCTGCACCGATTATTGTCTCTACATAGGTGTATAGGATATTCAAAGTTTGAATATGTAATTAGTTTGCTATGATATTTTAGTGATCGCTGCTATTCAAGCTACTTTTTTATTATTAAAATTGTAATTAAAACAATTATTTTTGTAAAACATTTGTGCAAAAAATACTAACTCATAAAAATGTATGTCTATAAAATTCAATCACCTATCAGAGGCCTATTGAAATACCACTATAGAATCACCTACCACCTATAAGGATAAAAATCCTATGAAATGACCAAAATAAAGAAGCCCCCAGAGAGCTAACAATTCTTCCCTTGTGTTGTACCTTCCCTGCAACCCATCCAAACAAGAAAAAAATGATTGAACTTAAGCTTGATCACCATACCTGCACCACACTACCCCAACTTAGAAGCACCATAAAAACAACCAACATGAGCATTTCCAGAAAAAGGAGGGCACAATAAATTAGTCTTGCAACTTTATCCATTGATCCCTGAGACTGCTCCTTATACTCTCCCACAATCATTGAACTGATCCTATGGACAATTTTTTTGTCATTCTCAAAGGTGTAAGATTCCTTTGTCTCCATATCCCCCAAGCAGCAAATAGGGGAAACTCCTTAAAGGATCCAATATTTTTACACTATTGTTCTAAACTTGTTTCAAAAGATTCTTGAGTCTAGTAATCAACTGCATTAAGGATATTCAAAGATTCAAACCAAACTTGTTGGAAGAAACAACAATGGACAAACAAGTGATCGACTGTCTCAACTGCCCTATTACATAAAATGCAGCAGTTTGGGCCAATACCTCCCCTTTTTTTTAAATTTATCCTAATTCATCACCTTATTTTCCAAAACTAACCCATAAAAACATTTTAATTTAATAGTAGCATTCCATTTCCAAAGAGATTTATGCCACCATTTTTCTACATAAGCTACCTAAGAGGAAGAAATAACATCATAGGTCAATTTAACATTAACCAGTCATGTAGATACATTCCAACTCCAAACAATTAGGTCATCCATGTGAGACACTCTAATGTCGCAGTGGTTTAAACCATAAACAAAAAAATTCCATTCTTCACCCAATTCTCTAACCAACCCTAGATCCTCAAAATGTAGTCAATACTAATTGCTAGCAATCCTAGAATTAAGACTTTTCACCCGAGCCAAATACCTTAGATCTAGGTTGTTCAAAGTGATGTAAGAGCAGGTGGTAGTTTAAATAAACCTTCTCCTCCAATAAAAGGATCCATCCCAAGAATGACTTGATTCCCATTCTCAATCTTCCATGCAAGCAAGTCACTTAAACAATGAAAAGAAGCAACCAATCCACTCCAAATATTTGGCGTCAATGAAATTCTTATTTTCTAACCTTATCCATTCAATTACATGCTTATCCTTTGAATATTTGGATTGTATAATATCATTTCATAAGAATAATCCAAATAGACCTCTCCAAAGAATATTGTTTTCTAATGGTTGTCCAAACCAAAATTTGTTTTTAATTCCCCAACCACCAAACCTTTTTGGAATAGAAATCATATCCCATCTTCCTAGGTGGCCACCAATTTTACTTTTTGTTTCCAGTCTAGAGGAAATTCATCACCTTCTATCTAATTTTATTCATAATAGATCTAATAATTTTGGCTAAGGATAGCTAATAGACCAATTTAATGGTATTTATGATATATTTAACCAAAATTATTCTCCCCCCTAGGGACAACCAGTTAGAGACCAATTATCCACTTTTTCAACCTTTTTTAGAAGCCATAGCCAATCTTCCTTCATCTAGTTGTCAAGGTTCAAGAAATATCCAAGATATTTAAACCCATGTTCAGTTGGTTTCATAAGAAAAGGAAGAAATACCTGTACATGTTTAAGCACTTAAAATTCAATCATATTCATTAGAAAACTTGATTTTGTAAACTAATATCCATACCAAAAGCTTCACATAATAAATTAATGATATCATGGAAAGTTTGGCATTCCTCCATTGTCCCAATTCCAAATAAAAGCACATCATATATTAACAATAAATGAGTAATATGATGTAGAGCTGTGATTTTTACCCCTTTTAATCTTCCTTCTCTTCTATCCTTTCCAATTAATCTACACATTCCTTCCATAATTAACATAAAAATAATTGGAGATAAAGCACAACCATGTCTAAGACCTCTATGACAATTCAAAAACCTGGAGGGAGAACTACTAATAAGAACAACAAAATTTGTAGAGGACAGACATCCCATGATCCAATCAGTATCTTCAATACTTAAACCAATTTGTAAAAGGATTAACCTTAAGAAATTCTAGTTCTCTTTGTCATATGCCTTAACTAGATCTATCCTCAAACCCAAAGCATGTAGTTTCTTAACCTTAATAGAATGGAGACTCTCCTAACCCACACCAATTGCATAAAGAATCTGCTTGTTATTTAAGAATAAAAATTATTCGTTGGACATACCTTCAACTAATCTTGTCTTTATCCTATTTGCAATAACCTTTGGGATGATTTTGTAGATCATATTACAAAGTGAGATAGGTCTATAATCATTAAAAGGGGCAATGTTCTATTCTTATTGAGAATAAGAGCAATGAACATGGTATTTAAATCACTAGAAACATACCCTTGGGTCCTAGATTCTTCCACCACATTTACCAAATCATCTTAAACTAAGTCAAAGAACTCTAAAAGTAACTATACAGTCTAGCCATCTGGCCTTGGTCTTCTAGATTTAGGATAATTCTGGATAATATCCTTAATTTCTTTCAATGAAATGGAGTCTCCAAGTCGTTGAAATTCTTCATCAAAGAAGAACTTGGGGAACCATTGTATAACCTAGATCTGTGATCCAATATTATTGAAATCTAGGTCATGGACAAAGAAGTAAAATGCATAGCTGCAACTTCTTCCAGTCCTTGTTGTGAAGATACTATGCTACCATTGTGGTCCACAATGTCCCAAATAGCATTTAAATTCCTTCTATGCTCAACGTACTTATGAAAAAACTTTGTATTATGACCCCCTTATGAAATCTAGATAATACTACTTTTCAATATCCAAGATTCCTCCTCAAACTGCATAATCCTTGTTTTCCTAGCCTCCAAATGGTTGAGTTGATATTTTTCCACTTGAGAGAATATACTTGCACTGCTATTTTTTATAATTGGAGTGGATCTCCTCTTCAATATTAACAATCTCATGTTTAATTTCAAGTTTTTCTTCCTCTCCCATTGAGAAACTATGTATTTAATTCTTTCAACTTAAAGGTCAATTGCTGCATCAAAGAACCTTGAGAAAGTTAAGACTATGATATCCACTTGTTTTTTACTAAATATTTAAAAGATCCATCTTCAATCCAAGAGTGGTTGAATTTGAAAGGATAATTGAGTTTGCTTGTACTAGCTTCCAATCTGAGACATATCAGTAAATGTTTAGAGATACCCCCATTTACCTTGCAGGATTTGCAGCTATCCACTTTATGAAATAAATATTTCTCCATAACCTCTTCCCCACTCCAGGAGAACTTGATCTCCTATTTATCCAAGTGGGATTCAAAGAAACAAGCATAAACATCAATGATATTTGCTTCTTGAAAAATAGAATTGAACATATCTAGCAAAGGATCCATCCTAGGATTGGCACCCGGACTTCCCTTGCATACATAGTGATAATTGGATCTCCCTCTAGAATCAAATTTGTGTCCTTCAAAATTTCATTGTCCACCACTTCTTTCCAAAAATCGTCTCTACCAGAATAAGGGCCATAACACTTAACAATCTTTAATCATTGATCCAAATATCTAATATGACCCTCCAACATAATCCCTATACAAATAAAATAGGGAATTACTGTAAAAGTATTAGGGTTCTAAGATGGTAGAAAACCCCCATACTACTCAATTGCATCCACTAAATAACACTCCCAACGAGGAAGGAGTTTAAAAAAAATTCCCTTGCTTTGGAACTAGATACCATTGTTTCTTAGATGAAGAGGATATCTAGTTTTATGACATCAAAAATTATTTTAAGGGAAATTAATTTAAGAGTTTCCCTTACTCCTCTCACATTGAAGGACATAATAATCATTTCAGACCACTCTTAGGGGCCTTATCAGCTCTAAGGGCCCTAAATTAAACTATCTAAAATTTTCAAGGAGAAACTTCACTAGAACCATGTTCACAAAAAAGGAAAGGATTCAAGTATTTATTCAAATCAAACCCGCCTTGCACAACCCATTCCTTATGGTTTTTACATTTCCCTAAATTTTCTTCCTTGCTGTGACATTTGAAAATTGAGCTTCAGGGATAGAGTCACCTTCCCTGGATACTGGAGATGAAATGAAGAAAATTGGTAAGGATTGTTTCTTAAGAATGTCTTTGTAAGAATGACCTAAATCGGTAACCATGGGAGATTTGAACTACCACTTTGGAAGGAGGTTTTCTAAAACCTCTTCTACCAAAAATATCCCCTCCAGAATCCTTCTTAACAACATATTTAGAACAAAAAACATTATGAGGATGACAAGAAATGGAAGAAGAAGAATAATTAGTCCTAATCTCTATGTGCTCCCCTAAATAAACAAGAGTTTCTTCCCCGACATCCTCCATACCACAGATCCTACTTCTGTCACTGGCGAAGAGGAAATAATCCAACTCTAAAAGCCTATTCCCTCCACCCGATTCAACACAATTCTCAAGAGAGTTAGAGTAAACAATAATACTTCCATTTGTATGTCCAATAGAGGAAAGAGTCTGCAACTAGTCTAGAGTCCCTTCCATTTAATAAATTTGCATAAATAAAATTCCTTTCATCTTCAATTAGAAATTTTACTTCCCGATTGCTTAGTGAGTCGAAGAAGGAGGGAAAAAATGATTTCAACTTACCCGTGAAAGAAGATCCTTCAATCGGTGAAGAGGGGATGCAACGGTGAAGAGGGGATGAAACACAGACCCATTTCCAATGCACATCTTTCATGTTGTTTATTTGAACCTGCTAGGAGCTCAGGACAAGAGATATTCAAAGTTCTAATGACCCTATGATCCGACAAACCCTTAGAGAAAAGACCTAGAATTTTTTTTCTTAGATGTCTCAATTCTATGCAAGCATGGCATGTAAAAGGAATTTTCCAATATCCCAAACAATGAGAAATCATTTTTTCTCCCTATATAATTTCAATTTCAAGAGGCATACCCAAGGAAGTATCCGCTAAAACCCGGGCCATTCGTTTATCCTCACAAAACATAGACTTTTCATCAAAAAAATATAAATTTCCCCACTCTTTTAGATATTGTTTCAAATATCGTTTTCGACTATAATTCCAAAGGGAAGCCCAACAAAAGATTCCATATGTGCTTTTTTCCCTTGAAGGGGCTAAAGGTTAAATGCTAATGCTTCAACATCATGGACCCCGTCCCAAGAACCCATGGCTTCTCCAATATCTTGATAGTATCCTCCTCCATAAAAAACTAGAAATAAAACCAATTATTTATCAAAATAAATATTTAAGGGTAGTAACTTAGCATTGACTTCCAATTAACAATTACCCACTCTAGAAACTCATTTCTATTTAGCTTTGTAGAATCCAATCTCCCCACTAAGGCTCTGGTCACCAAGCCTTCAAACCTATCCATATTAACGTATTTACCTAAAACCATTGGCACCTTCTCCACCTGAATCTTGTTAATATTTTGAAGTATGTTGACTTTAGAAGCCGCTCCATATCTACCATCAGATCCACCATATGGTTTCACTATAATAATAAGCCCCACATGGATTGAATGATTTGAAACCTACGTAACCTGAGATACACCTATGTTACCCACAATATAATCAACCACTTTCTATCCAGAAACAACTAGCAAAGAGGAAAACCTATCTCCTTGAAACAATACACCAGGTTCGATTTCCGAATATAATACCTATGTTGTCACCGCATTAATTCTATTACATGTCATTCATGAGATGTAGAACAGTTGGTGGCGGGGTATGGTTACGACACCCCCTAAGCTAAAAGGTCGCTGGTTCTAATCTCATCGGATACCAAAAAATCCAACCATGTTAAGGGTTGGTGCGGTCCAGGCCGGGTGCGATCCCTGGGTGATTTTGACGGCTTAGATGCCCCTGGTTCATGGTTTCTTAGCCAATGGCAACCCTTCTAGTCAGGGGGGTTCCACCACTTTGCCAACAAAAAAAAAAAATTATGTTACATGTCACACATGAAAAAAAAACACCTGTCCCACATAGTGTACCACCCATCACATCATCCACTTTTCAAGACTTGACATCCCTTAACATCTCTTTGAATTCCTCAGTAGTTTTAAATATGTTATTTCATCATCCCAACAGATTAGTTCAATATCTGCCATCTGGAAAGAACAATTTTAGCTGGTGAATACACTCATCATCCTCACCAAAATAGGCCCTCTACAAACCGTAGCGACCCTCTGCAAACCTTATCGCGACCATTTTGTTGATGTCCTATTTATTCTTTTTCAAAGGAACATTAATTATTCAGTGTAAGCAACTTGAAACATATCTTAAATCATATACTTCATTAATATTATAACTATCTAAAATATAAATAATAATTATATTTTCATTATAAATCAAAATTCTTTGACATATCATAACATCACATTTTATAAAGTTTTTTTTAGTGTTTATGATATATCGAGAAAAACAAAATGTATACTTAATTCAATATTTACTTTACTTTAATAGTTATGTAGTGTTTCAATAAACTCTATATTAAAAGTTTTATTGTTCCTATTTTTAAAAGTGGAGGTAAAAACAATCCCTCTAATTATACGATTATTACTATTAAAATTCTTTTAGCCAAGTTCTATGGTTTATCCATAAGAAGATTAACTTATTAGAAATCCATGGAAAAAATGTTAAAGGCTAGGTAGATATTAGGGGCTATCATTCAAACTATGGACTAAATTTGTTACACTTAGGATCATTGCAAAAGAGTGTAACAATGATAAACCGATATTTTGTGTTACTTCATTGAATTTATAAATACATTTGACACAATGCATAGAACTAACCTTTGAAAGAGAATGGAAGAGACAAAAGTTGCTTTCAAGTCTAGTGCTACTAAAATATGTTGTACGAGTATGTTATTGGCAAGTTTATGAACACTAAGGGATACTTTAAAGAAATTTATTTAATATTGGAGTAAAAAAACCTAGGTGTTCCATGTTTCTTATCTTTTTTGGTATATACATCGACAAGTTAGAGGGTTGTTTGGAAGAAGCAAGTTGTGTCAACACAACTCTAGCAGGTATACTACATCATTCTTCTTCTTTTCATTGATGATATTGTTCTTATGGTGAGGAGTCTATATGATCTCAACAAGAAATTCTGAAAGATTTTTTCTATAGTATAGGTATTACTATTGTAGTAGGACTTTCACCCTAGCTACGAGTCAGAATGGCTACCTTCCATCTATAGGACGGAAGGATAGGGTTCCTGTGGATGGAAGAAAAACCTGCAGGAAAGGGTTAGCTTTGAGCCATGGAAACCCTACAACAAACTATTAGCAAAATAAACATGAAATCAAGTAATCAATGGAGAACCTGCAATCTAATGTTAGAAATAAATCTACACATACATCTAAGCTACAAATAAAACTAAACAAAATATGCATCTCATTATACCTAAGCTTTTAATTGAAGATGGGCCACCATGCCCTAGCTCAAGGAGCAACCTCTCCTTACTGGTTTGAATGGTCTGGAGCTAAGCTCAACACACAAGGAAAGTGGCTAATGGAGCAAATGAGAGAGAGGAGTGAATGGCTTGAGAGAGATGGGTCTCAAGACATTCACATGGGTAGATTAACGGTAGGAAAATGAGGAATGTCTTGAGAGCTGCCCACACCCCTGTATTTATAGTTTTTTCTTCAGCTTTTAGGGTTTTAAGCCCTTGGTCAAGGATTTAGCCCCTTTCTCCCAATTCTTAGTTCCTTTGGGGATTTTAAGCTCCTTTGAGGGGTTTTAGCCCCTTTTTGGAGGTTTTAGCCCCTATGAGAGCTATTTTGGCTCTTTTTAGGGGTTTTTAAGCCCTTTTTAGGTTTTTGAGCCTTTGAAAGGGTGTGGGGGTCAATGAGGGTGATGAAATAGATTTCTTTGGGTGGTGTAGGTCATGTAGAGCTAATCGAGGGATTTTTTGGGTTAACAGATTGCCCCCTGATGTGTGAGGGAAGGAACTCATCGTATGGATGATGGACATCATAGGATTTCTAGGGAGAGGTGGTGCTTCCTGGGTTGGGGCATGATGGCTTTTGGTTTTTGTATTAATGTGGTTCCCATCAATGGGTGAGATACAAACAATGTGTGACATGTATATGGACGAGGCGATCATATACAACTGTTGTTACAATAATGGTCGCCTTGATAAGAGGCTGAATACAATACTGATATGAAGAACTGCTACATTGGACCCATGGCATTCTCATGGAATGCTATATCTTCATCACTGATGGTCTAATGGATCTGGAATGGTACATAGTTGTAGGGACCCACTAACGGAGAGTCAAAGTCTCTGTGGTACCAATATGATGTATCAATCATAAATATATATAGAAGCACTACTATGGGGCTTCTAAACACTATCTCCAACGCAACCCAGAAATCACAAGGGACATGAACCTGTTGGGGTCCCTCAATAGACTCATCCATGTGCTAGAGTTAGGTGATATTCGAGGTCTTCGACCAAATATTGCACGGATCAATACCCTGTACAAATCTCAACGGTGCGATGATGTATCTAGATTCGAGCACGTAAGAAACAACCATCCTGAGAGGCACTAAGGACTCCTCTCAAGTGGTCCAAGGAACTCATTAATGAGGTTAATGAAACCAGGATATAGGGACATCTAGGTCTATCCTCTGGAATATATGTGTTGTCATCGACAGAGGGAGACCTGCAAATGGCCAAGGAAATGGTGTTTCCTTGACCAGAAGCACGAGGGAGATAGCCGAAAGATGTTAGACAATCTGAGGACTGACCCATTGAATGGGGGGGTGGTGGAACAGGGGCAGAGGGAGTATAGTGGACTCAAACTTCCTTTATTCAGAGCATGACGATAGGGTATACCAAGAAGCAAATGAAACTAACTCATGGGAAAGGGATCATAGCTGTAATACCGGGGATGCAACTGTAGATGGGAAATAATTGGGAGAGGTAGACACTTGTGATATTGATGGGATCCAAGGAAGATATATTGCAAAATACTCTGAACAAAGGTGACCCAAAGTGGGAGTGCTACTGAACTGTTATATGTGGGGTGGTGTCTAAAGACATTGTTGTGGTACAATCTCATGGATTTTTAGCAAGCCCAAGAAAGTGAATGCTCGATGTTGCTTTCAATTTTAGAGAGTTTGAAAGCATGAAGAAGACTCCAGTGGGGTCTCTTTTTTGTTGATAGTCTCATGTGCTCGAAAAAGGTTAAAAGTGTACATAGGAGAGCTCACCCATCCTTTGGGGGATGGGAGACTCCTTTACCTTTGGTAGTCCAACTAGGATGGAAAAGGTTAAACCTGTATTGACTAGACGGTCATTCAAATACTTTTACGAGCATGAATGAAACCAAGTTTGCTTGGCAATATTTTCTTGATGAGAAGGATGGAAAAGAGCTTAACGACAACCTATGGTGAGATTTTTCGTAAAGTTTGGCCCCTCTGCCCGAGAAAGCATAAAAGGATGCAGAGGGGAACAATCTTGGCTTAAATGTGTCAAGGTGGTCCTTTTCATATGGTAGCCTACATGGTTCGCAAAAGGAGATAAATGAAGCTATGTAGACGCACTTTCCAAGACTTTAACAAGTGGGAGAGGAAGCAAATGAGCTTGACAATATTTTCATTCTTTTAGGAGTCAGAAAAGAGATTAATAGAAACTCCAGTATGGTCAATCGATCGAGGGGACACTCATGGTGCCCCCCTCTCGAGACTATGGACAGTGGTCCAAAGGTCATCTATGCAGTATGGATGGAACAGGTGTCTCTTGAACATACTAGTTCATGCACAGGATAGATCGCGGAAGAGGGACACGAGTCGGTGTGGCAAAGGCACACAGACCGAGGTGGATCTCGGACAGAGGTCAGGAGAGTCTTGTGTGAGTTGTGGTGGAAGGAATGGACCACATATGATGTGAGTGCAAGTTCGGAGACACTTATATGCCAAATGTATGTGAAATAAATGATCCTCCATATGGGAAATGGTCCGGGAACCCATGTAAGCTACGTTGGATGGATTTTATAGTTATATGATGAAATAATAAAATTATGTGCCTTCCAAGAGATGGTCCAGAATCCTGCATAAGTTGCGGTAGGCCAATGTGATGCAAGTACAGGTCTGGAGACACTTATATCACAATTTAGTACATAAACCGAGGTAACTCTCAGGACATGTCCTCAAAAATTACTTTTTAAACATGAGACTATGGTCTCACTGAAATATAGAGGACAAAATTCTGAAACCAGTGGTGCAAACGACGTCCCAAACAGACTTCGTATGGCCCAGTTGTGTGAAAAGGAAGAAAATAGGGCAAATGGGGCCTATAAATGGGTGGGGACCACTTTGTGAAGAGTCAATGTCACTGTTCACTGCTGAGTTGGAGAGGAGGTCCCCGAAGTTCTTTTGCTGATTTCTCCCGTTTCGACCATTGGTTTTGAGATCCATAACTTGCAGGTAAGAGTTCTCACTGAATCTATCTTTTTTAGTGGTTTACTTTTTGGATTTGGACACCTAGGGGCCCTCTGTGAGCCTGCTAGGGATTCTTCAAGCCAAGTCGTGATTTTCGTGGGTAAAGGAGTGACTGGGTCGCTCCTATCGGGCATAAAGGAACAATTTGAGTTTGCTTCTGTTTGGCTAAAAGGTGCGACTCTGGCACTTCTTTGAGGCCTTTTTGAGTGACATGGTCGCTCTTTCTGGCTTGATAGGTGCGACCTGGTCCCTGGGTGGTTTTTTCACTGAAAGTTATGGCTGACAGTTGTCTTATGCTTATGCAGGATGTCTGAGACTAAGTGGCATGAGAGAGATTGCAAAGACCTCTGGGAGGAGGCGTTATGGGACGAGAATGCTCATGGTGCACTGGCCCGTTGTGGACTACTGAATTTCATGTGGATTCCCTTGATGAAGAGCTTATGTATACTGCTACAAACTCTGGCAAGATTCTAGGATATTGGGGAGGAGGCTTTCATGATCCAGGGGCAGTGTGTTGAGATTATGCTGGCCGATGTGTATTTTTTGACTGGGCTCCCAATGTTGGGAGTCATTGGAGAATTGGTGCCAGTACTGTCTCGTGGGGAGACACTAGAGGACTTGTGTGATAGGCATTGTTACACTACTGTGTATGTGCATGGTTCACACATATTGACGTGTGACATTGAGGCCTTGTCGACATGGGCTGTTGCGACCATGGTGCTACATATCTTGGGTTCCATGAGGAATCACAAGATATCGGGAGGGAAGCTATAGATGGTAGAGCATGCCATGAGGGGCACTTATTATGGATGGGACCAGATGTATCTACTTGTGGTTCAGCATTAGCTGAACCATGCGAGAGAATCTGGGGGGGGATTTTGTTTTGGCTCTTTCTTATGTGCTTTCTTTTTTGAGAAAGTACCAACTCCGCGTCTGCATCAGGCAGTGTGGGATAGTGGTCTGCGAGAGTTGCGGATGCACAGATGGTGTCATATGATGGTGCGAGAGGGAGGTGACCGAGTGGGACACTTATTCACGCAGGAGTTTCTAAAGCAGTGGCGGAAGCTCCCAGTGGTGGTTGAAGAGTAACTTTATGTGGGGATGGACTATCATGGGGACCCCGAGATGCCCTAAGCTCCAAGCCAGGCATGGGGACTAGCTAGTATGTATGTGTGATGTTTTTGTGTTCATATTTATACATAGATTATTTTAGCTGGTTGATAGTCATGTGATTATATGCATAGACTGATGGTGTCTTTTTTTGTGTATGCAAATATTGGTCCTCATCCACCACTCGGTTCTCAGAGACGGGTGGTCATGATTGTAGACGCAGCGGTCCCTACGGGGAACCCTCATAGGCGACGACAGGAGGTGGACACTATTATGCCGAATTTGGAGTGGCTTGCTGAGGGGATCTCCGACGTAGGATGGAAGCGCTTATACAATGGGTTGATTGCCGCCATTGACAGTGTGCCTCTGGAGTGGACCTCTTTGATGAGGACGATAGTCGTGGCCTGTGATTATGTTCATCGGGCGGTGGGAGTGGATCTCCTTGTGAAGGACAATGAGTCCTCTGAGGAGGAGGATGACACCGAGCCAGATGATGAGGATGAGTTTGGGTTGGACTAGCAGCCAGTGGGGTTTCCCCTAGTGCGTTGGTGCACTTAGGATTTTTTGTATTGCAATGTATATTCAGTTGAGAAAGCATATGTAGCTTCTCATTTTGTATTGGACATATTTTGGACATGCGATTTATAGATATATATATTTTTGACACACGTGGATACGCTTTTTATGGTTTTATATGTGAGTCCTTTATGATGATGTGAAGGAAATGCCTAGATGATGTATTTTTACATGTGTATGCATGTTTATATGTGATGATGCATGATATTGTTTTTTGTATGTTTCCTATGTACGATGATGAATATGCCAATTTAGAATGTCATTAGCCATTTGATCAGCTACACTATTGAGGTTTCTAGGAACATGTGTGAATGTGATGGATTCAAATGTTCTAACCATTTGTGTAGTGCTCAAGAATTTTCTAAAGAGGCAGGGATCACGTACCCGGTAATAGTTGTTGAACTGGGAGACAAGCAGCTATGAGTCTAAGAAGACATCGAGATGGCAGATTCCCAACTGGAGGGTGGCGGCCAAGAGGCCATTAACACCATCATATTTAGCCTGGTTGTTGGTTGCAATGCCCATGCATATTCCATCGATGTGGATCAACTCATGCAATGGGGAGTAGATGACCCATGCAACCGAGGCGAGGTTTCAAGACCATCTAGTTGCTCAGTTAGAAAATCCAATGTATCGAAACGAGGTAGGATCCATTTGGAGCAATCAAGGAAACAATACATAAGAATCACTTTAAAAAATGTGTAAATAAAAAAGGATAAGACTATGCTACAAGTTGTACTGCGCATCACTTAAAGAGGTGATGTTAGTGGGAAAGTGGTTTAGACTTTGAGAGGGTCAGCTGTCATTCCTTTGTGAGACATGATGAACCCTAAGAGAAGGCCTGTTGGGACACAAAAAACACACTTGAAAGGGTTCAAGTGGATTTTGTACTTGTGACATCGCAGGAGGGATTACCGCAAGTCGTCCATGTGTTGTGCTTGCTTTTGTGACTGGGCAATGAGGTTGTCAAGATAGACCAACATGATGTGGATGAGGTCACTGAAGCAATATGTCATGGCACGCTGGAAGGTGGGTCCAATGTTCTTTATACCAAAGGGCATTACTCGATATGTGAATGTTCCCCATGGGGTTGTGATTGCATTCTTGTAACGATATTCTTTCCGGATTTGAATTTGGTTATATCCGGAAAATCCATCCATGAAGGAAAATACCTCATGTTCAGTGCATGCATCGATAATTTGATCAATGAAGGGTGTTGGGAAGTTGTATTTGTGACACGCCCAATTCAGATTGCGGAAGTCTGTGCAATCGCAGATGGTACCCTGTTTTTTATTCACGGGAATAGGATTTGAAACCCAAGTGGTGTACGCAATGGGGTAAATGAATTCAGCTGTGCGTAGCTTCTCAATTTTAGCTTTGACCGCAACATATTTGGAGGGATGGATTGGCCATTCCTTTTGGTGCATGGGGACCACATCGATCCATGTGTCGATGTGGTTCTCAACAATGGATGGATCCAAACTGAGCATTTCTGTGTAGGACAAAGCGAAGATGTCGCAGAATTCTTGGAAGAGCGCTTTGTAGGAAGCGAATTCTTCCGAGGAGTAGGATGCCCCCAGCATGATTTCCTCAACAACCTCAGGATCGGTTGAGATGTTTATTTTAATGGTTGGTGAAATGTTGGCCATGTTCCCTTTTTCAAAGGCATCTGGTGCCGAAACGGGATTTTTGAACCAGTTGACTTTCCCATGAATAAAATCCTTTGTTTCAATGGAAAACTGGTTAGATTGCGACACAAGTTCTTCGGGGAGAAAGAATGAGCAGTGGTGCATGCCATCCCAAGGGTATTTTGGAACAGTTAAGGCTTCAAGTATCTCCTTGTCATTGCAAAAGAAACGGTGGGACAGATCTGATGGACTGTTGGTGATCGCGGAGAAAAGAGGGTCTGTGGAACTGGACATCATGTAAATGGACATGGTGTCTGAAGAAGGAGGTGGGGGGTGGACTTCTTCGATCAGAGTGATATCAGATTCAAGGGCATGTTGTCGAAGTTTGGCTAGGGCCATTCAAAACTCGGACAACTCCCAACAGTGGTGAGAATAGTGTCCATACAATCTGCAAATGGTGCAAGCATGGTTTTTTCTCAACGACTTGTTTCTCACTATGGGCCCGCTCAGGAGTTCAACCACGGGGATTTTTTATGTTGTATCCATGGGATCCAAATGTGTGTGAATCATGGGAATCTCAGGGAAGTTTTGATTTTGTTGGACACTTTTCCTAACTCGCGCGAGCCAGGTTCTGCGCATCCCGTTAACCCAAAAAACACCTGAGATACCGACCTGACAAAGAAATCCCCATCGGAAACACCTATGAAGTAGGAATAGTATCACCTGAGATATCTCTTCGATGGGTAACTACTGGAACCATGTTTCCATGATTGTCGAGGGATTATGGTCCCTTGGCGTGTAGCCAAGGATCTCAACCAAGTCGCAAGGAGGGATTCATTTCCGTCGAATTGTAGCGCACATCGCACAAATATTCTACTAACTACTAACATCGGCCTTAATACTTTAAACATGGCAGAATGTAAAAGTAAGCTATCAGACAGGCGTAGCATACAAGTGCACAACAACGCTCGTGCCATGAACATAAACTAACACCCAAAAGTAGTGCATAATAACCTATTCATGCATTTGATCTCTTATTGACAGTGCAACATTCATTCAATCATAACAGGATTGACATCATAAGCATAAACAATAAAAAATGTAAAGACTCACAACATTAATCATCCATTTGAACACAAGAGATAACGTGGAAACCCATCTAGGAAAACCACCAAGGTGCTCTTCATCTGGCATGAGAAAAGGATACATCACCTTGCAGTTTGTGGGATGCAGGTTGATCTTAGGATAGGTGTTTATGTCTTAGACTTCTAGTTCTGATGCTCTCTGTCTTATTTCTCCTAATCCACTGCTACCATCTACAGATCTGCACACACTTAGAATCAACCTCTCTAGCATCTGCACTGCTCTAGTGGAGCTTTTCTTCTACTGCACTGACTCTAGCTACATCCTACAGACTCCTGGATACTCTACTACTCAGAGATCTCTCCTCTGTTAACCATTCCCCAAAATCTATTGAAATGCTAACCTAAAATGTAATGACGACCAACAATCACCAACCTTATAACTATTGAATCCCTCTTATTTATACTATTTTACATGGCCACACAGGGCCGACTGAATACAGGAAGTCTGTTAACTGTCACCATCAGCCGCCCCTCAGGTAACTTATAGCTATGGTGATTACGACTTGACATGAGGAACTATTGGCCTGACTTACAGATATCTCCTCATACGTGTGTAGCTGCAGGCTTATGCCACCTTAAACGGCCATGATTTGGATTCTGCACCTGTCGCTTTCTGACCATTATCACTTGCATGCTCTTGCACTTTCCTTTCCTTCACTGTGCACCTATCCATTCTATCTATGTGGGTCCTTTGCTTCCTTCACGATCTTCCTTTGTTTCTGTTACGCATGCAACGCACCTTCTTTTCTTGCGCGCGAGCTTCTTCCTTGTGCTCCTTTCCTAGGCCAACAGGCCCCTAACACTCACATGTGGCTCGTCCCGAGCCACTAAGTAAGGGACATATGAGGAGGCATGATTTGCGTGGCAGCCTTTACAATGTTTTTTTTTGGCACCTTCTACTGCCTCCTGGATTGCGCACCTTGTTCCTTATGTGTGTTTTTTTTTGGCAGTATTTCCCATACCGTGGTTGCATCCTATACTTAGAAAACAATTTTAAATATCAAGGCTAGGGGTTATACAATTTCTTCTTTAGCCATTTCTGAGAATTCTATGTGCATAGGTTTCTCCTATGTATGTTACGGGCCTTCTTGATGGCGTTCTTCTTGCTCCGCTTCATCTTCATGTCTGCCTTCGTATTCCTTTACCTCTTCGTCTCTTTTCTCTTCATTCACATTCTCAGGTGCATCTTCTAGTGTAGACTATTCTACACCTCCAACATTCTGTTGGAATTGGGCCAAATTAGGAGTAAGTTGTTCTATCTCCTAGCAAGCTTCGTCTGCCTGCTGCTTGAGCTCTTGCACTCTGTCGTTGCTAGGGTGTTCCAATGAGGTATTGGATAGTGTTCGAGTGAAATCATGGATTCACTGCTAGACAGGATGAATTAGCCCTGTCACCTTTCAACTTCGGCCTGTTGCTCAGCCATTTCCTTGTTGCGCATGCTTTCCTGGTCGCGTAGAGCTCTTTCCTTTTCTAGGAGCTGCTTGAGATCAATACCTTTGGCAATTTTTTCCTTAGTTGGAAGCTTCTTAATCTCTACCTTCACTGCCAATATCTATAGGTCTATTTGCTACGCCTGTTCAGTAAGCTGTTCTGCAGTCTCATCGTCAATGAGTTGTTCCCATGTCATAGAAATTGCATCCACACGCAGATCTACTTAGCTTCCTGAAGCCGATCAATAGCTTGATTTGTCGATTCTTGCCTTTGCTGCAACACTTCGGGGGGCGTGCTCAACTGTTGGTTGGTTTTCCTCTCCTCAACCTATTTCTTTAGGTCCGCGGCTAGTTTGGATAGCCGCCTTAGTTGGTGCAGAGGTTCTGCCTCATCTTCTTTCTCCTCTTCTAATAGTTGCGTGACAGCCTCCTTTATAGCTTGTTTAATTGAAGCGTGATTTTGGGCTTGGGATTCTAGGTCCTCCTGTTGGCACTTGATAACTTGCTTGTGCTCCTTTTTTTTCCTCGTTGCCTTGGCTACCTAATATGAAACCGCATTTTCCCAGATTCTGACTTCTATGGCAGCGACATGCTGAATGGAATATATCTGTGGCAACGTTATCTTAGAGAAATCCAAAATCAATGTGTCCAAGCTAGGGACACTTACCTCTTTTTCTGCTTCTTATGTAGAAAATGCTTGCACAGGAATTTCTATTCTTAAGGGTGGGAGCATTACTGGCATCACTAGAGTGTCTGCTGGGTATACACCATAGGTTTCAACCTACATGGTGTCGCACACTTCTGTGACGGTCTCAGCTAGCCGATTAACTTTCATAGTGATGGAGGCTGTCCAGTTGGTTTTCTAGCTTGTGAGGTTACCCAAATTTTTCTCAGTTACTTTGATGACCACCTCAGTGAAAAGGGTCAGATCCTTGTCTGATATGCCCATTACTTGGGATCGATTAGCCTTCTGCTTATTCCTATGTGGTATGGACAAGGCCTCTTCATCTTCCTCAATGGGCTCTTTACCCTTCCTCTTCCTGGTTCTTTCGATGCGCACCTCCTCTTCAGTAGGGGGTCTTCTTCACTGGTATGGGGTGGGTCTCGCTCTTCTTCTTCATCTTCTTGGGACTCATCCTGATGCTATTGGGTATCAATATTGGCACGGTCCTATAGTGGGTTCTCTTGTGGACCCCCCTGCGATGCTTGCTGTGTTGCAGGCACCCGATGCTGGCTAAACAATTCCTTAGGGCATTCTTTGATCTCCCATTTGATATCCGCATCCCTAAGGATAAAGAAAGTTAAGAGTGCCTGCTTCGTAGGGTCATTTTGCGGTTGCATGATGATGTTGTGTAGCCCTGCATGGAAGTGAATGAATGGATACTTGGCCACTGTCATAAATTTCAGTTGATATTGCTTGTGCACAATTTGCCTAAGCCTTTCTCCTTGTAGAAAGAATGTAAGTTTGGCATCGGTCTTGCGCTTACTATCCTTGTGGTCCCAGAGGTTTGGAATGGCATGCCAAGGAGCTCTACTGGGATATCCATGGGTTGATAATATGGTGGTGGAGCCCATACCGCAATTGATATTAGAATTAAAATCCACAAGAAGTGAAACTTCACTGTGGGATGTTTTTGCGCTTCATGTGCGTCATTCGTTAGTTCATTCAGGAGGAGCCAAGACCAGTTAATGTGCACTCCTTGCGCACACTTTTTAGCTAGCTCTACTGTTGCAGTGGTGTAATCAATAGGCCTCATCTTGCGCAGGACCTTACTGCACAATATTTTTGATGCAACTCTTACAACACTATCATGAATGGAGCTAAGGAGGAAGCCCTTTCCACCATGGACAAGATGGTACTTGGTCTTCATTTTGTTCTTGTCTATTCCGCCCCCCTCCTTGTGCAGGTATGGGGCTGGGTCGAGTCCTTTCCATGGAAGACATGTGATGGCTGAGATCAGGTCCACTATTACCTCATATGGTTTGTTCAGCCAAAGGTAGCCTCCATGGAAGCATACCAATAGCTACTTGACATACATTCCGACTAGGATACAACGAAAGAAATGGGGCATAATGAACAGGTTTAAGATACCTAACTTCTCCAATCCATGCGCATACTCCATTGTAGAAACAACATCTCATTCGATGGTTCACCAGGCTCCACAACCATGAATTGATCTCTGGGCATGTCTTGTTTCCTTGTGTTGTAGTCCTCAAACTTAAATTCTTGGAGTTTGGGAGTGATGGGATCCTGAGGCTGCGTGATGCCCTCTAGAATAATGCTCTTCTAATAGTTCCGGTATGTCCATTGGTACTCTTACAGCACCTAGATTCCTTGGTGATACATACGAAGGGAGAAAATCATTTTCTTCATCCGTTCTCTCTACTTTCGGAGGTGATGGTGGTGGTGGAACTGAGTCATCTCTATGGGAATTTGGTATCTTTGCTACGGGGATAGAGGAAGTGGGGAGGTCTGGAATTGATGGGGCTCTGGATATAAAAATTTGGGCTCCAGCCGGCTGTACTAGTGGTCGGGTTGTAGGTACCTACGTTAGCTGGCCTACTGTCGGTGGCAGATGTGGTGGCCTCTGTGGAGGTTTCCATGGTGCCTTTGGCTTAGCCTATGTCTTATTCATCTTTTTCTTGGGTCAACTAGGTTCAAGGACGTAAGGTACCTCTACTATCGGTCAGGGAAACACTGGTGAAATAGTTGAATCTTTGTTGTCACTAGAGAGCTCAATAATCATGGGATTCAGCTCTAGGGAAGGGGTTTTGGTTCACTTAGCGGGCTCGTCTCTTTGGTTTCTTGGCTCTGTAAGGTAATGTAATAGTTACATAGACATAAGTAACTACTTTTATAGGCGCTTAGATCCCCCCAGCTATGACTGGCCGTAATGATGGACCATCTGATGGAGCACATGGGATTGTCCTTTGCCATCTTTACTCACACACTTAGGTTCCATCATTTACTTGTCAGGGTAGTTAAGAGTAATATGACGGATGGGACCAAAAATCGCGTTGCCATTCTCCTTGGAATTTCTAAATTAATGCTTCTGATCTGTCACTAGCACCGAATCTTTTTGGAATTCTTGTGCATTTAAGAGTCCATCGGTGTTTTCTAGATGTCTTCCACTCACTACCAGTTGTCTCTTAGCTAGTTCATTGGAGGTTTTACAGGGCAACATTTTTCAGTGCAACTTCCATTTCCGGCGCCCGATTGTGGAGTAGATGTTTTATTTCCCTAGATATTTTTTTTTCTTTTGCGAGCCCTAACCTCACAGGGCTATGCCGTAGTCATTATGGTATGGTTTTAATTGGCTTCCATTGATCATACCTATAATTGGTGTTCCATCCATCTTATCTAGTTTTACCGTGCCTACTTCAGTAATATTCGCAACCATTTACGGACCTAGCCAGTGTGTTTTGAGCTTACCTGGGTGCTTAAGAAACTTGCTGTCATACATAAGAATGAGTCTGCCAACCTTGAAATACTTTGTCCTGATGTGGAGCTCATGCCATACTTTCTACCGCTATTTTTCTACGTTTTGATGGAATCCCGCAATGAAGCGTTCTTCCTCCAATTGAATTACCTCCGCAAGTCTTTCCTCTACGGCGTCGGTGTCTGTCATCTCTGTTAGTGCAGTGATTCACAGGCTTGGCACAATGTACTCCATAGACTAAATGGAAAGGAGTGTATCCAGTTATTTTTTTGCATGTTGTTCTCTAAGCCCATAATACTGCTGAGACTTTCTAGTCCTAGTCATCTCTGCGCACATTATAGACCTTAGTCAAAGCATTCTCTAGTATCTTGTTGAAGGCCTCCACATTTCCATTTGCTTGAGGATGGTATGGTTTTTTCTTCTTGTGCTGGATTTGGAATTCTGCAGTTAGTTCAACAATTAGCTTATTTACAAAATGCGTACCTTGGTCACTGATAAGGATATTCAGGCAACCAAACCTTGTGATGACATTTTCAAAAAGAAACTTCACCGCTGTTGCGGCATTGCAATCTTTCACGGGTTCCACCTCTGCCCATCTTGTCAAGTAATATGTAGTAGTTATAATATAGTGTGCACCAGTCCATTTACCTAGTAGACTAATAGGGCCGACAAAATCCACTGCCTATTTATTAAAGACCTGCAGTGTGATTTGTGGCGCGAGTGGCATTTCATCACGTCATGATGGTTTCCCTGTTCTTTGACATTTATCATAATCGGGATAGTATTTTCTTGTATCCATATGTACAGTTGGCCACCAGAGTCCAGCTTGAAAAATCTTGCACACCGTTGCTTTCCCGATGTAGTGTCCTCCTGAAACACTTGCATGCACTTCAACCATTTCCCATTTCCTTTCGTGATCAAAGACACATCTACGCAATGTTTCATTTGGTCCCAACTTATACAATTGTCCTGCGATTAGCGTGTAGTCTGAGGCATTGACAACTAGTTGTTTATTTTTCCATGTCGAATAACCTTCAGGTGCATAGCGTGTATTCAATAAGTGTATAATAGCATCAAATTCCTTATCGACGACATTAATACCAAATAGCTATGCATCCGGTAGATTATCCTCTAGACTAGTGGGTTCCTCCCCACTTTCAATGCATGACAAGTGGTAAGGCCTAACATTCAATCGGCCTAGCTTCACAATGACTTCAAATTCAAATTCTTGAAATAGGAGGAGCCACCAATAGATCTTCCCCCCCAACACTAGCTTATTGACCAAGTACTTTAGCGCATAATGATCAGTGAACATTTTGAAGTGTCCACCCAATATATAGTGTCTGAACTTTTGTAGCGCATAGACCATGGCAAGCCCTTCTCTTTCAATTATGGTCTAGTTTTTATCTGTCATTGATAGTTTCCTGCTTGCAAATGAAATTGGGTGGTCAATTGCGCCCTCTCCTGGTTGGGTTAATACTATACCCAACTCAATTGATGATGCATCACCATGTACATGGAATTCCTTTTTCCAATCTAGGAATATTAATATTGGTGTGGAAGCCATTTTGTTCTTTAGCTTATCCAGATTCTCCTGACAGTCTTCGTTCCACTCAAATTTGGCATCCTTCTTCAACAGTTTCTCCATTGCGGCGATTATCTCCATGTATATTATGATAAAGTTATGATAATATACAGTATGTCCCAGTGTGGATCTAAGTTGTGTGACCGATGTAGGTGGAGGCAAGTCTAGAATAATTGCCACCTTCGTAGGATTGACCAGGATCCCATCGTCGCATACCACATGGCCTAGTAGTACACCAAATGGTGCACAAAATATACATTTTCTCAAATTCAGTGCAATTTGATACTAGCAACACCTTTCCAGCATCATGCACAAATTCTCAATATGGTCTCTTACCATACCAAAGACCGTCCATTCATCAAAATATCCTTCAAGAAACTTATGAATGAAATATTTAAAAGTAGAAATGTTTATTCTAGAAAAAATAGCAGGGACGTTTTTAAGGCCAAAGGGCATTACTGTGTATTGGTAGCATCCCCATTCTGTTACAAAGGTTGTTTTTTGGCGGTCCTTTTGTGCAATTCTGACTTGATGGTAGCCCGAAAATCCCTTTGTGAACGAGTGCATTTCTTGTCCACCAACACTTTCCAAGACTTCATTTGTAAAGGGTGTTGGGAATGGATTGTGTAAGCAGGCATTGTTTAGCTTCCTAAGGTCGACACAGATTTTGACCTCGCCTATAGCCTTTTTGTCCTAGATCACTATAGGGCTTATCCACTCTGACACTTCAATAGGTTCAATGATTCCTGCTTCCAACATGCGATCCAGTTCTGCTTTCACTTTTTATTTATAGCATGGATTTAGTTTGTACAGGCGCTGTTTTACCGGCCTTGCGTCGAGTTTGAGTGGAATTTTCATTTCACCCAAGTCTCCTACTATCCCCTTCATTTCCCTAAATTTCATCAGGAATAGGTCTTAGAACTCATGTAATAGATCAGTAATTTTGGTTATTGTCTCTTCATCCCAATAGTCTCCAATGTTAGCAAATTTTAGATTGTCCTCCAACCCAATGTTAACTTTATTAATATTTAGTGGTTTGATTAACTGCTCACTGGAAATACCGCTTCCTTCTATTGCATGCGATCCTTTCAATTATGGAATATTAATGTTGGTCGGATCATCCTCTGGGTCTCTGGAGAGGTTATAGCAGGTCATCCAGTGCTAAACTGTCTCATAACATGGGTTGGAATGCACAATGAAAGGCTGAGAATATGCAACCTCTAGCTAGGTCGCAGCGAATATCTTCTCCTTAATAGTCTTCAGCGCAATATCAACTGTTGGTTGCTCGTCTGCGAACTAGAATGTGTATGTGAAATTTTGTGCAACCTTTTCCCATTCTCGTGTTTCCTGGCACAGCTCCATAGATGCACACCAGCCTCTGGGTGTCATTTCGAGGGTATGGATGAAATGGTGAACCCACTTCTGGCACGGGTAGTTTGAGAATGTGGTGGAACATTGCTCTAAGTGTTCAACAAGGTTTGATAACCCTTTATACCTTTGCATCATAGTTGTGACCCCGTTTCTGAACCTTACTTCCTATAGTCATTTGCACTGCGGCCATTCAATTATCAAACTTTTTTGCATACCCCACCATTGCGCAGCTGTGGATTTTAGCACAATTTCTAGTGCAGATATTTGTTGTGGCTCTATTACCAATTCCTCAAACTCAGTTAAGAATGGTGCCAATTTAGGTAGTCCTTCATTTGTGGGTAGTGGCCGCGACTGAGTTCCCACTCGTCGGATAGACTTCGTTATCCTGGCACATGTCCTCGTGGACACTTCATGTAATCAGTTCTTCTAGTTCTCAAGTGCCTCCCCTGAGTCCGATGTACATGAACTCGAGCATCTCCAGCTCAGGTTACCATCTATAGTAGGATTGATGTAATACTCCTTAAGGGAAGTGACATTATAGATGTTGTCGAGGTGATCACCTTGCCCTTCTTTGAACACCGGTTCAACATATCTCTGTCCTTCTAGTGGGCCGAGGGGCACAACCACCCTCTTCTCATCATCCTCAAACGATAGGGTCCTTCTTTTGAAGTTTATGATAGTTTGATTTTCCATTGCGCAATCAATTCCCAGCAGTGCGGGATATGGGTTAGTATCATCTACTATATTGATGACCTTGAAGTCCGCAAAAATGTGCAATCCTTCAATATCCACTTGGATCTGACTCAGTCTACCAATAAGAAGGACCTTTTCCTGATTAGAAAGCCTTAATTGAATTGGGGACCATTCTAGGGGTGTCTTGCCCATTATTTCCCACATCTGGTGCGTTAGAATGTTAACATTGGATCCTAGGTCAAGGATGATATAGTCCATGTCATAATCACCAATTTGTGCAGACATCCTGAGCTCATGTCCCATTTTGAACTTCGTCTTGACACTATTAACCTTATTTACTAGTAGGTCCTTTTTTGGAAACGTTTCGATAAGCGCTCCCAACTTTGCAAGTGCATCCTTGTCCTGGATTAAATCCAAACAACTTGACAGGAATGGTTTGAGCTTACTAACCTTATCTGCACTCTTGTTCACAGTCTATTGTTCGAATATATTTCATAATCTTTTAGGCATATCTTTTACTTGTCCTGAGGTGGATGGCTGTTCCATTCCTACAAACTCTGGATGTACGTCCATGAATATCTGCTTTTGTTCTTGAAAATTAAGTGGTGCTTTCTTCTGTGCGGAAGGTTGCACCTATGGTTGTGCTTGTGTCACAGGTTCTATTTGTGTAGCTTGGTTTGCACCCGTTGCAAGACCTCCCCTTGTTACCACTTCTACATTTGGTTCTCGTGGTTCGGTGACTATCATCTGTGTGTTGGCATTAGAATTCGAGTTGGGAGCATTTGGCATAGGATTTGGTACTGGGTTAGCTTCTCTAACCATCTAGGCTTGCCACCAAGCGATAAGTTGTGGACATTGATCCACATTGTTCTCTTGTTTGCAATATGAGAAAGTATTCATAAGTTCAAGGAAGTCTCTAGCATAGTGGCCCTGCACTCCACAACTATAGCACACCACTAGCCGTCTTCCCCGACCAAATCCTCCTCCTCCTTGGCCCCTGTAATTGCCACCCCCCTCAACTGAAGTTGGGGTGGTTGCGGAAGGTATTGTGGATGTGCGTATTGCTGTTGATATGGGTTATATGAGCTCATATTCTGAAATTGTGGTGCCATCTAAAACTGTTGTGCAGGATGAAACTGAGGTATAGTCTGGAACTGAGGTGCGGCCTGGAACAGAGGCGCAGACTGAAACTGAGGAACAACCTGGAACTAAGGCACATCATATTCAATTTTAACTTGCTCCTTCATCTTCATCAGATATGCATCTATCATTTTCTCTCTCATGAGTTGGTAGGCCCTACAATCTTTTTCATCATGGCCTACAAATTTACAAAATTTACCATACAGACTAGCTAGGGTACATACCGTCCTCTACAGGAACATACATTCTATGTCACGATGTCCTCTTGTCTAACAGATGTTGCACCAAGGATTCCCCTAGGTACTCAATGGGTTTGGTGCATCGGATGAGATATAGTTCATGTATGCTGGGCAGTCATGTTTGGTATGTCCATTGGTCCGGCATTGTGTACACCAGAGGTCTTCCTGCACCTATTTTCCTCTTTTTATGTATTGGAGATGAATATTCATTTTATCCAATTACGACTGAATTTGTATCATTCCAGTATCACCATCTCCAATAGGTGAAGCCTCTAGCTTCATCGCCAATTCTAATGCCTCCGTTTGCATTGCAATCTTTTGATGCATGAGTGGCCCTCTAATGTGTGGCAGCAACGCAACAATAAACCACTCCTTATGCTGCACGCCCGACATCTGGAAACTTACTTTGGACATCAGCCTCTTGAACCACTGATCAAAGTCCCATACTATCTCTACCAGAGCCTGCTTAATCTTCTTGATCTCGATTATGCATTGGAACTCAGATTGTGGCTTTCTAAATTTCGATATCATTGCCCGTTGAATATCCTTAAGATTATTCTGCGGTGTTCCAATTGGTATGGCACAAAACTTCATGAACCAATCCAGCGCATGACCCCTCAAGGTTGTGATCATTTGTGCCTTCTTTATATCTGCATTATGGACTAAATGCACCATCCAAACAGCTTCGGAGAGGAACCAATGTTCCTCTGGATCTTCCCTTCCATTCCCATTGAACGTGGGTAATCTAACATTTGTTCCCGCCATTAGAGTTGCACCGAGGTTTTTCACTAGATTCCCCGAGTTTTCTAGATTTCCTGGGATCATTGGTGGGCTTCCTTACGCACCAATTCCAACACTAGGACTACTAGGGTTTGCAAGTGGTTTAGGTGAGCAACTTCTAGGTCTCGGTTTAGGGATCTTTCTGGAATGTCGTAGTCACGTCCCATTCTCGGGGATTTTGACGACTCTTCCAATTATTCTCTCTCAGAAATCAGGCTATACTCCTCCTCTTCATTGCAGGATCCTTTGTGTAGGTGTGACCCACATCCATATTCACCCTCCCTGGGCAAGCTGTAAGCCCTCCTACCTCTTGCTACCTTCCTCCTCTTTCCTGACCGAAACCTCCTTCCGCTTCTTAATAGTCCAGTGTCCAACTCGTCTTCTGAGATTCCTCGAAACATTTCTTCTTACTACCTTCCATATTAATCCTAATTCTTTCATAGCATATCCCCTTAATGGACTGTGCGACTCAATCGCTGAATTGTAAGATACCCTTTTCACAAAGGAGCATTTTAATCCATAGGTTTATAGACATAAGGTACCTTCCCAGAGGTCCTTGGAAAAATTGTCGCTCTGCCTCGCTATATGAGGTTATTGCTTCAACAATGAATTCTGTAACATATCCTTCTAATATGTTATCAATCCAAAAATCAATAGCTCTAGAAATAGGGTTAATTAATTGTGCTACTTCTTGTGTCAACTAGACGGTCCAGTTAGTCACTCCTCTTCTCTGGAAGTCAGCTTGCTGGGCTACTAACTTTGATAGCCATTCTTGCAATACAAGGGGAAACTCTCCTGCACCGTCATTTTCCTTC
Source organism: Pseudotsuga menziesii (assembly GCA_001517045.1). Taxonomy (NCBI): domain Eukaryota; kingdom Viridiplantae; phylum Streptophyta; class Pinopsida; order Pinales; family Pinaceae; genus Pseudotsuga; species Pseudotsuga menziesii. The sequence continues at coordinate 90,383 of LPNX011129927.1, read as the reverse complement.
TGCATGAATATCAATGTCTTTAACTCCAACCACTCCTCTACTTCACTCTTAGTCGGGTACCACAACATATCCCTCAATTTGATCAATAAGGTCCTGGAAACAGAACCATTTGTTGGACACTTTTCCTAACTCATGCGACCCAAGTTCTACACATCCTGTCAACCCAAAAAGCACTTGAGATACTGACCTGACAGATCAAGCCCTGTTGGAAACACCTGCGAAGTAGGCACAGTCTCACCCGAGATATCGCTTCGATGGGTAACCGTCAAAACCATGTTTCTGTGATTGCTGAGGGATTATGGTCCCTTGGCGCGTAGCTAAGGAGCTTGAACAAGTCGCCAGGAGGGAGTCATTTCTGCTGAAATGTAGAGAACATCGTGCATATATTCTACTAACTAATAATGGCACGACACAAATTCGGCCTTAGTACTTTAAACATGGCAGAATGTAAAAGTAAGCTATTAGACAAGCGTAGCATACAAGCGCACAACAGCACTCGCGCCATGAACATAAACTAACACCCAAAAGCAGTGCATAATAACCTATTCATGCATTTGATCTCTTATTGATAGAGTGACATTCATTCAATCATAATAGGAATGGAATCATAAGCATAAAAAATTAGAAACATAAAAACTCATAGCATTATTCATCCATTTGAACACAAGAGATAACATGGAAACCCATCTGGGAAAAACCACCAAGGTGCTCTTCATCTGGCATGAGAAAAGGATATAGCACCTTGGAGTTTGCGGGATGCAGACTGATATTAGGAGAGGTCTTTATGGCTCATACTTCTAGTTCTCATGCTCTCTGTCTTATTTCTCCTAACCTACTGCTACCATCTACAGATCCGCACACAGTCGTAATCAACCTCTCTAGCATCTGCACCGCTCTAGCAGAGCTTTTCTTCTACTACACTAGCTCTGGCTGCATCCTGTAGACTCCTAGCTACTCTACTACTCAGATATCTCTCCGCTGTTAACCCTTCCCCAAAATATATTTAAATGCTAACCTAAAACGTAATGAAGACCAACAATAACCAACCTTCTAACTATTGAATCCCTCTTATTTATACTATTTTACATGGCCACAAAGGGCCAACTGCATACAGGAAGTCTATTAAATATCACCATTAGCCACCCCTCAGGTTACAATTGTGATGATTATGACTTGAAACAAGGCAATATCAGCTTGAATTATAGATATCCCCTCATACGTGTGTATCTGTAGGCTTACACCGCCTTAAATGACCATTATCTAGATTCTGCACCTATCGCTTTCTAACCATTATCACTTGCGCGCTCCTACGCTTTCCTTTCCTTCACCGCGCACCTCTACATTCGATCTACGTGGGTCCTTTGCTTCCTTCATGGTTTTCCTTTGTTTCTGTCACATGCCCAATGCACCTTATTTGCTTGCGCGCGAGCTTCTTCCTTGTGCTCCTTTCCCAAGTCAACAAAGTTGCATGGCCCTGTTCTTCACACATGGTGCAAGGCATGATCTGTCGGGGTTCAATTGTTGCTTTCGTGTTTTTTCCCTTGGACCTTTTTGGGTGGGGCGGTGTGGGTGTGGGTGCAGTGGATGGTTTTGGAAGGCCAGGTGGAGGACGATATTCGATCGCAATGGGTTGCATGGGGGTTAAGACAACCTGGGGCATCGAAGGTTGGGTCAGTGGATTGAAGTACCACATAGGAATCCCCAATGTGAAGTTGGGTAAGTTTAAGGTAGCTATTACTGGCTTACTCATGACCCCAGGCGAGGGAAATAGGAATGGAATTGTGTGGACTGGGGAGGAGCCCAAGTAACTCCCTGGTGGTTGCACTTGGGGATGCGGTTGTGGTTGCGGCTGTGCACAATTTTGCAACTATGGATGATGTTGTGGCTGCTCTTGGGCTATGGCTGCGGTTGATGTTTAGGTGTAGCAGTGATGGATGAGAGCATGTACAAATATGTAGTCTCATTAGGTGTCGACAGTGGTGAAACAAAGGGGAAGGAGGTCGTCATGGTGGTGTCGGAAAACAACCCAGGGCCCACATTCAACAATGGGAAGGCAAGTATTTTGTCGACGATGGTGTTGACCATAGGGATAATGTTGGATGGTGGTGTTAGCCCTTATGGATCATGATAAGTTAATTGGTCAACCTTCATGATTTTATCGTCATGGGGGAACATTATGAGATGAAAAACAGTTGATGCTACAGCTCTCATGGCATACATAGAACTTCTTCCAAGGAGAAGGTTATAGTCCAACTGAGCATTGACAACCTCTATGTCAATAAATACTATTTTCCTGGATAATGTGATGGGAACATGTGAGAGGATACCTTTGGATTTCATTGGGTGGCCATCATAGGCCCGCAGAGTAGTAGTGGATGGTTGTAGAATTGGGGACCCAAGTTTCTACCATACTAAGGTTGACATGACACATGTGGATGCCCCCTCGTCGACGATGCACTGGTGCATGACAAAATTCCGAATGGATACCAGAATTTGGAAGGAAATGGTTGATGGCATATGCGGTTCTCTGTTATCTATGTCGAATGTGATCAACTTGGATTCAGAGGGGTCTATAGCACCGAGGAAGGCTAGTAAGGCCTTCCACTATGTTGGGAAAGTTTTAAGTACCTCAAGAGAGGACATGGCTGTAGGTGTTTGAGCCAAGTCATCAACAATGATGTAGCTCACAATAGCTCTAGCTGTGGAATTGTTGAAAACCCGCCATATGGGGGGGTGTGGGGGAAAAGGGGATAAGTGAAGAGGTGTACTGGTTGTTTTGGACATGGATTTCACTAATGGGTCAGAAAGTCTGGTGTTGGCTCCGTATTGATTTCACCTGGTCTGTAAATTGACCTCTTCGGTTGTCAAGGCTAGTAGGTGGTGAACACCTATTTTTGCTATTGGAGGAGCAGCTGGGGTGGTGGGATTGGGTTGGGTAGCAGATGCGGTTGCTACCATAGGAGGAGGTCCTGGTGGTGTCAGGTTGGGTTGAGCTAGGGCTACTGTATTGGTAGCATGCTGAACTTCTTTATGAATGGCTTGCTTAGTGAGACCCATGAAGGGGCATTCATGTGTATAGTGCTCATAGACCTCTCATAGTTTCCACGGTTGATTTGTGCGTAATGGAGCATTGTGTGTAGGTTGGTTTGGTTACTGGGGTTTTTGAGCTGGCCGTTTCACCCCGACGTTGTTGGGAGGATTTGGTTGTTGACCGCCTCCTTGTGGCTAGTTGTTTCCTTGAATCCTGGCTCGGTTGTTTCTGGCTTGCCCTTGTTGGTTATTAGGGGCTGGTTGGTTGGGATGGTTTTGCTGTGCAAACACTTGACCCAAAGGTGCTGGCAGATCTAGGGCAGGGGCTTGAGAGGCTTGCACTGGTGGTGCATAGTAGACCTGGGGGCTAGGGGTGCTACAAATGTGGGCATCTATCCTGCATATTGTTGTGTCGGCCAAGTAGGTGCATGGGTCTATTGTTGTGGCACATCTTGTGCATAGGAGTTTTTAGCTCTGAATTGAGACATCATTCTTGCATAGTCGGGAGCTTGGTTTGGGTAGGAAACACTAGGGGTGTTTCTTGGTTGTGGTGGCATCGTAGGGGGCATCGTGATGCTGTGATTGATGGGAGACAGAGCCTATGATGCCATCTGTAGCATGGGATGCCCTCGGTGCATCCCTGTAAGAGGTGCCTGCACGAGAAGCGTCTTGAATGATGGTGTAGAGGTATCTAGGATGTGTGTAAATGAGATCAAACTATTGGGCCTTCAAGATGGCCTCTTCCTTTCTTTGGGGATGTTCGGAAGCAACATCTTTGGCTATGGGTGGAAACAATGTTTTTAAGAACCAGTTAAGGAAGATCATATCATCAAGATTGATCTTGCACAAGCTGCGACGTCACCGCCACTCATGGATGTGGTCGGTTATGTGGGTCGCAGTGTTTTGGTGGCAAGATAGCAAGATTTCCACTCCATCATAAATAATAGGGAGTTGGAAATACTGTAGGAAGATAAAGGCCAAGGAGTTGAATTCTGGCTACTTGGCTTGTGGTAGCTCAATGTACCACTTGGCTGCAGCACCTCTGAGGGTGCGTCAGAAAAGTCTGAGTCTGATTGAATCATCTACGATGTTGTTTGATGAGCACCATAGGTGAAATGTCATGATATGGTTTTCGGGGCACTCCCCTGCCTTCCCTTCAAACTTAAGGATGTCTGAGGGGAGCTTGGTTGGCATGGGAGGCCAAAAGGATTGATGACAGATAGGGTCATTGGTTAACTCAGCCAAGTCAGGCAGGTTGAGCCATGCCATGAAAGGGAGGTTTGACCCAAGGTTGATTTGGGAAGGACCAACAATGGTGGTGGGGTTTGTAGGAACATGATGTACCTGCAAGAATGGGGGTACTTGGGGCATAGTTGTGGATGGGCCACTGCCCCTAGGCATGGTAAGTGGGATAGTGTGAGTGAAAGGGCCACTGCCCCTAGGTATGACAGGTGGGACAATTTGACTAGTGGGTGTAGGTGGAGGAAGTTGAGTTAGAATAGTCTGCATGGTAGTAATGGGACCAACTACAAGGATGTTGGTGGTAGTGTGAGGTATGGACATGGGTCCACTGCCAATCACCAATCCAAAAAGTGGATCCAAGTTTGCACCGACCATGGGGCTAGATGGTGCAGTGTGTAAATCTGGCTGAGATTGATATGAATCCGAGTCTGAGTTAGAGGCTATGTGGCATTCTAACGGTGTAGAGGGTCATCAAGAATGGTCTCAATGGTGTTGGTTCAAGGACCTAAACTATGCTGGATCACCTCTTAGGCATGAAGAAGAGCGTGGGGGATCAATTGTGTCTGGTTGGTAGATAAAATGGTGTAATCTGGTTATGATGTTTTGGACCCTGGTTTCAGTGGCTTCCTATTGGATTTCAGGTGGTCACTCGGTCACCAAGACTGCTAGGAGACAGTGCTTGGGTTTTTCCTCACAGGAGATCTAGTCAATCGGTTGGGGTCAGTTCTTGTTTCACTTGACAATTCCTCTCAATGGCCAGATACTTTGGGGTTCCCGTGGTACTCCTCACAATGAGTTTCAAGGACAAGCCCAAGTACTTCCCATGGTTAAGGAAGTCAAGGACTTATGTCCTCAAAGACTGCAAGGTTTTGAATTAATGTAATTTGATATATTTTAATGGTTGGCTCAGCGTCATGAACTGAGTTTCGTTAGCTTACTTGGTGTGGTTGTGTGCATGTTTAGTGTATGAAAGATTGTGCAAATTTAAATTATTTTTTGTTCTTAGTTTGGTGACTGCAATTATGGTTCATGAATACTTCGTAGACGTTTCTGGTTTGTTATAGGGATTACAGAATGGGAAACCTGTTATGAAACTATTGGGGCCTGGAAATTCGCAGGCGGCAACAGTAAGGGATTCTCCCCAATCAACGTTCCCAACTAGCCCGTTGACTGTTTGGAATAGGGAATCCGTCCAGTTTGCGGTCTGGCTACCGTAGGTCAAGTAACAAACAAAGGCTTTACCGGTTGTGGCCCGGCCCACCGAGTTTTTGTATTTTGACCTAAAAGAATGATATGCACGTGCCTAACTAAATGCAGGCTGGTCAAAAACAGGGAGTGGTCACAAAGTGATGCACAGGTTCTTACCTTTCGTCTTTCTCACAAGCATTCAACCAGATACAAAGCTTATTTACACTATCCCTAGGGAGCATGGTTATCATTTTGGCTGAACAATACATTATCATATACAGTAAGAAAAATCACAGATAGCTGATACTTCTCCTAAAGCACATGAACGCTTACAAATATTCAAATAACCAGATAGCCGGTCATTCTATAACAACATTTATTGCTCTTAGTGAAAATATATCCCAGAAAAACTACTGAAGAACATTTAACAAGAACGTAGGTTCAAAACATCAAATATTCTTACAGCAAATGAAATACAGCTGAAAACGAAATAGTTCCTCTTCAACATTATTCATTGAATTGCATTGGTACATTCCACTTCTTTACTATTTCCAGCAGACAAAATTGCAGTTCACTTAGCAAAACGAAGTAGTTCCTCTTACAAGCCAACAATTAAAAAAATTTCTAAGGGAAAAAAGCCCTCTTTCAGTCTTCATTCCCTCTATTTAAATTACAGCTGCTGCCCCTTGGGTTTCCCTCAGCGTGTGACCTTTCAGCGCCCTTGATGATTCCTTTTCTTCTTTGGTCGTTGTGTTTTCCTTAATAATTTCCATAGGCGTTTTACCTCCTGACAGTAACTGCTGAAAACGCCGCGTCGATGCCTCTATCATCCGCTTGGGTTGTCCTTTTCCTCGCCGTAGGCCACTCTAGCGATCTATGGGATTCTCCCTGCATATAACTTTAGTGCATTATCCACTAACATGAGACATTAAGCATCGAAAACTTTTAACTATGATGAAAAATCCATAAAAAGCTGGCCTGGTTCATCCGGGCGAGAACTCACGGTAAAATGAATCGGCAGTCGGGCGATACTTGGATCGGATGGGCTGAGAATACTACATCGGATGGGAAAGGATTTAGGAGCCGCAACGACGGAGGAGCATAAGAAGCGGGTGAGTGACAATGCAGGCGACCAAGGAAATCGGATGCCGAGAAGGAACGTATCGGAAGCTAGATTGCTCTGCCACCCGCAACGGCGGAGGGGACAAATGCTGAAGACAGGCGACGGAGGATAAAAAAGACAAAGCTCGGGCGTCGGATGAAACTCGCATCGGCAGCTGACTTCATCCCCCCGGCCGCAATGGCGGGTAAGTAGAAACTCAGGAGCAAGCGGTTTGAACCAATGAATCGGGCGTCAAATGAAACTTCAATCGGGAGGGAAGTTTGATCTGGGAGCCGCAACGGCGGGTGAGTGAGGACTCAACATCTTCCGAAAGAGACCCGATCCAAAGAGAAAACCAACAGCGCTAAGGCCCAATTGCGGCCGAAAATCAATTTCCTTCGTTAAGGCAAAATTTTCATGCTCTACGGGTACTAAAATAGACCACGCGACTCAAGCTAAACTGAACGAAGCAAGCAAAAGGGTGGGCAATCAACTTCAAATGAAAAGATATGCTCAAAGGTGCCAAGCTTTCAACAATCGATCCCAGCAAATAATGGTGAGGAGGGGTCCCAGAGTTTAAGTGAAAAACTAAAATCGGGGAGAAAGGTTGCGGCAGCAACAACTGGCGATTTCCTGGTGAACCTAGATCTCTGGGTGATTTCTTCCTTGAATAGAAGACTGTCCTACAACAAATGTATCCATTGAACTTTTCCAGCTATACAGATTTCTCGATAACAAAAGTGTGTACCTCGATCATTGACATTGGTCCAATTCGAGCGATGAGACAAGATTTTCGAGTCCGGATAACTCTGCCGAGGCCAAAATATGAGTTCATTATTAATTTTGTTTTCAGGGGCTAACGACATTGGACACCACAGGATTGTAGCAGTTGATGAACAGAAACGTTCATTTGTTCCTCATTCCCATGCCATCTTAGCAGCTTTTGTGCTTTTCGGATTTTGTACTTTTTTGATGAGAGTCTCCATGCATGCCTTTCTTACTGAATTTTTATTCAGGATCCTCTATCCCATAGTGCCCTTTTGTGTGAGTGATGTGCTTAAGGTTTCAGCTCACGGATGGAGAGGATCATTGGCAAATTAGTACTTTATGATCTGGATTTAGCTTTGGAGCATGATGTTTTTATAAGAATTCTGACTCTTATCTGCCTTCTGGCATTTATTTCCTGGCATGGGATCATTTAGATTTAACACCCTGTTCATCTTGCTCTTCTCCGTGGGTCCCCTGTCATCGCCCCTTATATTCTAAGTGTAAAGTGCACAGAGCCTCAGCATAGTATTCTATGCTTTTGAATCTAATTGACCTTACAGGAGGTTAAGCAGGACCTCAATGCACACAAAGATTTTGAGAAACTATTTGGTGGAAGAAATTCACATGGAAAACCATAGTCTAACTATTCAACGAATGTTTACCATTTCCAGAAATTTGGAGTTCCCACATAACCACGAGTTAACCACCTTTATTGAAAACAAAGACTCACTTAAAACAAATGAAAGCATAACTCAACACAGCTTATTTATGTACAAGTCAGAAAGCTCAAAAACAACTTAAGAAAAATAAGGTTTGAGAACCAGACCATTAACTGGCAGGTTCTCCTCCCATCCCTGTAAATCCTGTAACATATAGGTAGCAAGGCCAAGTTTAGCGGTGATTTGAAACGGACCTACCCATAACTGTTGGAACTTAGTGTGCTTCCCTTTCTCATCATGGGGATGATCCCATTTTAGGACAAGGTCCCCTACTTCCAAGTCCTTCTTCCCGGCTTTGTGCTTGTCAAACCATCTTTTCACTACCTCCTGCTGCTGTTGGAAACGTTCTCTAGCTTTGGATTTGGCCTCTTCTGCTTTCAGAAGATTGTATATTCTTACTTGGAGAACTTCATCATCCAACCCCCTAGACTCTTGAGATAGTATGGAAGGTGGGAGCAGGATGTTGGGGGGAAGGATGGATTCCTTTCCGTACACAAGGGTAAAGGGTGACACTCCTATGGCAGACTTAGGGGTAACTCTATCAGCCCACAGGGCATTGGGTAAGGCTGAGTGCCAACTTCGCTGGTTTTCTATGACGGTCTTCTTCAGGATTCTAATGAGGTTTTTATTGGAGGATTCAGCCAGGCCATTCCCTTGTGGATAATAGTTAGCAGAATACTGTAATTTTATCCCTTTCTCATGAGCAAATGCAGTAATCTTAATGGATGAAAAGTATTTAGCATTATCAAAAACTAACGAACTTGGAACCCCAAACCTGGTCATGATATGGTCTTGTAGAAAATTGATGACTTTGTCTTCATTTATCTTGCGCAATGGAATAGCTTCGACCCAGCGGGTGAAATAATCAGTTGCAATAAGAATATACTTGTGTAGCAGGGAGTAATTTGGCTTTATTTCTCCAATGACGTCTATTCCCCATTGCTCAAAAGGCTCAGTGATCATTACAGGCTTTAGAGGTGCTGCTACTCTGGGTTGTCTTCCACCACATCTTTGGCAAGTATCACATTTTCTGGCGTGCGCATGTGCATCCCTGAAGAGTGTTGGCCAATAGTAACCGGCCCTAAGGATTTTGTGGGTTGTAGTGTCTCCTGAATAATGTTTGCCGGCTGGACCATCATGTAATTCAGACATTACTTTCTCAGTGTCTTCTCTTTCCATACATCTTAGAAGGACTCCATCATAGTTTCTTCTGAATAATATGCCTTCTACGAGTTGGTAGGAAGCTGACTTCAGACGCAAAGCTCTTCTTTGTTTGGAACTCCAATGTTCAGGCAATACCCCTGACTGCAGGTAATGTACAAGGTCTCTATACCAAGATTCAGGAGCTGTGAATAAAGGACAAACATCCATTACATGCAATTCAGCTTCATTATCCCATGCCTGTTCTTCACTATTACTGCTTCCAGTCATCAGCTTGCATAGCCCCTGACCTTTCACTATAGTGGCTGGTTTGAATTCCAAATCGTATTCTTGAAGGGCTGTTACCCAATTGCCCCTTCTTTCTCCCAATTCCTTTTGAATGAGAAGGGATCTTATGGCTGGGTAAGGGACTATTACCTTGGTTCGATTTTTTAGTATATAAGGTCTGAATTGCTTGACTGCCTTAAATACTGCGTATGCCTGTTTGTCAATGGCTGGGTAGTTTAATTCAGCCCCCTGTAGCCCAGTGCTCATGAAAGAAATTGGGAATTCATCACCCCCATCTTCCTTTTGCGTAATTACGGCTGCGAATGAATCATCGGACACAAAAGTATACATAATAAAGTCTTTGTCAAAGTCTGGACTTTTAAGGGAGGGCGCATGTGCAACATCGGTCTTGATTTTACTGAAAGCATTCTTTTCGGTCTCAGTCCACTTAAATTGTGCGTTTTGCTTGACCATCTGCTGCAATGGTTTGACAGTCTGGGCAAAATCAGGCACGAATCTTCTTACAAAGTTTATTGTTCCCATGAAGGATTGCATTCCCTTCTTATTATGAGGCATGGGAATTTGTTCAATGGCCTTAATCCTTTCTGGGTCTATAGAGATACCTTTCTTTGAAACTATATGCCCCAGTAACTTGCCTTCTGTGACAACGAACACGCATTTTTTAGGATTGAGGGAAATGCCATACTTCCGACAACGCTTAAAAATTTGCTTTAGGTGGAACGCGTGCTCCCCTCGTTTCTTGGAAAATATTGTGATATCATCAAGGTAAACTACCACACTTCGTCCTATCATTCCCTGAAAAGCTATATCCATAGCTCTCTGGAATGTCGCTCCGGCATTAATAAGTCCGAAAGGCATTCTTCTGTAGGTGAACGTTCCCCATTTAGTTCTGAAAGTTGTCTCTAATCTGTCTTCCTCGGCTACTAGCACTTGGTTGTAACCAGAGAAACCGTCCAACAATGAAAACATCTCAGAGCCAGAAACCATCTGTAGCAATTGCTCCATGGGAGGTACCGGGTAATTGTCTTTGTTTAAGGCGCGATTTAGATTTCTGAAGTCCACGCACAGCCTAATCTCTCTCGATTTTTTCCTGACAGGCACCAGGTTTGACACCCATTCAGAATGCTTGAATTTAAAGATAATCTGAGCATCCAGCAGTTTCTTCACCTCGCCTTGAATTAGTGGTTCCATCTTTGGGTGCATCTTCCTCAACGGCTGCTGATATGGTTTGACGCCTGCTTTTATAGGAATGATATGTTTGATGATATTAGTGTTATAAGTTTTTAAATATGCATACGTCCATGCAAAGACATATTTGTACTGTTTAAACAAACTGAGGAACTTGTCTCTTTCTGCTGTGAACAACATTTGCCGAGGTTCACAAACTTGGGCTCCGTTTCAGTCCCTAAGTTTATTAGCTCGAACTGTAAACTTGAGCTGTGTGTCTTCACGTTAGCAGGTCTCCTAAATTTCTCATTCAAGTCAAACATTTTCTCCAGCGTCCTGACTCCTTTGGGAATGAAATTGTCATATTTCATTTCAGCCTGATGTTCCTCATCATCTATGATAGCTCCTTTAAAAGTCTCATCTTTTGTCAAGCATTCAATTATTTGCTGATCATCATCAAATACTCGCAAGTTGGTAATCATGTCAGGTACCGATGGCCTGAAAAGCAATTCGATAGAGAATTTGTTATTAGTGGGAACCAACCTGGTGGCTGACGTAGCTAAAAGATCAGCGGATGCATTTTTTATACTTGGAATTGAAATAATGTTAAATGCATGAAAACATTTAAGCAATTCCCATACCTCGTTTTGGTAAGCTTTCAAATGAGGGGAGATACAGTGTATTTGATTTTTTATCTGCTTTACAACTATTTCTGAGTCCCCAAAAACTTTTAAATTACAAACCTGTAGCTCAATCGCTTTCTTGAGTCCCTGTAGTAATGCTTCATACTCAGCTGTATTGTTAGTACACTCAAATTCTAACCTACAGGACAAGAAGTATTTATTTTTTTGTGGATCAATAAGGACGCAGCCGGCCCCTGACCCTTCTAATGTTTTTGAGCCGTCAAAATATAAAGTCCAGATAACATTATCTACTGGGAATGAATCTACTCCTACAGCTAAATCTACTATTTTACAGTCAAGCTCATCAGCCTGAGAAAAACGAAGGAGATCAGGCTGGGTGTTAGGTGTGCTGCTAGCCTCTTCTGCTTGATAATTCCCTGGTTCTAGTTCAAGAAAGTAGTTTCCCAATACAGATTCAACTGGTACATTCTTCCCATCCAATTGAGTGACATTGTACTTCATATGAGGTTCTCTCAAAACCTTGATCTGATTAGGACTCCCTTTGTATGGCACCCAAATATGTGACCAATCTGTGGCGAAATACCCATTTAATTTGGCCGACCAATCTCTGCTCAAGACCAAGCCGTAAGCATCTGGTATGTCAGCCACTACAATGTTGATGACTTGGCACACTCTATCATCGGATGCCAGGTGGATTAGCACGTCCTCCATTTCACCAACTACCTTGACGTCCGTCCTATCCAACTGCACCACTTTCCACGTGGTTGGCTTGGGCTGCACATTTATTTTCTTACATACTGATATGGGCATGACATTAATTGACGCCCCTGAATCCGCTAGACAATTGTGCACGTTATGATTAAAAATTTCAAACGTCAAGAGGAAAGGTGGATGTTTGGTTTTAGACTTACCTCCAGTACTAGCTTCCCCGATTTCTTCTTCCTCCCGAGGCTGATTGTCTGTGGGAAACTTCTCTTATGATGTTTCCAGCGCTTTCAACAATTTTTCTTTCTGCTGAGGCACTTTGCACATTTCAAACAGCGGGACGTTTGCCTTTATCTTCTTTAAATCTTCAACAACGTCATATTCGATTAGTTGTCTAATGGACTGAGATTTATTAGCATTCGCATTCTCTTCATTTGTCCTGGGCGACATCCTGTTTTGCTTCGGATTCTGGCTGGTAATGGTAAATTCTGGAATCTGATCAGCCAATGATTTGTGTTGAAATTTCTTTTTTATATTTCTTTGCAGCCTTCGAATCTTTGGGAGCAGAAGACTGTCATCACTAACCTCCCCTTTTCTCCTAGTTGTGACGTTAGCCTCCCTGATATCTTTGCGTCCCTGTGTATTTTCTTCTTCTGCGTCGAGTACAGAGATAGAACTCCATAATGCCATAGTCTCTTCCTCCTGATCTTTCGTAGAAGTGGATGCGGCATTTTCTTTCCTTTCATCATCATCTTCTTCTGTCAATCTCAAATCCAACATTTGATTCATGA
>LPNX011129927.1:0-77317 GCA_001517045.1 Pseudotsuga menziesii | reverse complement strand
TGAAGGCTTATCTGTTTCGGAGAATTTTTTTAGATATGCTGCAAACCTTTGTGTGAAGCTGTGCACTTTTTCTTTTTTCTCTTTCTTCAATGCACACAGTCTTTTCATGAGGGCAGTGTGAGTCTTTTGGACGGCATACTTACTTCTGAACATTCTCTCGAAAGTATCCCAGTATGGGATAGAATTGGCGGGCAATCCAAAATACCACGAAGCCGCAGCTCCTTTGAGGGTATGTGGGAAAAGTCTACAAACCACATCTTCATGCTCCCCTGCCCTTAATCCTTCTATAGCCAAATAAAAACTCTGTAAGTGGTCATCTACCAATATCTTGTCATTGGGATCAAAATTAGGCAATAAATTTTCGAAGGCTTGAGGTAGGTCGTGCAGAGGTGGGGTCAGATTTAGAGGTGATCTGGATTTCCATGCGGGCGGTGGAGGATTAGGTGGGGGTTGATTAGCGTTAACACCGGCCATGAGTTGGGGTGGAGAATGCAGAGGTGAAACAACAGGGGTGGGAGGATGTGAACCAACAGGGGTGTGAACAGGAGAGCTGTAAGGAGTGTCTGGGCCTATTTGGTTCAAAGGCAATTCAATCTCTTGTAAGGCAGTCTCCACAAGCTCTTGCCAGTCTCCAACCAACACCGAATATTCTATTATAGGACGGTCTTTCTTCTTGTACTCTCTTCTAGGAAACTCGGGGATAATTGGCAACCCTTCGATCTTCTTTACATACGCACGGGTATGTCTTCTTAGATCATTTACAATTTCATTGCGAACAGGATATAGATGTTCTCTGTTTTCTTCTTTTGGAATTGGATTTAGTGGTCCACTACTTTCAGAACTGTAACCAACGGAATAATCTCTGTAAAACGGGTTTCTTCGGCCAGCCATGCACTAGCGGCCCTCCTTCTAGCGCCAAAACTGTTGGGGCCTGGAAATTCGCAGGTGGCAATAGTAAGGGATTCTCCCCAATCAACGTTCCCAACTAGCCCGTTGACTGTTTGGAACAGGGAATCCGTCCGGTTTGCGGTCCGGCTACCGTAGATCAAGTAACAAACAAAGGCTTTACCGGTTGCGGCCTGGCCCACCGAGTTTTTGTATTTTTACTTAAAAGAATGATATGCACGTGCCTAACTAAATGCAGGCTGGTCAAAAACAGGGAGCGGTCACAAAGTGATGCACAGGTTCTTACCTTTCGTCTTGCTCACAAGCATTCAACCGGATACAAAGCTTATTTACACTATCCCTAGGGAGCATGGTTATCATTTTGGCTGAGCAATACATTATCATATACAGTAAGAAAAATCACAGATAGCTGATACTTATCCTAAAGCACATGAACGCTTACAAATATTCAAATAACCAGATAGCCGATCATTCTATAACAACATTTATTGCTCTTAGTGAAAATATATCCCAGAAAAACTACTGAAGAACATTTAACAAGAACGTAGGTTCAAAACATCAAATATTCTTACAACAAATGAAATACAGCTGAAAACGAAATAGTTCCTCTTCAACATTATTCATCGAATTGCATTGGTACATTCCACTTCTTTACTCTTTCCAGCAGACAAAATTGCAGTTCACTTAGCAAAACGAAGTAGTTCCTCTTACAAGGCAACAATTAAAAAATTTTCTAAGGGAAAAAAGCCCTCTTTCAGTCTTCATTCCCTCTATTTAAATTACAGCTGCTGCCCCTTGGGTTGCCCTCAGCGTGTGACCTTTCAGTGCCCTTGACGATTCCTTTTCTTCTCTGGTCGTTGCGTTTTCCTTAATCATTTCCATAGGCGTTTTACCTCCTGACAGTAACTGCTGAAAACGCCGCGTCGATGCCTCTATCATCCACTTGGGTTGTACTTTTCCTCGCTGTAGGCCGCTCTAGCGATCTATGGGATTCTCCCTGCATATAAATTTAGTGCATTATCCACTAACATGAGACATTAAGCATCAAAAACTTTTAACTATGATGAAAAATCCATAAAAAGCTGGCCTGGTTCATCCGGGCGAGAACTCACGGTAAAATGAATCGGCAGTCGGGTGATACTTGGATCGAACGGGCTGAGAATACTGCATCGGATGGGCAAGGCTTCAGGATCCGCAATGGCAGAGGAGCATAAGAAGCGGGTGAGTGACAACACAGGCGACCAAGGAAATCGGATGCCGAGAAGGAACGTATCGAAAGCTAGATTGCTCTGCCACCCGCAACGGTGGAGGGGACAAATGCTGAAGACAGGCGACAGAGGCTAAAAAAGACAAAGCTCGGGCGTCGGATGAAACTCACGACGGCAGCTGACTTCATCCCCCCGGCCGCAACGACGGGTAAGTAGAAACTCAGGAGCAAGCGGTTTGAACCAATGAATCGGGCGTCGGATGAAACTTCAATCGGGAGGGCAGTTTGATCTGGGAGCCGCAACGGCGGGTGAGTGAGGACTGAACATCTTCCAAAAGAGACCCGATCCAAAGAGAAAACCAATAGCGCTAAGGCCCAATTGCGGCCGAAAATCAATTTCCTTCGTTAAGGAAAAATTTTCATGCTCTACAGGTACTAAAACAGACCACGCGACTCAAGCTAAACTGAACGAAGCAAGCAAAAGGGTGGGCAATCAACTTCAAACGCAAAGATATGATCAAAGGCGCCAAGCTTTCAACAATCGATCCCAGCAAATAATGGTGAGGAGGGGTCCCAGAGTTTAAGTGAAAAACTAAAATCGGGGAGAAAGGTTGCGACAGCAACAGAAACCAATGATTTTTTGAACAAAAAACTTGAAACATGCAACTAATGAACCTAAACTATGGTAGACCTACTAGGTGACTACCTTACACCTATATTTCTCTTTGACCAGGAAAGAGTGTTGGGCTCTCAACATAGTGGGACTAAGCCCACCCATAGATCCTCAGATCACTCTTTGAGTGCAAGGTCAGTCAACAGGGAGGACACAAATGCTGTGAGGCCCCCTGGGCCTACCACCATCTCTACCTTCCAAGTCACCTGTTTTTAGTGGTCTCAAGCAATAGAAAGTATATTTTCCTATTACTATACGAGCTTGACCCTTCATCTGGAGGGTGATGACTAGGTAGAGGAGGAGGGGCTTCAACAAGGGTTTAATTTCCAATTCTTTAAGTGAAAAAATTGAAAATTAAATTACAGTATTTTAGCTAAGCCTTAAAACATATTCATATGTATGATTATCTAATCAAATCTACCATTAATTTACAGAAATTATTTGTAGAAAGAAATAGGCTACTGGAAAGTGGTGGCTGAGCCGCACTGACAGTCCGAACAACAAAAAACCAAATTCTAAGAGACAGGTCTCCCTTATTCGGGGCAAATGTAGTGAGGGGGTTGCTAATTTTTTCCAAAAATAGGAAAAGGGGTTTCTTAGAAGCCGATAACATGCACGATCAAGCCCCTGAGAGTGAAGTTGCTATTTTCGGGGCTAAATGAGCGACTGGGTCGCACCTTTCAGCCCAATAAGAGCGATTTAGCTTGTTAAGTGAAAAAATTTGAAAACTGAGCTGGGAAGGACTGACAATAACTTGTACTATGGCCGAACGGGCTCAGGTCGGCCTTAAGGAGGCTCGAATGGAAATGTAAATGCAAAAAATAGAGATCTAAACTAGAAATAGACATAAATATGACCTAGGTTAATAAAAGCAAGAAATAAACTATAAAGACCCAGGGATCCTGTGGGATCGACCTGGTATGGTCACCAAACTGTAGTAGGGATTTCACCCTAGCTACGAGCAAGAATGGATACCTTCTAGCTATAGGACGAAAGGATAGGGTTCCTGTGGATGGAAGAAAAATCTGCACGAAAGGGTTAGCTTTGAGCGATGGAAACCCTGCAAGAAACTATTAGCAAAATAAACATGTAATCAAGTAATCCATGGAGAACCTGCAATCTACTGTTAGAAATAAATCTACACATACATCTAAGCTACAAATAAAACTAAACAAAACATGCATCTCATTATACCTAAGCTTTTAATTGAAGATGGGCCACCATGCCCTAACTCAAGGAGCAGCCTCTCTTTACTAGTTTGAATGGTGTGGAGCTAAGCTCAACACACAAGGAAAGTGGCTAATGGATCAAATGATAGAGATGGGTCTCAAGTCACTCACATGGGCAGAGTAATTGTAGGCAAATGAGGAATGTCTTGAGAGTGACCCCCATCACCGTATTTATAGTTTTTTCCTGAGCTTTTAGGGTTTTAAGCCCTTGGTCAAGGCTTTAGCCCTTTTTGGGGGCTTTAAGCCTCTTTTGCTCAATTCTTAGCTCCTTTGGGGATTTTAAGCTCCTTTGAGGGGTTTTAGCCCCTTTTTGGAGGTTTTAGCCCCTATGAGAGCTATTTTGGCTCTATTTAGGGGTTTTTAAGCCCTTTTTTATGTTTTTGAGCCTTTGAAAGGGTGTGGGGGTCAATGAGGGTGATGAAATATATGTATTTGGGTGGTGTAGGTCATGTAGAGCTAATCAAGGGATTTTTTGGGTTAACAACTATTAATAGTGACAAAACAAAGGTTATGATAATAAAATCCAAAAAGATCACTTATTTTAATTGCGTTTATGGAAAGAATAGCTTGCAGTAAGGGACTCCATACATATATATTACAATCAATATCCAACATGAAATTAATTGAAACTATAACATTGAGAAAATGATAAATAAAGAGTGGAAAGATTGTTACTGACTTGAAAATAGTTGTAAATTAGTGGACCTGTTAGTACTTAGGTCTGCACCTAGGACTGTTATTATATTTGAATCTACTTTGTGAAGTTTATGCTTATCCTATAATAATTTCCAAGACTTTTAACCTATGAAAGTCTCTTACCCTTGTTGATTTGTTCTATGATAATATGTTTTATTTTAGGTTTTAGTTTAAAATTTTGATGGTTAGTTAGTGAAAGTGATAAGTAGGCACAATATACATAAAGTTTTCTATGCTAATTTACTATTGCAAGTGTCGATTTTCTTGATCAAATTATTTGTGCATTGTAAAAGTGAAACTCAATAGAAAAACAAAGTTTTCCTTTGGAAAAGAAATGTGCAACAAAACAGTGGAATGACAGTGCTACAAAACTGAACGCTACAAAACTGGTTGTAGGTGACTGTTTTAGTCATCAAGTTCAGGCACATATTTTAAGAAAAAAAGGAATTTCAAAAAACCAAAACATGGGATTTTTTTAGGAACAAGCCTATTTACAAAAGACTCTTTCATTTTTCAAAATATTTCACGATATGGGAGATACAAGCTGCTCTTTGAAGCTTATTTTTCTAGATTTTGCCAAATTTAATTATATGCAAAAATGACCAATCAGTAGTTAAAATGCCATCTCATCAATTCGATTTGGGATCTGATCCTTTATCATCCTTGATTATTTGAATATGTAAGCTAAATATGGATGAGGATGTTTTTAGATCCATTATTTTTGGGTCTTGATAATTACGTAGTTTGTTATATAAACTATGAATATAGAAGAAGAGAGGGGGGGAGAGCAGTTTGAATTTTGGATTTCCAGAGAAATATTGGTGGAAAATAGTAATCTCTTTGCATGCAGTATTTTATGTGTGTTTAAAATATCATTTGGGTTATGAATAATATTATTCCTCTTATATATTTTTACTACTATTAATCCATTTTAAAACAATAAACTTACCTTCCTTGACATCTTGATAGAAAAAAAAGGCAGATGGCTCTCTATCACACCATGTATGCTGGAAGAAAACGCATATAGATAGATACTTGCACGCTAAATCTTAGCATCACCCATCACAGAAGATTGACACCCTTAACACTATTGCTACAAGAGCAGTAAGAATTTTTGATACGGATCATCTTAAAGGAGAACTATCACATCTCTAAAGGGTATTACAAGACAATGGTTATGAACAAAAAGACATAAAGAGATATTTCTTAAACGCACAAAAACAAATGGTTAAGAAACGAGGGGATCATGCAAGAAAGGCATTTATCCCTTACATTCAAGGGACAACTAATAAAATAAAAAAAATCCTCAAACAAAATCAAATCAAAACTTCCTTCTCCCCTCCAAATTCCCGGAGAATTTTTCTTGATAAAACAAAGGATCCCATCGATCCTAGGTTAAAAATGGCATCTACTCGATTCCTTGCTCATGTGGTGAAATATACATCACGGAAATCAGACGTACAATAAAATTGCCGAACATTCTTGGAAAACCAATCATCAGATATGCATAGAGGATGCAAAAGTCATTGCAATTGAAGATAATTACAACAAAAGACACATTCGAGAAGCAATAGAAATAGAAAAACATCATAAAAAATTCAACACATATGGCGGGATTATATTGAGTGAAACTTCATTAGAGGAAATTTGGGGTCTAAAATGGGCCTTATAAGAAAATGCGCCAACAATAAATTTTGTGAGTTAGAGTTCAGGAACCAATAGAATTTCAATAAAATGAGTCAACCATAATGGTCGAATTGACATATTTGTCATAAAAGAAAACTACTTTTTTTGTTCGTATTTTTGACATATTTCCCTGTGTTTTAACTCAAATTATGAGCGGGAGAGCTCGTTGGATGCGGAATTTAATTATGCATCAACGAGTACCCACACTACATACTTTTGATGGAACTCACTACCCCAAAAATAAGAAATACATGAAAAAATGTGATGGGGCTCCTAAGGAAAATAATAAAATAATAGTTATTAATTTTAGAGGAAGAATGAAAAAAACTACTTTTTTTATTCGTGTTTTCGACATATCTCCCTGTGTTTTTACTCAAATTCCGAGCAGGAGAGCTCATTGGATACAGAATTTAATTTTGGGGTAGCGGTGTCCATCAAAAGTATGCAATGTGGTTATTAGTTGGGTGCGGAATTAAATTCTGCATCCAATGAGCTCTCCCGCTCAGAATTTGAGTAAAAACACAGGGAGATATGTCGAAAACACAAATAAAAAAAGTAGTTTTTTTCATTCTTCCTCTAAAATTAATAACTATTATTTTATTATTTTAACTATTATTTTATTATTTTCCTTAGGAGGCCCATTTTAGACCTCAAATTTCCTCTAACGGGAAACTTGTGATACACAAAACAAGAAAAACAAACTAAGCAAAAATTCCTAGCCGACTTGATGAATATTAAATAATTTTTTTTATTATTTCATTATTTATAAAACGAACATAGCCTCACATTCCACTGAGATATCCTTTATTCTGAATATGGGCTCAGCAGAGTTCGAAACGTACGTCGATACTGGAAATACAAACAACATAGGGTTTCTCATCTTCAAAATCTATTTGAATACATAAGTTGTTTATGCATTGCATAGTCAGTTGAGTCCAGATCTAAAGACAATTATGCTATAAATGTGCATTGCCTATAATTTATGTTTTGTTTTCAATCATCATTCCTAATTTTTATGGGATTGTGATGTGAAATATTTATGGAAGTATATGAATGAACAACTTTCTTTTCATATATTTGCACCCTATATTTGTATTTAATCCTAAGTTCATTTGTGATTCATGACTACAAAGACTTTGTTGCAGCTGCAACATTTTTTTCCCAAAATTCAAAAAAACATTGGACCCTCCTTTAATTTGTTTTTGCATAGTTTTTGGTTTTGCTTGATGCTTGAATAAAGAGTACTTTTATGTGGGCAATGTTTTCAATGTTTGAATTAATTTTGCCTCGCCATCGGAAGTGTTTGGGACTTTTGAGTCGGGAGTCTATTCGTCTGCACGTCCACCGTTGCGGAAAAGAACCAGACATCAAGTCCAAAGTCAAGTGTATTTGGTCTCCGATGTATTTTTCTTTATCAACGGTTGTTTTGAAATCTCGTCGGAACCTTTGTCTATACGTCTTCCACTGTTGCGGAAAGGGTTCTGTGAAGTTGTCTAAGAGTTGTTTTATCCTTTTCTGATTCCCACCGTTCTGATTCGCAGATCTTTGGTTCTTTTCAACTTTCATCGTTGCGAATCTAGAAAGAACTATGCTTCCGATAGTATGATTTTTCTAATCCGCTTGATCGATGTTTTTCACTTGAGACATGTTTATTCTTACTCCGTTTTGCTGGTCTGCGGAACTTGGTTTCTTTTATAGGTTTGCCATTGTGGCTCTCTAACCATCTATTCACCCGAAGCCTTAGTCTCATGATCTCTGATGTGAGTGTTGATTGTTTTCTCCGTCGATGCCATTGCGGTTTCCTAGTTGCTTCACCATCCGCCGTTGCAGAGGTGATGTTGAGAAGATCATCGACCCCTTAGTTTTGTGTCGCACGATGATCTTATTTTTTCCCACCGTTTGCATTTTGACCGCGACGTATATATAGTGGGGTTTGGGGTGTTTTATTATTTTATTGTATTTTGGATTTTTCTTCGTGCCTATCATTTTCGCTCGAGCAGACCAAGGCTTTCGCTGTCGATACCTTCGCTCCTAGGTGGCTTCGTCATGGAAGTTTACTAGTTTTCCTCCACCAGTCGTGCAACATAGTGACAGGTAGGCCCTCATGCCCATTTTACCTTTCCATTTGATTAGTTGAACTATTTTTGTCATCTCCGCGGTTAGTGGTTTCCTAGGTTTTCCCATCCCGGTATGTATATATATCCAAGCTAAATACTATGGCTGCCCAGTGGGGATTCTTTGTATTGACTGATGATGACTCGCATGGCCATTGAGGGTTTGCTGACTGCACTCGATTGTTGGGGAAACCGGTGCAGACGGTCGTTACGCTGTCCGCACCAGTTTCTCCTAGTTTGTGTTTGGCTGTCCGGGGAGGGCGTTTCATGGTTTTCTTCCAAGGTGCTGTGAGTTTGGTTCCACAGTTTGGTCGCCCTCATCTTCAAAAACCAGGGCCGCATGGTTTTTTTTACTTCCCGCTTAGGAGGAGACTGTTTTCGATTCAGCATTAGGAAGAGGATTTTTTGTCGTTTTAGAAAACCCATGTTTTTCTAATTTAAACCTGCAAATGTTGGCCGAGAGTTGGTTTTATCCTTTTCGACAGATTGATTTTATGCGGGAACGCTTGGTTTTTTGAGCATTGTTGTTTATTATTCATAGCTGCACTCATGTTTAGCATAGATGAGGTAAAATGCTTATACAGTTGCCTCTATTTTGAATGTTATCTGGAAATGACCCAACAGAACCTAAAAACAATTTCTGTACATGGCAGGGAAATTCCTCAGAATCCAAGATGTCTAAACGTCAGAAGAAGAAGGCTCCCATGGTAGAAGAGGAACCCAAATTCTAAATCATTACCAGAGTCGAATACACCTATGAGGACACCAAATGCGTAGCTAGTATGGAACCCGAATATCAATGGGGGGGAATTTACAGATTAATAACGCACCGAGAAGTACCTGACATAGGTTTTGAAGAAGAAACCATCTATGCCAATATAGAGAGATCTTCATTGATGAAAATTGCTACTAGACCTGAGATTTTTCCATCCTCAGAGGTGATTAGGTGGATTCTTCCCAGGGCAGATGTAACCACCATGATTTTGGAAAATGTTGATAAATAGGGTTATGCTGCTTATAGCCCTGGGTATGTAGCACTAGCCTACCACTTAACAGAAGCACAAGTATACCTGACTGAAGACTGGTTGAAGGCCATTAAGATGGACCTAGTCGAGACATTGAAAAGGATGCTCATGCCTGGCAAGAACTTTAGAACTAGGTCGACCGGGGAATATGACACCGCAAATATAAGAACCCCTTATAGGTTCATTGCCCTAATGCTGAACAATATTTTTGGGAGGGCCCATGGTAAAAGCTTCAAGTTATAATGGGTGCCTATCATTTTCTATGTTGCTACACAGGGGATAGTGTTCAACTAGGAAAACATTGTGTCCAATAGCCTCTCAACCTGCATTGCATCAGCATTAGGAGTGGTGTCCCAGAAGAGATCAGAGTTCTATATGAGCTCTATACTAATTGATTGCATACTATGCAACCAACCCTTTCCCAATCTGAGGTGAATCTGGGACCAGGAAAGGACATCAGTCTACTTAGCATACAAGCCACTGTGGGCACACAAACACCATAGTCACTATAGGTAAGTGTGTGAGCACTTCATCATGCCACTATATACATTGATCTTCTTAAAGGAGTGCAACTGTATGTCAGAGGAATCATTGCAGGTGATTGAGGAATACGTAGACTACTATTTGATAGAGGATGGATTATATTTCAGAATGTTTGGATGCTCCAGAGCACCCTCACTACTGCCTAAGTATACCATTGACTATGTAGTCCACAAAGAGGCAGTTAGACAAGTATTTTTAGATGGCACAGGGAGCTTTCTATTTGAACACAAGAAATTAGCTTACCCTCCTTTTCCATTCAGGTTGGGAAGCTATAAGTTTACTAGGGTGAAGAAATTAAGCTGACGAATTCGTGGAAGAATTGGGGAAATTCCATTTTGGGGAAATGCGTTTCCACAAGAATGATTCCTAAAATAAAGTGGCAGAGCACTGCAAAGAGGCGAATGTACATTTTGAATACACCAGCCATTGGGACAGAGAAGAATCCATTTCCGCAGTGCACAAAATATAATAGCCTTAAGAAGAATTTTTAAGAAGAAAATCACCACCAAAGGTGGAAAAGGACAGTATGAGCAAGAAAAGGTAGAGGAGGAAGAAACTAGAAAAATAAATGAAGATGCTAGGAGAATAGCATAAGAGGCCAAAAGCTGGCTCAAAGGAGAGGAGGAATAAAAGAGAAGAGCTGCACAAGAAGAAGCTAGAAAGATAGAAGAAGCTACCAAGAGTGAGGAAGAAGAAAAGAAAAGAAACATGGATGAGGAGTTGAAGAAGCAAGAAGCAGAAAGGTTAAAGCTGACAGGGATAGTGACAAAGCAATCAGCTTTTGTTCCTGTAGACAGTCAGGCTCAGGACTTGGGGAACCCTGATTTTCAAGATCCCAACGCAGCTGTTGTCAGCACAACAGGATAGGCTATGGTCCCCACCCTTAGGCTAATTCCTTTTGAGTAGAAAAAAGGGGAGGAAGTATCGGAATTCAACACTATCTTTTATGATAGGGAAAAGAAAAGAATAGTGAAGAGGACCGAGAGAAAGGTCGAGACTGGGGGGTAGTTCGGTAAAATGATAAATGATTCAACTGTAGTATATGGGACAGACAAGGACCCCAGGTTCACTATCAGAGAGGGGGCTGCATTGATCCATGCTACCGAGGACAATGTAGATTGAATAATGACTAATCTTGAATAGTCAAAGAAGTCCTCTTCCCAGCTGAAAGATACCCTAAGAAAAGAGAGAGAGGAAAATAATAGGTTGAAAAGAAATTTTGAAGACATACAATAGGAAATCAAGTCTTCAAAAGCTGAGCTCCAACTCTTCCAGATAGAGAAGAGATCTATGGACACCACCCAAGAAAGTCTGGAGAAAGTGCAACAGGAATATCAAGAGTTAAGAACAAAAAAGGAGCAGTTACTAGGTAGGATAGGGGAGTTGGAGCTATAGAAGGCTACCTTGGAGGAATATGAGAGGAAATCTCAGGGGCAGAAGGAAGAACTTAAAGAGCATATTACCTCATTGACAACAGCTCTAGAAGAGGCCAAGGAACAACAGGTCAGTCTTCAGCCTTTCAAGGAGCACATTTTGGCACAAAGAAGCAAGATGCACCAGCTACAGGTGGCCATAGAGGAAGAAAGGAGAAAGGTCTTGCAGGTGGACAATCGGCTGGAAGATATTTTGGAAACCTCTTCATATTTTGTTGACAGATTGCAGGACATCCTAGAATTCCTGACAGGAAGGATGGTGAGATTGGAAGCGAATGAAGAAACTCCTGTAGAGTTACCCTTAAAAGATCAACAAGCCCTAAGGAAAGACTATGATTTACTGGATTTTTCCATAAGCACAGCCAAGGAATTCAAGAAGGTTGTCAAGAAGACAAAGGGGGCTTGTGCAGAATTCTTCAGGAGACTCTTGATCACTTACAATCACTGGCAGGTTGAGGCTAAACAAAAAATGGATACCTTTCCAGACCATAGCCTGTTTTTGGAGATTTTGCAAAGAAGACATCAGAAAGATGAACAAAGGATACATCACATTAAAGTTTTAGACGAGAAGACCCTGAAGAATTAAGTAGATCACTCCACAGTTAGTGTGCAGCTATTAGAAGACCAACTTCGCCTAAGCACAACCAGAATAGAAGTCATAAGAAATCAGGCTACTAAATTCAAAATAAATATTAGTTTTCTAGAACCTTATGAATTCAAAAGCATTGCCTCAGAGGCTTCAACATGGAAGAAATTTTTGAACAGTCAAGCAGGACCCTCCTCATGAGTGTTTTACTCATTTTATTGTAATATCTTGTAAATTTTATAAACACTTAATGAAAGAAAAATTTGGGAGGCGAAGAGTTGGGGAATTCCAAGAGTCATTTCATGGGAAGCCCAACAGTTTTGTTCATTTGTATAAATATAGAAAATCTAGACAAGGAGAGGGACTTTTTTCCAGTTAGATTGGAAGACATATTGTAAGAAGAACTATTTCCTTTTGCAATAGATAATTACAGTTTGCCTGTTGGAGAAAGCTAAGTGGAATGCTCAAATGTTATGCTATGGATTTGTTGAAGAGGAACTACTTCATTTTCAGCTTTGTGTCCATTAACTATGAGATCATTCTAACTCTTTGAACCTATGTTCTTGTATGAATGATCTCTGGTTTGTTTTAAGAAAACTTCCACTATGAGTAATGAATGTTGTTCGTAGAAAATTGTCTATCTGGTTGTTCAAATAGATTTAAATGTTCATGTGTTTGAAAGAAGTATCAGCTATCTGTGATTTCCTTTTTATAATGCATGCAAAAAATACATTACTCATTAATAAGTGATAATATTTCTCCCTAAGGATAGGTTAGGTAGTTAGTTTTAATTTCTTTCTGTGTGTGTGCTTTAGATGCAAGAGTCTCTAAGACGAGAGGTAAGAACCTGTGCATCACATTGTGAACACTCCTTGCATTCTCAATAAACCTGCATCTTAAATAGGCACTTGCATATCATACTTAAAGTCAAAAAATACAAAAACATACATGGTGGACTGGGCTGCAACCAGTAAAACCTTTTATTTTTGTCACTTGACCTGCGGTAGCTGTACCGCAAATCAGACAGATTCCCTATGCCAAACAGTCACAGGCTAGTTGGGAACGTTGACTGGGGAGAATTCCTTGTTGTTGTTGCCTGCGAATTTCCAGGCCTCAATAGACTTTTAAACCAATGATTTTTTATTGTTTCTCCTTTTGCACTATTAATTGCTTCACTTAGACCTTGTATGATTATTGATGATTTAACCACTTAAATTTCAAACCTTAAATTGAAACCAAATTGTCACACATTAATATCCTAGTGTCCTATCTTTTCCCTCTAGTAGTCAAGATGCATACCTTAGGGATAAATTTTTTTGGCACTATTGTTGAGGAGCGAAGAAACGAACTTATCTTACCTAGGATATGTTTATTAATCAGTTCTGATTTTTTAGCTGAATAGAAATCAGACACTGAACAATGACTGCACCTTTCACCAGACGACTTCACAATCAAAAGAATCCATTAGAAGATAAATTATCCTGTTAGAAAAATGAAAGGATTGTATGGAAAAACCATGTATCAATTTATAAGTTTTCTCCATGAACTTTTATTCTTATTCATCAATTATTTCCTATCCTTTCTGTTGCATGTGAAAAGGATCGTCCTATGTTTTGTTTGTCCAGATGACCATAATCCTTTTTTGTATATCCTTCCTTGAGGAAAGAGGATTTTCCATCCTCTTGCATTTTTAATCTTGATCCATTTATTTCATTCAAACCATATGAATATCATTATGTCCATATTTCAATCCCTCCTGAAGATGATCCATCTTGTAAAATTGTTGATACCAAAGCTAGTTCACTATCTTCTGCATTCACTGTTGTACCTTATCATCATATTACTAAAGTTTTGTCCAAGATTCAAGAGGGTTATAAACCTTTGAAGCTACCATTTGTCCTCCATGATTATCCACCTAAATCTTTTGAATACCTTTCTAAGTTCAACGGGGAAATCCATGTTACAACTGAGAAACACATGTAAGATTCTCGATGTTTCACATATAAATTTGAAATTATTCATGAGGATGTGTTCATGAGAACATTCCTCTAGTATTTACATAGATATTATTGGCTATGATTGAAAATTTTGAAGGTTGACTCAATAGGATCACAGGCATATTTCACATTATCTTTTCTTGAGATATTTGGGTCAAAACAAAACTCATGAACAATATCTTTCTAAGTTTTATACTATGAAAAGAGAGAAGGATGAAATTGTCACCAAGTTTAATAGGATATTCCACAGTTTCTATCTCAACATGCTTAGAGACATTCATCCTTCTAAAGAGGTTTCTAGGTTGTTTTATACTATAGCTCGTCATCATCCTTGCTTAGTTTTATTTCCCAAAGAGAGCCGATATGCATCCTTACAGAAAATGTTTATCAATGTTGAGGAGATTGAAGGTAACCTTCAAGCTTTTGTAAAAATCTTACTCAAATTTGGGATGAGGATTTGCGTGTAGAAGAAGAGAAAGTATACAAGTAGCACGGATCAGATTTGCATGTAGAGGAGCAGGATGGAGATTCCCAATAGTAAGAACTAGATTCATACTTTTATTTTCAAGATACTGATATTCCATCTTCACATTTAACTTATATTCCAGATATTGAAATGAGTGAATCAATTTTTTTATATTACAATGATTTAGAAAATGCTCATGCTCTTTATTTATATCAGTAGGATGACCATATTATGAATTCTCTTGAAGATCTGCATCAACAGTGTTCGGTAGAATATTGTTATCAAGATGACGAAGATGTATTACTTGTTTATCAAGTAAAATATTTTTTTGAATACATTAATTCCTTCCTTCTTATGAATAATGAATATATTCAGATATTTGCAGAAGGTCCAAAACATTTTCAGCAAAAATAAGGTTTTATAAAGCATAATATTTTTCCTATTGGAATTAATGAATATATATTTTTCCCTTATTTTTTTATCTTTTCACGCTTGAAAATGTTGGGCCTTGAACTTACTTTTTATGTCAAATCCCTGTTAGAATAAAATATAGGTCCTCTCATTCACTCAATCATGTCACTTATAAGAATTGAAACTGGGTGGGGAGGGTAACATCCATTCCTCCCAACCACCCAAGATACAACCAATAGACAGTTCCCTTCTAATATTGTTGATTAAGAACCTTTCAACAATCCTCATGTAGACACAGGTTAAAGTTTGCAAGAATAGTTTGTTATCTTGAATTATAATGAAATTCATGATGTTCAAGAGCCCTATCAAGAGATTTTTTTTATCATCATTATTTGAGAGATACAAATTTTTTTCTCACCTATTTATGATGAGTATAATAATTTTGATTTTAAAGATGAGGATATTTTATATGAACAAGTAGTATTTTATTATTCTGAAATTTATGATCACCTTGTTTGTGATGAATATGTGTTAACTTCGATCTTTGATCAATAAGACCAATTTTATTTTCATCCAATTCTTGTTACAAAGTCTCATACAAAAACTATTATTCAATAGGGTTTTGAGCAGATTGTCGCCAATAGTGATCCTCCATTATTTGATGACTATGAAGAAAGTGTTGTTGAAGGTCATGAACAACCATTTCTTCTTTAGTTTCATGAATTTGGTGAGCCAGCATTTGATAGTTATGGATCATATTTTTAAAAAAGTAGTGAAGGAGATGAGGAGAAGGAATTGTTGCATTCCATTTTTCATAATGGGGGGTTTAAATTTTTCGTCCATGAATCACATAAATATTCATAGTTGAATCAATTTGTTTTCACAAAGAACACAAAAGATAAATTCAGCCATGAAAACCAAACTGAGGAACGCATTGTTGATTACCAAGCAGAGTATGGTTTTCATGTTTTTAAAGATGCTATAGTAGTATATTTGGAAGGTTTTATTAGTTTAAAATATCTTCTTTTGTTTCACTGTGAGTATGTAGTCCCATTTTTTGATGAGTTGCAAATCTTTATTTTATTGAAACATGTCCAAGAAATTCAATTGGTAAATTAGTTAGTTGAAATGCTTCATTGGAAGTTTGTATTTACTTGATCAAATTAGTTTTTAGCACATTAGAGTAGGAGTGTGCTTAAATAGTCTAGCTTAACAAGCATTTAGTATCTAGTAGTTTCGATTCGTAGTAGAATAACATCAACAAGACTCCATAAGCCAAATGGAAACAAGGCACTATGTATAATGGCATTTTCAAATTATAGATTTAGCTTGCAAGATGTTTTGTTTTAGTAAGCAGAGAAGATTTGCAGAATTTACGGTGATCATAGGAAGGAAAGGAACATGTGTACGGTTCTTAGTGCCTCGCAAGGAGGACACTATCTCTAGATGGAGCCAGTGTTACTACCAAGATTTTCACTTGGGACGATTATTATATTTGAATCTACTTTGTGAAGTTTAGGCTTATCCTATAATCATTTCCAAAAATTTTATGCTAGGAAAGTCTCTTACCCTTGTTGATATGTTCTATGATACTGTGCTTTATTTTATGTTTATGTTTCAAATTTTGATTGTTAGTTAGTGAAAGTGATAAGTTGGAGCAATATACATAGATTTTTCTATGTTAATTTACTCTTGAAGGTGTCTCTTTTCTTGATTAAATTATTTGTGCATTGTAAAAGTGAAACTTGACAACAAAACCGATTTTTCCTTGGGAAAAGCAATGCGAAACGGAATGATGGAATGGAAGTGATACAAAACCGGTTGTAGTTGATTGTTTTTGTCATCAAATTTGGGCATGTATTTTGAGAAAACAAAAGTGAACTTCAAAAAAACATAACATGGGGTTTTCAGGAATGGTACGATTTAAAAAATCCTCTTTCATTTTTTCAAAATATTTCACTATCTAGTAGATATATGTGGTTCTTTGAATCCTATTTTTCCAGATTTCATCAGATTTAATTTCCTTCAAAAATGACTAATCAATAGTTGAAATTCCATCTCATCAATTCAATTTGGGACTGATCCTTTATCTTCCTTGCTTATTTGAATATGTAAGCTAAATATGGATGACGAGATTTTCATATCCATTAGTTTTGGACCTTGATAATTATGCATTTTTTATATAAACTATGAAGACAAAATAAGAGAAGGGGGAGAGTGGTTTGAAATTTGGATTGCTTGAGAAGGATTGGTAGACAATAGTAAGCTCTTTCAATGCAATATTTTATGTGTTTAAAAGATCATCTGAGTTATGAATAGTATTGTGCCTCTTATCTATTTTGATTGCTAGTAATCTATTTGCATATAGAAGTTGTTTATGCACTGCATAATCAATTGGGATAAATCTAATGACATTTATTCTATAAATGTGCATTGATTGTAATGTATATTCTATTTTAAATGAGAATTCTTAATTATGACGTTGTTATGATGTGGAATATTTATGTAAGTCTATGAATGAGCAGCTTGCTTTTCATATATTTTCATCCTCGCTTTGTATGAAATCACGAGTTTATTTGTGATTCATGTCTGTAATCCTTTTAAACCAAAGGTTTGTTACTATTTTTCCTCTTGCACTATTAATTGTTCCACTTAGACCTTGTATCGCTTACTGATCATTTAACCACTTGAATTTCAAACCTTAAATATGAAACCAAATTGTCACACATTAATATCCAAGTGGTCTAGCTTTTCCCTCTAACGGTCAAGGTGTAGACCTTATGGATAACATGAACTTTGGATTTGGGATAAGAAGAAACTCCTCTTTGAGAATCTTGTCACTCATGTTATCCTATATGGTTGTGAATTTTCAGGATGCAAAATTATTAGAGAAAAATGGAGAAGGATAAATAAAATTCAAAAGTGTTTAATAAGTTACAATATCAAAATAAAAGGCAATACACTCTATCCTATCCTCCTCATAAAATGTCTCTCTTCTATTGATAGTACTAATGTACAAGAACAAGAGAAATAACATGGGAAACAAGAGGATTCCCAATATTGTTTCAAACTCGATTCAAAATCACTTATGTCTCAAACAAGGTTGGAAAAATGTTGCCAAGCCTTGGCTAAGTCATTGAGGAAGAGGCCAATATGTAGAATAATAATAATTTTAAAAATATTATTAAATCTAAGTTTAATGAGAAATTGTGGTGTGATAAATAATCAAAGGATAAGAGAAATTTAAGATACTATAATGAGGTGATCAACCCTAACCCTAAGAGGATTTAATATAAAAAACACTTTCTCTTAAAATGTTGCGCAACCTTTCTCACCTTTTAACTCATCAAAACTATGGTGATATAGGAAAGCTTCTCTTAAATATTTCCGAGTATACAAATAAAATTTGATTATATACCCTTTTAAAGATGACTTAACCCACTTGAGCTCATATTAATGTAGAGACATGGGTTTAAAACCCTCTATGTATGTGACTATAAATATGTCCTTCTACATATAACTGGCCTACATCCATCTTAACTATGGATCTACTATGCGCTAAGAGAGATAAAATCTCTCGAAGGTGCAAACCTTTTTTTATTGTCTAAAAGTGGAAGGAGGGTTTGCACCTCAAGAGATTTGATCCCTCTCAGCACATGATAGATCCAGATTTAAGATGGATCTAGGTTGGTTCTAATTGTGGGAAGTAACAAAATATTTGGATTCGATCATAGTATATTTGATCTTTTGTAATTTACTTATTTTATATGTAGTTGGCTGAAAATATGAAGTATTATGAAGAAGAATAGTTATGTAATTACATGTGAAATAAGTTCAAAATAATTCAAGTAAACAATGTTGAATTGGAAAATGTGAATAGTAAGAAAGTAACAAATAGATTACATAGTGATCAATCTCAATATATCTTCTTCATATTTTTGCATAGCCACAAATGTAATTTTTCTATCTTTTTCATATCGATCATATGAAAAATGAGGTTGAAATCAAAGTCCATAGAAATCTATAACTCAAGATATTATGGTAAATGTCATGCCCCGCCTCTCCTACTTTCTAAAATAGTAGCTGTATTCATTGTAAGCTTTTGTGACTTATGTATTGTTAATCCCCATGTAAGTTGCAATGGAATTTGTTTTTTATTACCTCTTTAAATAGTTGTAATTGAAGCAGTTTGAGAGAATGATTCATCCCATGGAATTCCCACATAATTATCAAATCTGACTAAAACATATGTAGGTGGTTTTGGGGTGAAGTTCCTCGGTTATATAAAATTTTCTCTAAAACACCCAAAGCACCATTAACAAGTCATGTATCAGCCCATAAGTTTGATGTAATAATCACCCTATATCCATTTGCAATAAGTAACTCAAGT
Source organism: Pseudotsuga menziesii (assembly GCA_001517045.1). Classification (NCBI taxonomy): domain Eukaryota; kingdom Viridiplantae; phylum Streptophyta; class Pinopsida; order Pinales; family Pinaceae; genus Pseudotsuga; species Pseudotsuga menziesii. Next base: position 57,955 of record LPNX011129927.1, on the reverse strand, counting down.
TCCAAGTCATCCCCATTTATTCCCACATAATCATAGCTTCTTACCGTGGATAATTTTAGGGGTTATATATATCCCATGGGCTATATTAAGGAGGTTACAAAAATTTAGTGGGCTATTTTCTTATATGGAAAGAGTTTTTTCAGCTAAAAAATATTCACCCAATATTTATTAGAAAAAATAAATCCAAAATGAATAACCTCCCATATATTAACGAGGAAAATGAAAAAAACTATTTTTTCCCTAGCAAAATCTCCCTCCAATCTATCTTTTGCCCCCAATTCCTAGAGAAAATCTAGTGAAATCACTCTTTTGCCCCCAATTTTCAGTAATGGAGGATCCTAATGGTTATTTTGCCCTCCATTTCCTTGTAATTTAGGCATATGGTTGCATGTTCTTGTATTTTTAGTCAATTTCATGTGATACCTTCTTTTAGCCCTTATTTTCTAGTATTGGAGTGAAAACCAAAGGATATTTGTTTCTATATAAATGCTACAGTGATTCATGCTTCACCCACATCGAATTGCACTTGAAGAATGAAGGTTTTGGTTGATGTGATGCCACTTTTCATTCTTTTTTTTCTCGATGTTTTAATCTTTACATAACATCTCCATTTCCAAAAGATCAAGTCTTGAAGGGGCATGCCACACATGCAATTTATTATAGAATACAAACTCACACCATGCTTTTCATCCAATTATTAACATGGTATGGTTTTTATCAAACTTTTTGTTCTTTTTATCCATGGTTACAATAGATTATTAGATTTTGAATTTACTTTTTATAGTGCTTTTTATCATGGATCTTTTTTAGGCATGTTGAATTTTAGGGAACTCTTGATTCTTAGAGCTCATTTAGTGTTATTAGGGTTTTATTCTATCCTAGGAGCATTGGTTCTTTGAAAGTGTTATAGAGATCAAAATATATGATTTATTTTATGACTTTTCATGTTTAAACTATTGACTGAAATTTATATGTTCTTAGTGGATGCTACTCTTGATGGAGAGATGCCACATGGATTTTATATATTCAAACTAAATTTGGCCAAGTTGTTTAAAATGTGATTTTATTCGGATCTTTCTGTGCAATTATTATTGGATCTAAGGCTTTAATTAGAGTGTCCATGTTCACATTTTATGTATGTTATTGTTGATGTTTGTAATATAAATGAATGCACACTAATTATAATGGTAGGGATACAGTGGAATGGTCATTATCTTGTAGAGTTGTCCAAAGTGTACTGGTAGATTCTTTTATTTGTGTTGAAATTTTTGTGACTTGTATATTTTTCTATTTGTATTGCAAATTTCATCAATTTTATTTGTAACCTAAATTTGTTGGGTTTGGTACTTGTTTTACGATATTTTGTTTTTTGTAAGGGTCATTCAAAAGTAAAATCGTTTTTGGTGATTTGTTTTGATGTGTAATTTCTATCATCATCCATAAATGGATTTAGTTATGTATGATAAATATATGATTTTGTTGGAACACAATACTTTATTTCCATCATGATTGTATATAATATGTACCAAGAATGTTTGACCTAAAATGTAAACATTGCTTTATTTGATATCTAGTCTTTTACATTCAATGAGGGTGATAAGACAATTTTACCACATTTTGTATGCTTTCAAAAATTTCAAGGACATGGATACAAACACCTCCTCAGTTTATATGAGAAAAAATAGTCTTTAATAGAATAGTTCTAATGATATGTGTGATGATGCATTAATGTTCTTTCTATTCTTGTTAGTGTATGTTGTTATTTCTAATAACCATTTCAAGTTTATAACTAACTCTAAATTTGTAATCAAATGTCATAATTCATATTTTGATTGTCAATAAAGGAAAGGAAAAAGTGGAATTCAAATCTATAAATAGATAAACATATTTTTTTTTTAAAGGGTAGCTTAAAAATGAGAGATTTGGAAAATAAAATAATTCAGAATTGGGTTGTGACTCTTGATAATACTCCACATTATAGTAATGGTTCATGGGTTCCATAATCACTCCACCGTGTAAAGTGTTCAATTCTACCAGTTTGTCGATATGTCAAGATTTGGGTCCCCACATGTCTATTGGAGCATTAAGGGACGAGATTAAAAAACATAATCCCCACTTTCCATGAATCTAGTTAGTGTAGTTGTGTTTCACCCAATACTGCTAGTGAAATGTAATAAACGTCTCCTCTCCTCATTCATGCATTTGTTCATTTGAGGGTTTAGGAGTTGAGAGATTCGAGCTCTAGTATATGCCCTTCTATTGCAGTACATTAGTAATTTGCATAATCAAAAGTTGAGTCTTTCTAGCAAAAGATTCACCAAGACATTAAAATATTTTATAATTTGATGAAAGCTTTTCCAAGTTTCTACAATATTTTATAATTCAATGAAATATTCACCAATATTTTACAATATCTTACAATTTAGTGAAATATTTGCCAATATTTTACAAGGTTCTAAAACGGAATGAAAGATTAACCAAAAAATTATATGTACATATTATATTATTGATAAAATAACCTTCAATTTTTCCTATATATTAGGGAGATTCGCCCATTTATTATACATGTCAATTTTCGAGGTGCTCTTAAAATTATCCATGCTTCTTACTCTAGTTTCGATACTCATGGAAACTAGACAATTTATTTTTCTTACATAACACTTATTATGATTGTGTACATCATAATTTGTTTCAAAAAAATGTATGTCCCTGTCAAATTAATCTTTTGTATAAGCATCAAAGGGAGTATATGTATGAGTCATAAGGAACTTCCAATATTTTATTGTTGGCATTGCATTCCTTAAATTCATCGACAAATGACGAAAATGGTTTTTCTCATTGCTTTGTCCATATTAATGAAACACAATATCAAGGGTCACAATTGTTGTGAATGAGTTCCATAATTATGTCATGACACTTGTAGATGCATATATAGTGTTGACACAGATCCATCGATAGGCGTTCTCACTCTGTCGAAACCCCTAAACACCACGATCTCCTTGAGCACCAACCCAAACATGTTTTACCTTGTCCAGTAACACCTGTGAAGCAGATGAAGTCTCACTCAAGATGTTTGAGGGAGAGATGCAGGAACTACGTTTTCGTAGTAAAGAGGAGGACTTGAGCATCTAAGTCCCCAGTATTCTCTTACTGGCACAATATAAACTAGAGATTCAGGATGGGGTTTTATCATCATTTATTCATGTTAGGTCGCATTGATAACCATTTAGATTAGATCGCATCATTAGATTCATTCATAAACATATCGAAAAACATGAAATCATTCAGTACGCATAGACATTGCATCATTCATAAATAACAACCATATTGCAGCAATTACTCATTAATATCATGTCATTAAAATATTAAAAGCAACAAAACATAATACAAAGAGTTTACATCAACATCTGATCATGTCATACTGCTTCCACACATCAAAACAGGTTTCCAAAATACATTCTCATAGTTGCAACAAAGAGCAAACCCATAGATCGATCTTCCATAGATGTCAGAAAGATCATCACACATACAATTATGTGTCTCCATATGCTTATCTTCCTACTACATTCCTAATTCTATATATAGGCTTGCACATTTACAAAATGGTCCACATTAACTGACTCTCTAAGTGACTTGGACCAAAAACTACAAAATTATGACAAAAAAGTACAAAACTTATGACCAAGACAACTCTTTGTCAACTACTGTGCCTTGTGCACTATCCTTTGTCTTGCGTACCTTACGCATATGCTTCCGCACTACATGCATCCATACCGCCTGCCAATAGGACCCCAACACAATCTTGTGGCTCGTCCTCGAGCCACGTCAACTGGATATTGTATACTCATTGATTTTTATCTTGAAATATTCGTACTGTTGCTTGAATTCCTCAACTGCAGTTTTTTTCTTTTTGCTGATCTCCTTGCATTCTTCCGCATCCTGCTCAGATGTATGCTCAACAAGTTTGGCGGTCACCTCCTTCAAACTATCCTGCGCAGCTTGAAGTGCATTCACTACCTTAAGTGCTAACTTCTCACCAACATCCTATAACGCATCCAGCTAAGTAGTGTGATGTTGATGATGCTCTCTTTCCCTGGTTTCCGCACTACCTCAATGATTTTAATTTCATTTCCTTAGTAACTTGCATGACGGGGGGAATTGCTCTGAGTGACACCCACGTCATTGTTAATTGGGCCTCAGCTTCATGAAACTACATGCTCAACTATTGCAATTGATCATCTTGAACCACGCTGCCCCAAATTTATGTAGTTTCATCACTGATTAACTTGGTTTCCTTCTTGCTTTCTTCCAACTGTGTTTTCACATCTTCTATCATTCCCTTGCACATTGCAACTTGCTTGGGTGTTGTTCTTGGGATCACTCGTGCCTACAAATATTCATTGTCTCTTCGTAGATCTGAAATAACTTGGCCTAGTGTTGGTAGGGGTATTGGGTAAGTGAGTTGCATAGCATCGCGGAGGCTGCGCAAGCTCACGCACCTGTAACACCCCAGTTTTGACCCTGTTACATTAAATGTACATGATGTATATGTTGTAATGAATCGTGGTGTGGAGCTAAAGGAAAAATCCCCCACCATCGATTTAGTTGTGTGATGTTTCAGCGAATGGAATCGTTGCCGATCATCTATCGTGGTACACGACATATATTAAGTTTTGTCATCATGTAAATATGCATCTTTAATTAAATAACCCAACCAGCTATGTTCGCGGCAACTAAATTGAGAAGGGGCATGATTCTCATAAGGATAAGGGGGGGATGTCAAACCTTGGGCTATGGGGGAAAATCCATGTGTCACCATCCTGTTTGAATTGCTCAACTTCCGTTGTCTTATCCAACTACCACCATTTTAATGCTCTACAGAGTAGTCGAGGCAGTTATTGCTAGGGAGTGGAGTGTGGCAGGATTGTCAATCCTTGCCCACACGAACACTCCACCAGCAGGTTGACCCTCATGTTGGCAAGGAAAACCACCACCGCCATCACTTGAGGGGACTCCCCATTCTCTCCACTACGCCAGTCTCTCAATTGTCGGTTCATTCTCACATAGGGAAAAACGTCCTGTGTCTCACGCATAGAATTCTTCTCTGTTTTTGGTCTCATACAGCTAGGGGAGGGAGCCATTTCCATTGTCATTCACATTTTCCACAGTGAGGAATCTGGCGTGTTTTCCATTTGTATTTGGGATATGGTGTAAATATTCTCTCACGCACTAGGTTTTGCATTTTTGTTACTCACACAGCAAGCTGGGGCCGTTCGGTCACTATCACCCACGATTTTTCCTATGGAGAGCCACTTTTATGCTCAGGGACTGTGTTCTTCCCGGTGGCTTCATTGTCCAGGATGGACTGTGGTTTTCCCCACGTTGTGAACTATGTTTGCTAATACATTTTGGGACTACCGTAAGTTGCTTGGGAGTCATTTTGGCCACGATAGGGCCAAGAACGACTCATGAGTTGTTTTCCCTTGTCCAAGCTGTAACTGTTGGTTGATTGCATGCATGCAATGGTTGGTATTCGGACAGTGTTGGGAGCAGGGATGGGGGCTCGATTTGCTTGATAAACCTGGTGTGTTTGGAAACCACACAGATAGAGCTAGAGGGCTGGCTTTCTTCTCCACAACCCTTGAATAGCACTGGAAGGGAAGTCAGGGCCTGAGGGACTGTGTAGCAGAGAAGGGACTGATTCCTTGTGTTGGGTGTGTGTGAGTGTCATAGAAGTCATGCTAGTTATGGTGTAGGTGTTCCTAGCTCTGTAATGGGCCCACCATCTTAGCATTTAGCCTTTCCTAGCTCCTTGATGGCCTGATAAACCTGACCATATTGGTTTGGTTGTCTTGTTGATGGCCTAATAAACCCAACTGTGTTGGCTTGACTGTGTTTCATGTATTATTTGCTATGTGTAAGCCTGCTTGTTCCTTATTCCTTGGGGAGTCATGCCCAGCTCGGGGGTGGCAGCATTGTTGAGAGATTTAGGAGCATGCTAGCCTATGTTTGGGTGGAACGTTTAAGCGAAGTAATCTTGACCACTTCATCCCTGTATTTATATTTATTGTTTAATGAATATGGTGAACATGTTGAATGCTTGTATGAATGTATGGTTGCTTCCGCTATATGATAAATAATCATGTATGCATGTTCTAGTTCAAATCATTTTGCTTCAGCATTTTATGTACATACATGTTCATGGGGCAGTTGCCCGGATGGTTAATGCCATGGTAGCGTCCTCTTCGCCGGTCGGAGGGTCAGGGACGTTACAGTGTGGTATCAGAGCTCATGTTGCAGCATGGGCTTGAATGGACTGCAAAGATGCAGTGACAGAAGCAGGATTTCCTTTTGCGCAGCAGAGATCAGAAATTTATGATAGAAATTTCTTGAAAATTTTGTTGAAAAATTTGTCTAAGTGCCTGAACCGTCAGCCCATTGGAAGACTAAGTGGAAAGATCCTCCGATGTAGTGGAGAGCTAGACAAAATATCACCTAACAGAGGAGAGGGAAATTTAGAAAATTTTCTAAGTGTTTTGGCTGTCGGCACATCGAAACACCTAGACAGATGGATCGTCAATACTTAGCCAATTGAGCGCCGTCGTTGCAGATGGCTAAACCACTATGCTCCTAACGGGTAGGGCCTCCGACCACCGACGCAGTAAATAAAGTTCAATTTTTTTTCTAAATAATGAAAACACCGACCATCGAAAGCAGAAAGTGGTTCGTGCACCTGCTGTTTTGAAATCCTAGAGCACTAGCCTTTCGACGAGAAGAGACTGCCGATACCGATCAAGTTATGCCTCAGTAGATTGGGCCACCGATCGAAAGAAGATCGAAGATGATGGGCCATCATTGTGGCTGCTGATGGAACTATTTCATCGATGAAAAGAAGATAATTGAGCCGATCAAGCGGTGAAAAGGAAGGCTAAAGGGAACATTTTGAAAATTTCTCTAAGTCCTGGAATCGTCAGCCATCAGCGATTGTTAGTTGAACACATTGCCGACACCTAGTTAATTCAGTTTCCGATGAGATACGTCGGATGAAGTTAGTGGATTGAACGTCTATCATTGGTGCTGTCTAATGGACTATCCTTCCGAAGGTTAGAGGCTTCGACCGTCGATAGTGGATAGGGCTTCTGACAGTCGATGAGTTTATGGTCCGCAAAACTCGCAGTGGGATCACTACCCACCGTTGCGGCTGTTTAGTGGACTATCCTCTGGATGAACAGTGCACCCGACCACTGATACATCAGAAGAAGATAGTTGTTTTGACCGTCTAAACATCAGATTGATAGTTGGAATGAGGTCCAATTGGGAAAAAGGAAATTTTGAGTTTTCCATGGGATTTCCTAGCAGATTTCGATTGTTTTTTAGTGGGATTTTCAGTCATATTTTAGTGGATTTTCAGGGCTAAAAAGGAGAAAGTGGCAGCGATATTATGCACCATATTGTGTGAAAATCATAGATTTACAAGGGGGGCAAGCCCCCTTGACCCCCGTCGTCCCCTTAGACAGACATTCTTTGATGAAGAAAATCTTGTGTTTGGGCAAATTTGTTATTTTATGATTTTTCCAGGAGAAGGTAAGTAATTCTGATTTATATCAATGTTATGCATCTAACAATTGTGTTACTAACACGTTTGCAGAATCATAGTCACCTTCAAGGGCAGCATTCCAGGTAGTGCAGTTTGGTAAGTAAGTGGTGGTTCAGTTATGAGAACCCATGACGGATATGATGCTCAGGATTCTTATGAGCGTGCCCGAGATGCCATGGGAGAAAATTTCCGTAACGAAAATGATGACATAGAGTCTAATGGAAGGAAATTCCAAGAGACACCATCAGATGTTGTAGCCACCATGAGAATATTGATTAAAGCCTAGGAAGAGCAACACCAGCTGAATTCTACAATGTTGCAGAGTTTAACAGACTTGCAAAGAAAGATAGACTCCAGACGAGGTACAACAAGACCAGAAGGCTGTAAGAGTAGTACTAGGAGAAGGAGAAGGACTTCTAGTGGATCAACTGAATCTGAAGAATCCAACGGGGATTCCAGTTCTTCTTCTCATAAAATAAAAAGAAAGAGACACCATAGGGATCGCTCTTAGGATGAATTTAAGAAGGCTAAAACTCCTACATTTGATGGTGAGGTAAAGACTGGACAAGAGGCTGAAGCTTGGATTCTTGGGATAAAGAAGTACTTTCAAGTGCATGATTATTTAGGAAACATGAAGGCAAGAGTTTCCATATTCAATCTGAATGGAAGAGCATCCATTTGGTGGGAACACTTCAAGAAAGTAAAGAGGATCAATGAAAGGAGACTTAAGTGGAAATAGTTCAAGAAGCATTTCAAGCAGAAATACCTCTCTGACAGGTATTATGATGACAATATTAAGGAGGTCCATGAGCTGAGATTGGGACAAAAGACCATGGACGAATATGCAAATAAGTTTTTGGAGATGTTGAGGTATGTCCGGTACATCAGAGATGAAAAAGTGAAGGTCCAGTGTTTTCTGAGTGGATTACCTCAGTCTTACAAGGATAGAATTGAGTTTTATGAACCTAGAACTCTTGAAGAAGCAATAAGGAAGGATAAGTATTGCTATGAGCAAAGCAAGGGTAAACTAGATTACCATAAGGCATGGAAGGACAAGAAGAATGAGAAGTTTGGCCAAAGAAAGAAAGGTTTCAAACCTTCTGACTTCAGGAATAAGCAGAAGCAACCATCCCAAGCTATGAGTAAGACAGTTGGAGTGACAAGAGAAAATTCTAAAGATCCACAATAGAATAGAGGACCACTTCAATGTTGGAAATGTGGAGGACACCACATGCGCAGAAATTGTCCAATTGAGAACGAGAGTGCAAGACCGGCTTACAACATTGAAGAAGTAGAAATAGTGGGTCAAGTAGCAAGGGCAGTCCCTAGGATTTATGAAGCACTGGAGGACCTCCAGGAAAATCACCAGTCAACTTTGGTTGAAGTAGTAGGTAAGATTGTTGAGCAATTTGTTTCTATTTTGATTGACCTTGGTTCTACTCACAGTTAGATTACTCCTAGAGTAGTGGAGGTTTGTGCTTTTAAGAAGGTAAAGCATAGCAAATCTTGGTTAGTTCAGCTAGCCACTGGAACTAAGAGAAAGGTTAGTGAAGTGGTAGAGAAATGTCCATTGGTCATGAATGGATTGGTCACTTGTGTAGATATGAATGTTCTACCACTTGGTTCCTATGATGTTCTCATTGGAATGGATTGGTTAGAATCTCACAAGGTGAAGCTTGACTGTTACAATAAGAATTTCGAATGCATGAATGAAGAAGGGAACCTAGTAGTTGTGAAAGGTATTCCGAAGGTGATTTCAGTACGGCAGGTTTCAGCAATGCAGTTAAATAAGTTTTGTAGGAAAGGTTGCCAGTTGTATGCAGCTCATATTTTGGAGGCAACAGACGATGAAACTACGAGGTTGGAGGACTACCAGGTGTTACAGGAATTTAGGGACATGTTTCCTGATGAGATTCCAGGGCTTCCTCCAAAGAGGGACATTGATTTCACCATTGAACTTGTACCAAGAGCAGCACTAGTGTCCAAGACACCCTATAGGATGAGTACACAAGAGATGCTAGAATTGAAGATGCAACTGCAAGAGTTGTTGGAAAATAAGTATATCCGACCGAGTGTGTCTCCTTGGGGAGCACCAGTTCTGTTTGTAAAGAAGAAAGATGGTACACTCATATTGTGTATTGATTATAGACAGTTGAACATGGTTACGGTGAAGAATAAATATCCTTTGCCTATGATTGATGACCTCTTTGATCAAATGAGAGGAGAAAAGGTATTTTCCAAGATCGACTTGAGGTCTAGTTACCATCAGGTGAGAATCAAAGATGAATACATTCATAAGACAGCCTTTAGTACAAGGTATGGGCATTATGAGTTTGTAGTGATACCATTTGGTCTCACAAATGCACCAGCTACATTTATGTACCTTATGAATAGTGTCTTCAGCGGGTATTTGGACAAGTTTGTTCTTGTTTTCCTTGATGACATTCTTGTTTATTCTAAGAATGAGGAAGAGCATGAAGAGAATTTGAGATTGACATTGAAATTTCTCAAGGAGCATCAGCTGTATGCAAAACTAAGCAAGTGTGACTTCTATAGAGATAGAATTTAGTATTTGGGTCACATTATCTCAGAGGAGGGTATATCTATGGACCCTGAAAATATTGAAGCCATTATGAATTGGCCTACTCCAAGAAATGTGACAGATGTAATATCTTTTATGGGACTTGCAGGATACTACCGGAGGTTCATTGAGGGATTCTCCAAATTTGCACATGCCATTACTTCTTTGGAAAAGAAGGGGATAAAGTTTGAATGGACATTGAGGTGTGAAGAAAGCTTCCAACAATTGAAGAATATTTTCACCAGTGTACCCGTATTGAAGGTTGCAGATCCAGAGAAAGACTTTGTGGTGTGTACCGATGCATGCAAACAAGGGCTTGGAGGAGTCCTTATGCAAGACAACCACGTGATATGTTATGAGTCAAGAAAGTTGAAGGAGCATGAGACGAACTATGCCACTAATGATCTAGAGCTTGCAGCCATAGTACATGCTCTCAAGATGTGGAGGCATTACTTGATGGGTAGAATATTTGAGCTCAGAACAGACCATTGTGGTCTGAAGTATCTATTTGATCAGCCTACTCTGAATGCTAGGCAAGCAATATGGCTGGAGTTTTTATGTGAGTTTGATTTTGAAATCAAGCACATAAAGGGAAGAGAGAACAAGGTAGTTGATGCACTCAGCAGGAAGGTACATGAAATGCATGTGGCATCTCTTAGTATTTTCCAATAAGATTTGAGGCAGCAGATTGTTAATCATGCTGCTGGAGATGAATTGTATGAGTAGGTAAAAGACAAATTGCAGCAGCAAAGTCTTGAGAAGAGGTATGAGGGATATAAATTGGAATAAGATGGACTTCTTACTTTTAAAAAAAGAATTTATATTCCAGATGTAGCAGATTTGAGGAGAGTTGTTATGGATGAAATCCATCAAGCTCCGTATTCTGGTCACCCAAGATATCAAAAGACAATTGCTACAGCTAGAAAGTAGTACTTTTGGCCAGGAATGAAAAATGACATGGATGAATACATTTCAAGGTGCATGAAATGTCAACAGGTAAAGGTTGAGCACCAACACCCTGTAGGTTTGTTGCAGCCTTTTCTAGTTCTGGAATGGAAATGGGAAATTATTTCCATGGATTTTATTACAGGATTGCCGATGACTTGGAGGCACCATGATTCCATCATGGTTGTGGTAGACAAGTTGACAAAGGTAGCACATTTTATATCAGTGAATTCTATGCATAAGACTAACGACATTGCAAATATCTTCGTGAAGGAGATTTTCAAATTGCATGGATTGCCGAAGGCAATAGTCTCTGACCGTGATGTCAGTTTACTTCCAATTTTTGGAAGGGGTTGTTTGCAGATTCGGGTACAAAGCTAAACTTCAGCACTGCATACCATTCTCAGACAGATGGGAAGACAGAGAGAGTTAATCAGGTTCTTGAAGATATGCTTCACATGTACGTGATGGAAAAACCAACCAAGTGGGAAGATTACTTGCACTTGGTAGAGTTTGCTTATAACAATGGACAGCAGGCATCCTTGGGGATGAGTCCGTATGAAGCTTTGTATGGAAGAAGGTGTAGGACACCTGTGACTTGGGATAACCCAGTGAACAGGGTTGTGCTTGGGCCAGAATTGCTCAAGGAAGTGGAGCAAGAGGTTGTGAAGATCAGAAAGAATCTGAAAGCAGCATAGGATAGACAGAAAAGCTATCCAGATAAGCATAGGGTGAACAGGGAGTTCAGTGTTGGGGATCATGTTTACCTCAGAGTGAGAGCAAAGAAGAGTTCCTTGAAGTTTAGAAGTTGTGCCAAGCTGTCACCAAGATATTGTGGGTAGTTTGACGTGCTTGAAAGAATAGGGCCAGTTGCATATAGACTTGCATTGCCTGCTAGCACTAGAGCTCATAATGTTTTTCATGTTTATTTCCTTAAGAGATATGTACATGATCCTAACCATGTGATAAATTGGGATGTGATTTAGGTGGAACCCGAGGGAGAGTTCCGAACCGAGCTAATGCGCATCCTCAACAGGAAGGTCATAATGCTTCGGAATTGGGCCATAGGGCAGGTAAAGGTGCAATGGGAGGACTACGGACCTGATGAGGCTACGTGGGAACTGGAGGATGCCATGCAGTCAACACATCCATTTTTGTTCAATTCTGCGGAACACTAAGGTGGTACCAGTGTAGCATTTTGTTCAAATTTTGTGAAGCAATGAGGACAGTGCTATTGAAGGGGGAGGGGAATGTAACACCCCAATTTTGACCCCGTTGCGTTAAATGTACATGATGTATATATTGTAATGAATTGTGGTGTGGAGCTAAAGGCAAAATCCCCCACCATCGATTTAGTTGTGTGATGTTTCGGCGAACGAAATCGTTGCCGATGGTCTATAATGGTACATGGCATATATTAAGTTTTGTCATCATGTAAATGTGCATATTTAATTAAATAACCCAACTAGCCATGTTCGCGGCAACTAAATTGAGAAGGGGCATGATTTTCATAAGGATAAGGGGGGATGTCAAACCTTGGGCTATGTGGGAAAATCCATGTGTCACCACCCTGTTTGAATTGCTCAACTTCCCTTGTCTTATCCAACTACCACCATTTTAATGCTCTGTAGAGTAGTTGAGGTAGTTATTTCTAGGGAGTGGAGTGTGGCAGGATTTTCAGTCCTTGCCCACATGCACACTCCACCAGTAGGTTGAACCTCACGTTGGCAAGGAAAACCACCACATCCATCACTCGAGGGGACTCCCCATTCTCTCCACTATGTCAGTATCTCCATTGTCAGTTCATTCTCAAACAGGGGAAAACGTCCTGTGTCTCACGTAGAGAATTCTTCTCTATTTTTGGTCTCACGTAGCCAAGGGAGGGAGTTGTTTCCACTGTCATTCACATTTTCCACAGAGAGGAATCTGGCGTGTTTTTCATTTGTATTTGGGATCTAGTGTAAATATTCTCTCACACACTGGGTTCTGCATTGTTGTTACTCACACAGCAAGATGGGGACGTTTGTTCACTATGACCCATGATTTTTCTTGTTGAGAGCCACTTTTATGCTCAGGGACTATGTTCTTCCCAGTGGCTTCATTGTCTAGGATGGACTGTGGTTTTCCCCACGTTGTGAAATGTGTTTGCTGATATGTTTTGGGACTACCGTAAGTTGCATGGGAGTCATTTTGGCCACGATAGGGCCAAGAATGACTCAAGAGTCCTTTTCCCTTGTCCAAGCTGTAACTGTTGGTTGATTGCATGCGTGTAATGGTTGGTCTTCAGACTATGTTGGGAGCATGGATGGGGGCCTGGTTTGCTTGATAAACCTGGTGTGTTTGGAAACCACACAGACAGAGCTAGAGGGCTGTATTTCTTCTCCACAACCCCTGAATAGCACNTGTGTAGCAGAGAAGGGACTGATTCCTTGTGTTGGGTGTGTGTGGGTGTCTTAGAAGTCAGGCTAGTTCTAGTGTAGGTGTTCCTAGCTCTGTAATGGGCCCACCAACTTAGAATTTAGCCTTTCCCAACTCCTTGATGGCCTGATAAACCTGACCATATTGGCTTGGTTGTCTTGTTGATGGCCTGATAAACCTAACTGTGTTGGCTTGGCTATGTTTCGTGTATTCTTGCCTATGTGTAAGCCTGCTTGTTCCTTATTCCTTGGGGAGTCATGCCCAGCTCGGGGGTGGGAGCATTGTCGAGAGATTTAGGAGCATGCTAGCCTATGGTTGGGTGGAACGTTGCATCGATGTAGCTCGTTGTGGGACAAGTTCTTTATGAGATAGTAATCTTGACCACTTTGTCCCTATATTTATATTTATTGTTTAATGAATATGATGAACATGTTGAATGCTTGTATGAATGTATTTTTTCTTTCGCTGTATGATAAATAATCATGTATGCATGTTCTAGTTCAAAGCATTTTGCTTCAGCATTTTATGTACATGCATGTTCATGGGGCGATTTCCCGGATGGTTAATGCCATGGTAGCATCCTCTTCGCTGGTCGGAGGGTCGAGGACATTACAACGCCACTGCAAAGGTCCACAACGGTGTGATAGGAAAAAGAATAACCATTTTTTGAAATATTTATGCAATTTTGTATCGACTGACCACATTTTGTGGATATAGGTCACTAGTTTGTTAGAAGTTAGTTAGAAGTAGACCTTGGATGTAAAGGCGCAAGCCTATATATAGAGTTAGAATTGCAAGTATAAAATATAGATGGGAGGAGAGAGATCATGCGATCAATCCTTTTTGTGATCTAAGGTGTGCTTTTGTCGCTTCATTTTGTCTTTGAGCAGTTTTTGCTCTGTCTATGTTGATCAGTTAGTGAATCCGGGCAGTGATCATTCTCTTGCTGTGGAGAATTAATGTATGACTTGTATTTGTTGTGCATGAGTAATATGACATGATGGATGTTGCTCTAAAATGATCTTATTTCTTATGTCTTTTCTGTCTTCTTGATTTGCAATGACTATGATGGATGTTTTATGAATAAATGTTACTACTGTGATAAATGAAGTAATGTGATCTGTCAGTGATTTACTAGTTATAAATCTGTAATGCATGATGTGATTCTGATAGAATATCTCTGGAATATTTTTTTATTATGAAGTTCAATCGCTGAGAACATACCCTACCTTCCCACTTTTGGAAACTTGGTTCCGAAAGCTCTCCCTCGACATCTTGGGTGAGAATTCATCTACTCTGTAGGTGTTGCCGGGCAGGGTCAAACCTGTCTGGGCCGGTGCTCAGGGAGATCGTGCTAGTTGGGCGTCGATAGAGTGGGAACCCTTGTCAATGAGGATTTGTTGGTGGATCGCACCAACAAATGGTTCCATTGCTGGGACCTCGTTGCAACTGAAGGGAGGATATGTTGTGGCATTCGACAAAAACTGAGATTGAAGAGTGGTTTGATCTAAAGCTATGAGAGTTCACTGAAATAGAGAACCAGAATACGAAGTTGTCAACAACTTGGTGGCTGAACAGATATATCTATGATGGTCCCTACGAGTGGTTATTTTGTGAATTTTTGGTCATACTATATGAATTGATAGCACAGTTCACTTATAATAAGAATAACTATCAAGGTGGAGAGCCAATATCCTAGACCCCTGGACTGATCCAGGAACTACAAGAAACCAATAACAAAGCATCGTGAGTTGTTTAAGTATGGATGGATAGTATTATGGAAGGGTACATCACTGAGTTTGCAGTTGATACCAATAAGGCATACAACGAAGCAGAAAGAGAGTTCTTCAATGGGCCATGAGGTAGGTTCTTGCTGTCTCTACAATTATCTATTAAGATGCTCATCTGTGAGAAGGGTATTATAAAAATGCACTTCGAGTAGTGAAACTATGGTGTGTGGAGGTCATGGACGCTGCGATGAAAGAGGAAGGAAAATGGAAAGTTAAGGGGTAGATGGGTATGAGTTCAAACGAGATAGCGAGGATAACTGAGGAAACAAGTGGTTGTACGAGGGGAGGAGCAAGGTTTCAACAAGAGAAGAGGAAGAGGACAGGGGAAGGTCCTGCCATGATCGAGACGCAAGACCATGAATAACAACCACAAAAAATGAAGCGACCCTACAGCAATGACGAGGATGACTAGACCCAGACTACACCCAAGATAGCAGGAAGCTTGAACCCTAGTAGTAACGTGTCCACACCTCTGTGCACTACTCCACCAACAGGTAGAAAATCACATTCTACGTCACCTTGTCCGACATACTAGCAACATTCTAGCAGTAGAACACCATTTGTGGGAAGAAGGTCCAGAATGGAAGGAGATGAGATGAAGTTACCTATATTCCACGGAAATGGGACTGGTGACTTGACACAGTACTCGTTCTTATGTGAAGCAGTTTGGACTTCTAGAAAGAGTGTCGATGATGATATCAAGAGAAGCCAATTGGCGACCACCCTTAGGGGTGGTGTGCTTAACTAGTACATGAGGTTCATGCAGGTTCTGCAGGGAACCCCAGGGAAAACACTGAATGAGATCCAGGAAGGACTATTCGAGGAATTTAAGAAACCCAAATTTGAGGCCCAATACATTACAGAAATCAAGGAGATTAAGCAGTTTCCGAATGAAACTATTTGGGATTTTGATTAACGGTTTAAGATGTTGATGGCTTGAGTCAGCTTTAAAATGAGCGATGTTCAGCATAAGGAGTGGTTTATTGCTGCACTATTTCCGCACATCAGACAACCATTAATGTAGCAAAATATCGCGACATAGAATGAAGACCTGGAGATGGCGATGAAGTTAGAATCTTCACCTATTGGGGAGACTGTAGTTGGCATGAACCAGATTGAGGCGTAGCTAGCAAATTTGACGCTCCAACTATATGATATTAAGAAGGTGAAAGAAGAGCATTATGATCTCTAGTGCACGTGATGTCGCACGGATGGCCATACCAAAGACACCTGTCCAAATTTTTGAAATTATTTGCTATCAGGAGTGAAGAACAATTTCAGTTGCACTGGTGTGCCATGGTGTCACGTATGTCAGGTATATGGGCATTGACGTGAAAACTGTAGTTACATGCAAAATATGGTTACGAAGGTAGAAAGTTTGTATTGGTCCTTTTATCGCTCAGTAGGGCATGAGGATAAAGACTATCGATCTTATGACCTACTTCAAGAGAGAACATATGATTCATATTTTGTGAAGGGTGAGGATCATTGCATGGTCCAGCCATTGCAGTACAATACGCACCACCTCCGCAAGTGTAGTTTATTTTGTCGTAGCCACAAAAGCAGTTCGTATCACAACCGTAGTTCATAGAAAAAACACAATTTGCACCATGACCGTAGTATAATTAGGTGGCAATTAATCATCCTCAACAGCAATATGTTCAAGCAGCGCACTATGTTCAACAACTATTGAATCCCCCGTAGAAGCTATCCCAACCACAATATCAACAAGCCGAAGGATTCTGGGGTGGACTTTGGGGATGAGGAGGATGATGAGGTCAAGAATCCATCCAGTGTTACACTTGTGAGGTATTTGGACACTATCAGAGGGAGTTTCCCCATGCGCAGTGTACATACTACAGAGCAAGTGAGCATAATGCTGAAAGTTTCCCTCTATTGATTGCAAAATGGAAGGCCGAGCACATTCCTCAGTTGCAGAAATAGTTTCAAAACAAAAACCAAGTGCAGATCTAGTAGACGGTGCATAATCAGCCTCAAATACCACCGCATACTGACAACTAGCCGATGAACCCACCACCGATTCAGAATCCACCACTGAATCTAGCTCCAGACCTGAATCAAGGATCCACGGTTGTGAAAATTCTGGCAGAGCCCAGAGCCCAAGCTGTCGATGTTGTTGTTGTCACTCGTGCAGGTGAGACAATTGGAGAAGACGGACCCCATCCATAAGTTCATCCCATGGGGAAGAAAAATACAACCTTTGATATTGCGATAGAGAAGGAGATGTTCTTTTATGCCAAGCATGCAATCGGGAGGAATCTGGGTAAGCTACCTATTGTTGAAATTCCATTTGATTTTGATCCTTATATAGAGGTAGGACCATCACGATAGCATGGTACCTTGCAGCAATTATTTGAGAGATTTATATCGTTAGCTAGAGATCCTGAGGCTCTCAATCAGATTGAGAAGTTGCTGATCCAAAGGGATCAGCCGCTGAAGGATTCTACAATAAATTCCCTCCAGGAGAGAAAGACAGGAAAAGAGATGAGGATGAACATCTAGATAGGGGACTACGAAGTCAATTTTGTTATTATGGATCTAGGGTCGGATATGAATATTTTTACCAAGCAAACTTGGTAGTTGATGGGAAATCCAACCTTGGGGTGAAACCCTGTGCAACTACAACTAGAAAATTAGGCCAAGGTTCATCCCATTGACCATGCCTCGACATTGGTTGTTGATGTCGAAGGTATGAAGACATATGCTGATTTTGACGTTATTGAAGTAGTTGATGGTGGAGGCTCTTATCTTGCACTACTAGGGATTGGGTGGGCCAATGATAGCATGGAATTGATCAATTTCAAGAAGCAAGTTATGACATTCAAAAACCAATATATCAGAGTCATTGCTCCCATGGACCCTCAGGAGGGACGACAGTATATTGAACCTATCAAGGATGAGGTTGGTAGTGGTTGGGATCATGCCTACAACATCTCCGAGGACTATATCCACCCTAGTGTCGATGGTGAACTCAGATGGTGTAGAGATAACTCTACGTCTTCTAATTCTGATGATGCTTTAGAAAATTAGCAAAATCGACTTCATGAGGTGTCTTTTAGAAAATGTGGTCTGATTACGCAATATCTACACCGTGTTGCGACTGAGATCATCGAGATGCCAGTTTATGAAGGGCTACTAGAGTTGACTGAATTCCTCTAATAATTTGAAGAGAAAGTATTTGAACTGTAGAGGATGTTGGCATTGGAGGAAGCATTGAAGGCTACCCCAGCACGCTGGTGGGCGGCTCACAAACTGGTAATCCATGGATGGGCACAATGTCGATGATTGATGATGGTGCGCTTTGGTAATTCAGAGACCTATATTGCTGGGAGATATGATGGGCGCAATGACCCCACCGGTCATTTAATGGAATGTCAGGATTTATGGGCATCGTGACCCAAAGATGAGTGGGCCCATGCTTTTGTTCATACTCTGGAAGAAATGCCTAGATCCCAGTATCTAGCGGCATAACTGCGTAGAACCATCACTACGTGAGAGGAGCTATCGATTTTCTTTGCGCATAATTTTAATTTCTAGGATGCTAACCCTAAGGTCCATAATGCACTCCAACTCATATGTGATGTATTCCTGAAGGTTGCGCCACCCGCATACCCAATAGATCCACATGTGTAGTTTCATATACAATCTCTGATGACTTGCTATGATCTATTTGGCAAACCTAAAGATGATGATGACATGAGGAACGTCAACATTCCAAAATCAGAAGGCAATCACAATGTTGCAGCACTAGACATACCAGCGGACCGCATGAGTCAACCGCTGAAGATATGCAAAGTTAACATTGGGACAGAAGAGAACCCGAAGTTTGATAATATTGGGGACTATTGGGATGACAAGACAATGGCACAGATCACGGATCTACTGCATGAGTTCCAAGATCTATTTATGACATGGTTCTCATAAATGAAAGGGATATTAGGGGATCTAGGGGAGATGAAGATACCATTGAAACCAGATGCGAAACCTATGCGATAGAGGCCGTATCGACTAAACCTGTGACACAAAGAATGGTTCAAAGCTAAGCTTGATCGGATGTTGGACGCCGAAATCATTGATCCTATTTAGGAATTGAAATGGATAAGCCCTATAGTGGTTCAGGACAAAAATACTAGAGAAGTTCGCATTTGTTTCGACCCGTGGAAGCTGAACGATGGCTACATGCATGAACCATTTCCCACACCTTTTATAGATGAGTTCCTTGAAGGGGTAGGTAGTCAGGAGATGTACTCATTCATGGATGGATTTTCAGGGTACCACCGGATCGGAATTGTAAAGGAAGATCGACGCAAGACCACATTCTTCACTAAATGGGGTTGTTTTCAATTTACAGTCATGCCTTTTGGGTTGAAGAATGCGCCAACGATCTTTTCTTGAGTGGTTGTCATTGCGTTCAAAGATTTCATTCAAAAATTCCTGTAGGTATACATGGATGACTAGACAGTCTATGGTTTGGTTAGATATCATTTAGCAAACCTGCGATTGATGCTGGAAAGGTGTCGACAACATCAAATCGCACTAAAATCGAAGAAGTGTATTTTCTACACGCCATTTGGAATGTTGTTGGGACATATCATGTGCAAGAAAGGGATGTTGGTTGACCCTGCAAAGATTGCACTTATCCTTAGTCTACCACCATTGACGACTGTGAAGATGCTTCGAGTGATGTTGGGACACATGGGGTACTATCGCAAGTTCATCAAAGGATACGCCGCGATTACATCCCCCATGGAGAAGCTGCTAAAGAAGGATGCCACATTTGAGTGGAATCTTGAGTGTCAGGGGAGTTTCAAAACACTAAAGGCCAAGATGGCCTTGGCGGCTATCTTGGTATTCCCTATTTGGAGTAAGGAATTCCATGTCCATGTCTATGCCTCTTCTATTGCACTAGGGGTACTACTTGTGCAGCCAGGTGAAGGTGACCTACATCATCCAATTTCATTTTCCAGTAGGAAGCTGTTTTTGGCAGAAAAAATTTACACAACCATAGAGAGAGAAGGCTTGGACATGGTTTATGCACTGCAAAATTTTTGACACTATCTACTGGGCGGTCACTTCAAGATGTTCATAGACAATTCTGCTTTGGAATACCTAGTCAATAAGCTTGTGTTGGGGGGGAAGATCTGTCGGTGGATGCTACTTTTCCAGGATTTTGACTTTGAGATAATTGTGAAGCTAGGCCGGTTGAACGCTAGCCTTGATCATCTGTCTCTCGTTGAGATAGGAGAAGAGCCTAGTAATATTGACAATGGATTTCCCTATGCGCAGCTGTTCAAGGTAGAGATCGGAGATGACCACTTTGCTCCAATCATTCAGTTCTTGGAAACCAGAGTTGCTCCATAGGACATGTCAACTAATCAGAAGAAGCAATTGGTAGTGAAAGCTTCGAATTTCTCGTTGATTGCGGGACAATTATACAAACTTGGACCAGATGAAATATTACGATGGTGCATATTACCACATGAGAAAGGACCTATTCTAGTAGAAGCACATGCAGGAATTACAGGAGGCCACTATGGTGGCCGGGCTACTGTGCATAAAGTGTTGCACACTAGGTTATGGTGGTCTACCTTACATACTGATGCGGTGGATTATGCACGAAGCAATGATGTCTGTCAGCGCGTTGGCAAGCCATCACGATGGGATGAGATGCCACTGGTGCCCAGGTAACTCTACAACCTTTTGATAAATGGAAAATGGACTTTGTGGGTCCAATTACTCCACCAGGAAAGAGGACTGGTGCACGGTACATCATTACCGTAACTGATTATCTGAACAGGTGGGAGGAGGTTGCGCCAGTCATGGATTGAACTACTGCGACAGCCGCCAAATTCATATTCGAGAATATTTTGACAAGGTTTGGATGCCCTACGATATTGATGAGTGACCAGGGAAGTAACCTTATTAGTTGAACTATGAGAGCGCTAACCGAGGAATTGCAGGTACAACATCAAAAAATCACACCCTACCATCCGCAGGAAAATGGCACTGTCGAGGCCTTCAACAAAATATTGGAAACTGTTCTTACAAAGGTATGAAATACTAATCACGATGATTTGGATTTGAAAATTCCAGCGATACTATGGGCATATCGCACCACTTGTAAAATATTGATAGGACAAACACTATTCAAATTAGTATATGGGAAAGAAGCAGTCATGCCAATGGAATACCTTGTTCCTAGTCTCTGGATTGCTCTTGCGGCATGCATGGATGATACAGAGGCACTAGAGGAGCCTATCATACAGTTGATCCAGCTAGAAGAGGACCTCTTTGTTGCAGGATTCCACTAGCATGTTGAGAAGGATCGCTAGAAGCCGTGGAATGATCTCCATATTCAGAACAAGAAGCTTATACAGGGAGACTTAGTACTAGTATATGATAGTAAGTTCATGAAGCATATAGGTAAGTTAAAGATGCACTGGTTAGGTCCATACATTGTTTATTCAATTACTTCTAGGGGTGCAGTTCAATTACAACAATTAGATGGTGCAGTGCTGCCAAAACTTCTGAATGGAAGTAGCTTGAATCCCTATAGGGCAAGGCCTGAGCTGCACAGTGCTTGAGGCACTACGCAAGAAAAAAAAATTTAGGTAGATTGCAGTGAAGCGAGTGTAGAGGACGATGCTGCACAAGGATAATGCTCATGAGTAGTGTTATGAGGGAGACCATCGGCGATAGCTGCAGGACTGTGGGGTGGTCAAATCAATAATAAATATAGATAGTTAATATTGGTAGCTGGCAATGCTTGATGAAGCGACGTGCATTTATGACTGATCCAGTCGTTAGTAAGATGGGATCGTCGTCGAATTTAGGGTCATTACTGCTAGATTTGGGCATGATGGATACGGTAGATTTGGAAATGATGAGGCAGATTAGGCGATAGGTTAGAAAAACACGTGGGATATGGACACAAGGTCTTATTTAGTTGAGTCGAGTGAAGTGTTGATTTCAATGCAAGAGTAGAAGGGAGTGTGATAGGCAAGGAGTGAAATTTTAGTTGTGTTGTGAGCATTATAGAGTAAAGCATGCCGCACACTCTTGACACAGTTGAGATTTTGAGTGAGAAGGAATCCCCCATCCAACCTACAGGGGTTGAATAATAAGTCATGAGCATGCAAATTTGGTCCTCTTCGATCCCTAGAGCGAAGCAGAAGGCCCAAAATCCCAGTACCAGACTGCCACCCAAGAGATATACACGCACGACTGCTAGGGCGCAAGGGGAAGACACTAGACCATCAAGCTCGGGTGCTTTCGAGTCTGCAACACCCAGGGGTGTCTCTATCAATGATATCCCTGGGTATGTGTCCCCAACGTAGCCAGGGTCGAAGCCGAGGAAGGTAACCAAAAATCAGAGGTATCCGCCGAAGCTGCCGCCGCTACCAGAAGGGATTACTTTCCCAGGGGACATCATATCTGCATTGACCAAGATGAAGTACGAAGATCATGATTTACTGTTGTTAAAGGATTTCACGGATGAAACATATCAGTTAGTGCCTATGATACTTAGTGCGCATATTCTCCGGATTCCTCACCCATGGGCATAGGGATTGGACAAGTCTAGGTTGTTGGGGTTCATCAACATGCCTCATTTTGGGAGATTGAACAAAGCAAACACATGCATTAAGTAGTTGTGAGCATGCTTTCATGGTGGAATGCTCTGGTTGAATGAACCTATCTAGGTCACGATTGACCTTATTGATGACATTATAGGGTTTCCAAAGGCTGGCAAAGATCCAACGCAATATTTCAGAGGGTGGGATAATGATAAAAATATTTCCAAGAAGTTAAAGGGGAGGTTCAGGTTGCAGGGAGATGACCAAGCCTATCGCATTGATAGTATTTCTGAACGAACAGTGCAGATTGGGGTGCATATTTTGGCTAGCAAGATTGTCAGGAAGAATCGGCCTATCTAATGTAATTCAGGGGTAGTTGCGTGTGCGCAAAAATGCACCGAAGGAGTGAAAATGAATTGGTCCCTGTTTCTTCTAAACCGGTTGTTAGAAGATGTTGTCGCTGCTCAGGTCGAGAATACAGTTTTTCCTATAGTTGGTTATTAATTCTCATTTCCTTGGTTGCATGGATGGAGCCGGAGGACTACCAGCTGATGTCAGTTGCTGTGGAAAGAGTATGCAAAGGCACCCGGTATCAGAAATTATGGTGGGTCAGAGAACCTAGTCAACAACAGGACTGTGTGATCCATTTTTTGGCCTATTGGGAAGCGCTACAGGCAACAACCACCAAGGTTCCTCGTTTATCCAACGACGCCGCATCCAAGTATCAGAGGATTATTCAGTTTTCTATCAGGTGTCATTCCATTTACATCCAGGCATGACATGATCCTAACAAACAATGGCTACCTATGCGCTACAAAATTGTAGGTGTAGAATTGGAGGTCGTTGTTCAATATTGGCCAGCTGACTGGCATGAACCAATGAGCGTAGAGGAAATATCTATAGGGCCACTAGTAGATGCCCCTGATGAACTAGCCCTTGAAATTAAAGATCTCCATGAATTTGATGGAAATTCATCGACGAAATCTGATCCAGAAGCTCTGTGCATGTTGGAGCAGATGCGTAGTAAAAGACGCATGGAATTTGATGCAGGTAGCATCTTCCACTCGATGATGAAGAACCAACTAAAATGGCTCATCAAGGCTGTCACCGATGCATATGATATTACGGTGCAAGCTATGCGTGTTTCCAGTTAAGAATGGTTTTTCGCGGTAAGCCTTAAACTTGATTCTATTTTTGATGTTGTTTCAGAAGAGACACCAGAAAAGGATGTGATGCAGGATTTCCCATTGATTATCACTGAGTCGCGGGATAGGAATGTGCAAGTTCCCCTGACTGCAATCAACAAGGGAAGTACCATAGTCAACTTGTTACTATAGTCATTTCCAAGCATTGCTGTAAATCTCACCAAGTTACCCACCCAAGTTTTAGCGCAGCTGCAGCAGAATGCCGGCTAGGAATTGGTGGATCGACAGAAGGAGCTTAGTGAGGGGTATGTGTAGTCGTAGGCCGCTGCAAAGAAGCTACAGGAGGAATCCGACAAGCTATAAAATATCAGAGAGCATCTTGCAGAATAAAAGGCACAAGAGATTTACGACTTGAAGCAAACATAGGAGGAGATGCAGCGGAAAGCCACCGACGAAATCATCGAGTTAAAGAAGGTGCAAGACCGCCTCATAGTTGAGAAAGCGCAACTCTGTGCTAGTTGCAGTGAGGTCAAGCAAGCTGTTGATGAGGCCTATAAACACATCTATGATAACACGATAGAACTCACCGCTGTTTCCAAATCCAAGCACCTTGGGGAGGTGATTTCCCAAATCTAGTTAACAAACAATCTGTTGAATTCTCTGGTTTACCCCGACACGCCACCTACACAGATTACCGAGCGAAAGAATATGATTAAGGAGCTAGCGACAAAACTTGAAGCGATGGAGCAAGAGGTGAAGATGATTGCTGAATAAACGACACAGTTCTGGAAAAGTGTCATCCATGATGACCAACTGGAGTAGTTGGCTAAGCAAGTGCAACAAGCAGACACTCAGTTAGTGACACTGAAGACGTCGCTACGCACAATTATGATTTAGATTACGTGCTTGAAAGAAATGAAGGACTTAAGACAATGAGCCACCCAAGCCCAAGAATGTCAACGCAAGTGAAACACCCAACTCGATGAATTTCAGGACATTGGCGGGCAGTTGGCTGTGAAAGTAGTCGTCGCACTGCAGGCGGTCCAAGAAGGTAGGAAGATGGTAGATGGAAAGGTTGGGGAGGAGAAGCCACTGAAGTAGGACCTACTCACTTGTCAAGACACAGTCAAACGAGTTTGGCTCCAGGTCCATGAAATCTTGCAGCAGTTTGAAGACTTCAAGACTAAGATGACATAGTACACCATGTTGACCTGATGTGGCTCGAGGATGAGCCACAAGACTATTTTGGGGGCCTGTTGGCAGGGGTATTGGTTAAGTGAGTTGCACAGCACCGTGGAGGCTATGCAAGCTCATGCGCCACTGTGAAGGTCCACAACAGGGTGATAGGAAGAAGAATAACCATTTTTGGAAATATTTATGCAATTTATGTACCGAATGACCACATTTTGTGGATATAGGTCACTAGTTTTTTAGAAGTTAGTTAGAAGTAGACCTTGGATGTAAAGGCGTAAGCCTCATTAGAGGAAATTTTGGGTCTAAAATGGGCCTTATAAGAAAACACGCCAACAATAAATTTTGTGATTTGGAATTCAAGAACCAATAGAATTTCAATAAAATGAGTCAACCATAATGGTTGAATCGACATATTTGTCATAAAAGAAAACTACTTTTTTTGTTCGTATTTTCGACATATCTCCCTTTTTTTTACTCAAATTTTAGGTGGGAGAGCTTGTTAGATGCAGAATTTAATTCCGCATACAACAAGTACCCACAGTGCATACTTTTGACGGACCTCACTATTCCAAAAATAAGAAATACCTGAAAAACACAATGGTGATGTCATCATCACGTTTTTTCAAGCATTTCTTGTTTTTGGGGTAGCGGGGACTATCAAAAGTATGCAGTGTGGGTACTCGTTGGATGTGGAATCAAATTACACATCCAACGAGCTCTCCTGCTTGCAATTCGAGTACAAACATAGGGAGATATGTCGAAAATACAAACAAAAAAAGTAGTTTTTTCATTCTTCCTCCAAAATTAATAACTATTATTTTATTATTTTAACTATTACTTTATCATTTTACTTAGGAGGCTCATTTTAGACCTCAAATTTCCTCTAATGATAGATAGAGTTAGAATTTCAAGTATAAAATATAGATGGGAGGAGAGAGATCATACGATCAATCCTTTTTGTGATCTAAGGTGTGCTTTTGTCACTTCATTTTGTCTTTGAGAAGTTTTTGCTCTGTCTATGTTGATCAGTTAGTGAATCTAGGTAGTGATCATTCTTATGTTGTGGGGAAGTATTGTATGACTTGTATTTGTTGCGTAGAAGTAATATGACATGATGAATGTTGCTCTAAAATGATCTTATTTCTTATGTATTTTCTGTCTTCTTGATCTGCAATGACTATGATGGATGTTTTATGAATAAATGTTACTACTGCAATGAATGAACTAATGAGATCTGCCAGTGATTTACTAGTTATAGATCTGTAAAGCTTGATGTGATTCTAATAGACTATCTCTAGTATATCTGTTGATTATGAAGTTCAGTTGCTGAGAACATACCCTCCCTTTAGACTACCAGAAACTTGGTTCCGACAGCTCTTCCTCGACATCTCGGGTGATACTTCATCCGCTTCGTGGGTGTTTCCGGGTAGGGTAAAACCTATCTGAGCCGGTGCTCAGGGATATCATGTTGGTTGGGCATCAACAGAGTGGGAACCCTTGTTAACGAGGCTTTGTTGGTGGATCACGCCAACACCGAGTCACATAAATTTAGATTCTGTGAACATCACGTCTGTAATGTTGGGAATTTCCTAACATGCAAATGCGATGGATTTTTATAACCACACCTTGTCATCCCATATATGTGCTTGTTGTAGAGGAAACTGTTCCTGTGGCTAGGGTTTAAGAGGCGATCAACATACTAGGGTTGAAATAGAGCTCTATAATTTTCAACAAGAATATATAAGCAATATTTAGAGATTATATAGGTTCATACCTTAACAAACAAAGGTTGATCCAAGCATCGCTTCAATCCTCCTCTTGCTCCTATTGATCCAAGAGACCTGCAGAAGAAATTATACCTTCCTCAAACCAATATGACCACATGTAAAGCAATGATAATCAGAGAAATATGAAATCCTAATTTGATAGACAACATCATATGATCATAATCAGAGATTCAATATACAATACATATTTATTAGAAGAGGAAGTACACCATATGTTTATTAATCATGAGAGAAGTACAAATATTACCTTCTCTTCAAGACAAGCACCTCATGAAACCTTGATCTAGTTCTACTACTTCTCTTCTCCAAGGAACTCAACCTCCAAGCTCTACAACACAAGGAGATATATTCTAGGGAAAATGTGGGGGGGATGAGAGCCCCAATTCCTACAGCATAAAAATGAAAAAGTCCAAGTCCCCTCTCATGGACCTCTCTCCTTCTATTTATACATTTCTGAAGAGACAGGGTCGAATAGGGGTCAGTTATAACTTCCCAAATTAGTTCCATAATCTCCCAAACCACCAATACTTTGATATTTTTCATATTTTTATTATTTTTTACCACTATAGGATGTATTCGCTGCTACCATGAAGGTAGAGTCGTGAGTAGAGGTGAAACTTGTAGGTATGCTTCACAAAAGTAAGGAATATGTCAAAGATGCTCATTTTTATGATGTTTCTGGCCATTTCCAAGATTTGGAGTCTTTAGTAGAATTGTGCTTGACTTGAATACCTTTCCAATGGTGCAAAGAATATGTCAAATGAAGTTATATAAAGTTGTATCTGGCTCCTCTAGGTTAGGTGTTTTATTCAGTGAATTTTCTGAAGTGTCATCATGGAAGTGTCGACATGCGACAAAATCACGGGAAAATGGTTACAGGAAGAGAGTGTTTCATTTTAGGCTATAACAGATTCCCTCTAATGTATGAGTTTAGAGGGCAAGACGATAGCCAACATACATTATAAAAAGGAAAAAACCGAGTATGAAAAGAGAAGAGAATCCAAGACCAAAAGGCTCGAACAGAGGTACCTGAAAGAGAGATAAATGTGAGAAAAAACTGATCTTCGGGACGTACAGGTCCATATACAAACAATCACCATAAAGATACAAGTGGATCCAACATATGTAACTGATGTAACTATCATGGTCGCACAATATGCGAAAAGGCTTCGTATCAAATCTAAAGGAGTCATGACCACACGTGAACAAGGTGGATCCATACTCGATAGTTGACCATATCCACAAGAATACATGTGTAATATCCCGATTTTGAACCTATGGCATTAAAATTGTACATGATGTAAATATCGCTATTAAATCATGGTGAGGAGCTCAAGGCCAAGGACCTGCCATTGATTTAGTGTTTTATGTATCGGAAATTAAAATCAATGCCAATGGTTCTCATGCTAGCTAGGCACAATATAAATTGAGACATCACGTGAATATGCAATTTAATAAAATACCCACAACTAGCTATGACATGCAACAAGATATGTGGGAATGATTTTCACAAGGAATAGGAAGGGAAATTATTCAAACCCTTGAGCCAATAGTGCTAAGATAAATGTCAATGAGAGGGGCCCATAACCTCTCACCTACCCATTTTTGTCTTATTCACCCAATTATTTAATTCTTCCAAGAGTTGGTTGAGGTAGTTAATGCATTGGGAATGGAGAGGTATGGCAGCCAATTTCTTGTATGGAAAGCCATGAATTCTAGGAAATAGTATTTTTTCTTATGGGGAAAGAAAACACCCAGAAATGTGTGCCCAATTCATTCCTCACCCATGATCTTTCACTTCCTCATGCAGCTAGAGCTAACTAGGGGGGCATTTTGCTTTACGTTTGTCTGCATTTCCATTCATTCTTCCATGGCTAGGAATCCGTTTTTGTGTTCCACAGTAGAGGGGAAGAAGAGATTCACGATTTGGGGGTTTATAGAGGTCATTTATGCCCATGTACGTCCTATAAACATTTTTTGAAATCGAATTTTCTCTCCCAGGGGTGATTCCCCTTCTACCATTTCATTTTTTTGGTTTCCCATGACTTCTAAGACTAATGGAAACCCTATCTTGGGAATCCCACATCCAAAATGATTTTATTCATACCCAACACTTGTGTTTTATTGTTATGTTCATCCTCCTTGTTTTAGTCTGAACTATAAGTAATATTTGGAGTGGAAGAGGACCATAATTGGCTTGATAAACCTAGTGAAGAGAGGAACCTCACAAAAGATCAAAAGGGGTTGACTACTCTTCTATGCACACCTTGGAGAACACTGGAAGGGAAGGTATGGATTGAGGGACTGTGTAGCAATGAAGGGAATAATTCCTTGTGTTAGGTGTGTAGGTATTGTGGAGACCAAGCCAGATAGATCTTGTATAGGTATCCATAGCTCTATGGTTGAGCTCACTAGCTTAGCAATTATTCCTTTCCACTTCCTTGGCATCCTGATAAACCCAATTATGGATTGGATTGGATGAACCTTGGTGTGCATTTGGCTGGGTGTGATTCCACTTCCTTAGCAGCTTGATAAACTCAATTGTGGACTGGCTTGGTTGAACCTTGCTGTGTATTTGGCTACGTGTGAGTCCACTTCCTTAGCAGCCTGATAAACCCAATGTTGGTTGTGGAGCATCACATTCCAGATCTAGAGATATTATTCAACTGTGTTTGTATCCCACATTTACTATACACTCCTTCCCCCACTTTGGGATGTTTGTTGGCCAACAGTTTTGCGGACCCATGGTATTGGGTAAACCGTAGTATTTTTCCCATGGTATTTTCCCTATAAGAGAAAAGCATTGTAATACGACCGTGTATGGTATTGTATTGTATTGTAGCATTGTAAACAATCTCTATGATTGTGTGAGAGAGATTGTGAGAGCGTGAAGAGGAAGTACATTGGTATTGCTGTAGGTTGTATCCCTTCATCTTTTTGGACGATAAAAGGACTAGCAATTTCTATGTGGATGTTATATCCCATCGTTTGGGTGAACCACATTATATTTGTGTCTCTTTGTAATGTGTTTAATGTGTTTTACATCTTGTTTAATGATTTAAATGTATAACTGTTATTGCTTCGCGGTCCTGTTTTCTAACAATTGGTATCATAGTCAAAAGGTCTATTTGGCTGGTAAAATTGCAGGAAACAAAGGATTTCTGGTTCGAGTGGGATCAATGGTGGAAGAGGGAAAGTTTAGGGTTGATATATTTAAAGGCCAAAACTATTAGTTATGGAATATGCAAATGGAGGACTATCTATACCAGAAGGATATGTACTTGCTTTTGGGTGAAAAAGAAAAACAACTGTCGACTATGAAGGATGAAGAATGGGAGGTTCTTGATAGAAAGGAATTGGGAACAATACGGCTGTGCGTGGCTTCATCGGTGGCTTTCAATATTTCAAAAGAAAAAAACAATAGAGGGTGTGATGAGCGCATTGGGTAAGCTCTACAAAAAACCCTCGGCTTCCAACAAGGTATTTTAATGAAGCATTTATTTAATATGAAGATGTCGGAAGGTGGATCTATTGTTGACCATTTAAATGAGTTTAATACACTTACCAGTCAGTTAATTTATGTAAAAGTGAACTTTTATGATGAGATTAGGGCTCTTCTAATCTTGTGCTCATTACTGGAAATTTGAAATAGCTTGGTCATGGCTGTATGTAACTCTGTCCCTAATTCAAACACTCTTAAGTTTGATGATGTTGTTGGTGTTATTCTTAGCGAGGAAATGCAAAGAAAAATCATTGGTGAGACATCAGGTAATGAGTTGACCATGGAGAGAAGAGGGAGACAAAATGAGAGAGGAAGGAGCCTAGGAAATCACAAAAAGTCTAAAAAGGGGCAGATCCAAGTCTAGATTCAAAAAAATAGAGTGTTGGAACTATGGTAAGAAAGGACATCTGAAGAAAGACTGCAGTACACCAAAGAAGAAAGGTGAAAGGAAACAAGAGACTACTCAGAAAGCAAATGTAGCAGGTAATGTGTTACAAGATGCTTTTATTCTTACATTAGATAATACTAGCGATTACTGGGTAGTAGATCCAGGGGCTTCATGTCATGCTACACCCCAAAGGAAATTCTTTCATGATTGTGTTCAAGTTGATTTTGGACATGTTTTATTGGGGGACGATGAACCATGTAAAATTGTTGGAAAGGGTGAGGTACAGATTAAGTTAAATAATGGAAGTGAATGGGTGCTAAAATATGTAAGGCACATTCCTGCTATGAAAAGAAATCTGATCTCAAAAGGGAAGTTGGGAGATAGCGGTTGTTTGTCCACGTTTGGAGAAACATGGTGGAAGATCACTAAAGGATCACTAGTAATAGAAAAAGGAGATAGGGTAGGTACGTTATATTTATGTCCTCATAATACTGATTATTCTATCTCTATATCTCCCACATAAATAGGTGCTGCATTGTGGCATCATAGGCTTGGCCACATGAGTGAGAAGGGGATGCAGATTCTCCACTCAAGGAAACTACTTCCAGATCTGAAGCGGGTAAGTTTGGAATTATGTGAGAACCGTGTTTATGGAAAACATAAGAGAGTTATATTTCTAAAGGTTGGGAAACAAAAGAAGAGTGAAAATTTAGAGCTTGTCCATACAGATGTATGGGGACCAGCTCAGGTACAATATCTTGGTCGCTCTTGTTATTATGCTACTTGTATTTATGATGCAATTAGAAAAAATTGGGTTTATTGCAATAGACATAAATCTGATGTGTTTGATACTTTTAAGAAGTGGAAATATTTGGTTGAGAATGAGACAGGAAAAAGGTTGAAATCTCTCAGATCTGATAATGGAGGTGAATACTACAACAAGGAGTTTGATAGTTATTGTTCACACAATGTGATTCGCAAAGTGAAGATAGTCCCTAGAACACCACAAGAAAATGGTGTGTCAGAAAGGATGAACAGAACGATCATGGAGCGTGCAAGGTGTATGAGATTGCATGCAGGGTTGCCATTATAGTTTTGGGATGATTCTATAAACACTGTTGTTTATTTAATAAACACCGGGCCTTCAAGCACTCTAGATTGTGGAATTCCAGAGGAGGAATGGACAAGTAAACAGGTAAAATACTCATTTCTAAGAACTTTTGGTTATGAAGCATTTGTCTATATTGATAAAGATGATAGAACAAAGATTGAAGCTAAATCTAAGAAATGTACCTTTATTGGATATGGGGTTGATGATTTTAGCTATTGCTTATGGGATTTTGAAAATTGCAAGATCATTAGGAGTAGAGATGTAGTATTCAATGAAAAGGTTATGTACAAAGATCAGTTGCAGGGAAAGAAAGTGGAAAAGGAAAACACATAGCACATAGTGCTTGATGAAATCAAAGAAAATGAAGTTCCAAAGGCACCAAAAAATTAAGAACAGCAACAGATACCTGAAACTCCTGCAACTGTAAGAAAATACACCAGGTTAAGTAGACCACCTCAATGATTCTCTCCTTCATTGTATTATTTATTGGTGAATTATTCTGGTGAACCATAATGTTATGAAGAGACAATGCAGGTAGAAACTAGAAAGAAGTGGTAGCAAGGCATGAATGAGGAGATGGACTCATTGGTAAGAAACCAGACTTGGGATTTGGTTCAGTTGCTTGTAGAAAAGAGGGCATTGCAGAATAAATGGGTTTACAGGTTGAAGGAAGAAGATGGAGGAAAGAAGTAGTACAAGGCTAGACTTGTTTTAAAGGGGTTTGCACAAAAGAAAGGTATAGACTTTGATGAAATATTTTATCCTATTGTTAAAATGACTTCAATTAGAAATATATTAAGTCTAGTGGCGGTAGAATATTTGCATGTTGAACAATTAGATGTAAAACATCCTTTATCCATGGGGATTTGGAGGAAGAGATTTATATATAGCACCCACGGGGGTATGGGGTTAAAGGGAAGGAGAATTTGGTTTGCAGGTTGAAGAAGAGTTTGTATGGCCTGAAGCAAGCTCCAAGGCAGTGGTATTTAAAATTTGATAAGTTTATGACAGAACAAGGTTATGATAGATGTCATTATGACCATTGTGTTTATTTCAAGAGGCTAGATAACATAAGATATATTATATTGTTATTGTATGTGGATGGCATGCTTGTTGCAGGGTCTAACATGCAGGATATAAATGTGCTCAAACAAAAACTAACTAAATCATTTGTCATGAAGGATTTGGGTGTTGCAAAGAAAATCCTTGGTATGAGAATAAAAAGAGACAGGAAAAATCACAAATCAACGTTGTCTGAAGGTGAGTACATAGAAAAGGTGTTGCAGAGGCTTAGAATGTAGAATGCAAAACCAGTTAGTACACCTTTAGCCAGCCATTTCAAACTAAGTAAGGAGATGTGTCCAAAGACAAAGGAAGAGATAGATTACATGTCCAGGATTCCCTATTCATTAGTAGTTGGAAGCTTGATGTATGCCATGGTGTGTACAAGACCAGATATTCCACATGCAGTGTGAGTTGTGAGAAGGTATATGAATAATCCAGGAAAAGAGCATTGGAAAGTAGTATAGTGGATTCTTAGGTATTTGAGAGGTACTACTTCTCATGCATTATGTTTTGGAGGTTCAAAAATTGCTCTATGGGGATATGTTGATGCAGATATGGTTGGTGATAAAGAAAACAAGAAGAGCACCACAGGGTATGTATTTACTGTGGGTGGAACAATAATAAGTTGGATTTCAAAAATGCAACAGGTTGTTTCACTTTCAACAATGGAAGAAGACTATGTTGCTGCTACAGAGGCTAGTAAGGAGATGATTTGGTTACAGAGGTTCATGGAGGAATTGGGTAAGAAGCAAGAGAATAGCTGGCTGTATAGTGACAGCCAGAGTTCCATTCATCTTGCAAAGAATTCATCCTTTCATTCGAATACTAAACATATACAGCTCAAGTACCATTTTATAAGATCTATTCTAGATGAAGAACTGTTAAAACTAGAAAAGATACATACTAGCCAGAATCCTGCAGATATGTTGACAAAGGGAGTAGCCAGATAGAAACTGAGTTCCAGCTCGGTTTCTGTTGTCCTTTAAGCATGGAGGTGGAAATGAGAAATTTTCCAAGTCCAAGGTCCAGAGCATAGTCCAACAAGTGGAGCAGCGGTGGAGTTGTTGTGATCAGTCTCCAAGTGGGAGATTATTGGTTGTGGATCCTAATGTTCTAGATCCAGAGATATTATTCATCTTTGTTTGTACCCCAAGTTTACTGTACACTCGTTCCCCAATAGTTTTGCGGACCCATGGTATTGGGTTAAGCGTAGTATTTTTCCCATGGTATTTCCCCTATAAAATAAAAACATTGTAATACAGTTGTGTATGGTATTGTATTGTATTGTAGCATTGTAAACAATCTTTGTGATTATGTGAGAGAGATTGTGAGAGCATGAAGAGGAAGTGCGACGATATTGCTGTAGGTTGTATTCGTTCATATTTCTGGACGGTAATAAAAGGACTGGCAATTTCTGTGTGGATGTAGCCCATCACTTGGGTGAACCACGTTATATCTGCATCTCTCTATAATATGTTTAATGTGTTTTTCATGTTGTTTAATGATTTAACTATATAATTCTTATTGTTCTGCGGTCGTTTTTTTTTAACACCCAATTGTGGATTGGCTTGGTTGAAATTTGGTGTGTATTTGGCTATGTGTGAGCCTGTCATTCCCTATTTCCTTGTGGAAATCATGCCCAGCTCGGGGTACCAATTGTGTTGAGAGATTGATGAGCACAACTGGTCTAAGGTTGGTTGGAATGTTGGAGCAGCATAGCCAGTTCCTTGGGGCAACTCATTTTCAAGATAAGTACTCTCTTGTATTAATTATGCAATATATTTGTCTTAAGAATTATTATGAATGTATTGAATGCTTGTTATAAGTTCAAGTAGAGATTTATTTCTGTTATATTTCCTGCATTATACATTTGCATATTTCTTTTACTTCTAATGCATTTTTCTTATATTCATGGGGCTAGATGCCCGGTTATAGTGTTGTGTCCTCTCCATCGCACTAGATCGGTGACCGGGGTTGATTCCACAAGGAATCAACCGTGTGGAAGGAGTTGGGTGGAAAGAAGAAGTCAAAATGTAACGATCTTAGGTGTTTCCACAACCCATAGTCCTCCTTGTGGAATGCAAAAGGTAGAAGATGGAAGGTGAAAGAGAAAGTAGAAAGTAATATGGGTTTTTCACAACCCGGAGGCCGCCCTGCGAAATGTGGAAAGCAGAAGGTGAAAGAGAAAGTAGAAAATAATATGCGTTTTTTGCAACCCGAATTCTTCCCCACGGAATGTGGAAGGCAGAAAGTGAGAAAGGAAAATAGAAAGTAACATGGGGTCCAAAAATATGAAGGTTGCATTGCATAAGTGGAATTGTGGATGGACCTGTTCATTGTGGAAAGGACTGTTCTAGTTGCAAAAAATACTTGTTAGTTGTGGAATGACTATTACAGTAGCAATTAAGCTTAAGAATGAATGATATAGGAGGATACATGACCCATTTTTTTACATGCATTTTAGTTAGGTTGTATGGGTATGTTAGAACATGGTATTATAGCTACAAGTTTCAACCCCGTCTCCTTTTAGGAACATCTAGTTCCGCTGCATTATGGAAAAAATTTGTTCTAACCATAAAATATTTGTTTGGAATATTTAAAATAGAGCCACAAGTTATAACACCGGGCCTAAACGGGCTAAGTTGAATGCAACCATGCTACATATTTTTATAGACATCCAAAGGCAGATAAACTATGGGAATTGGATAGCAAATTCATAAGGGAGTGGGAGTAGTTCAAGGAGAAATTCCCACAAGAGGTCCAATACCTCAAGAATATTTTCTAGAGATAGATCATATACTCTAGAAATATCTTCTAGTGGATCATCTGACTTTGAAGAATCCATTGGGGGTTCAATCTCTTCATCTCACAGGAGAAAGATGAAGAGGAATTATAAGAACAATTTGAATGGGAAATTTAAGAAGAAAAAGCCTCCTACATTTGATGGTGAGGTAAAATCTGGTCAAAATGTTGAAGCTTGGCTTCTTGGGTTGAGAAAGTATTTTCAAGTCCAAGACTACTCTAGAAATATGAAGTAAATGGTAGTCATATTCAAATTAAATGGAAGAGCATCTTTATGGTCGGATCACCTCAGGAAAGTGAAGAAGTGTTACACCGAAATATTGTCATCTTGATCCATGTCTCAATCTTATGCCTAATCCCTAAATTTTCACTGGCTAAAGTGCATTGAGTTTGAACTTTTCCCTAGCTCATTTTCCTACTCTAGAAGGGTTGGCTCCCTTTCTCCTAAGGAAAGGTGTGCCGACACTCTTTCCCTTCATGAAATGTGTGTCAATGGCACTCTTTCCCCTCATGCAGGGTGTGTTGGTGCTTTGTTTCCTACTGCTAAGTGTTCCTATGATGCTTAGAGGGAAAAAACAAAGCTTCGAGGCCCTTCTCGAAGGTGGATGAGGTGGAGGGTCATCCATAGATCCTAGGTGAGGTGGCATCCAGTTCCTTAACATATGGGGAATATCACTTAGACCCCTCCTCCTAATATTAAACCTACTCTATCCCTTTAGCCTTATAAATTGAACCCTCTCCATTGTGAAGGGAGGAAAGAATATGGTACTCTTATGCTGCTGGAATTTCTAGGTGATCCCTATCATCCTTTGGGAGGCACCTTACCATCACTCTTTGGAGGCTTGGCTTGGATTGTTGGATGGAAGGTTGCAATGTTAAGGATAGGTTGTGACACTCCTTCTCTATGTAATTCTATGTATCTCCTTGATTACAGTAATACAAATCTCTTTCCATAAACATTGTTGTGTTTATGATGTTTAGAGATTTCTTCCTTAACTATTAGATTAGATCAATTCATGTTGAGATATGCATGTATTGTCTACTTGTTTCCACCTTCTCTACAGGGTTTTGTAGCTTAAGATCTGAAGGCTCTGGAGATTGGATCAACAAAGAGGGAAGAGGATTTGCAGACCTCAGGTAGGTAATCTATTTTTTAACTTAAATTTCTATTTGATCTATAAAAGTATATTGTATTATGTAATTGATTTGTTCTAGATCCACTTGGATTAGGGATATCTAGCTTGAGTCCGCTTGAGTAGATTTATCTGCTAACAAATTTGGCGACCATACTGGGGACAACATAGATTTGATTTCATTATGTTTTTTTATTTCATGTCTCTTTATCAATCCTTTTTCTAGCCACTAGAGACCCTCCCTCATGTATATTTTGTTATATAAGAGTTTCCTGGACCTCCTTAACTCTTTTTGGGGTTAGTACTACACCTCTAGCCCTTCTCCTTTAGGATATCTATCCTCTCTGGCCCTTTGGCGCACCTGGGTAGTGTACAGAGAGCACCAATTTGTTTCTGGCACCTTTTCCCTTGAGTGACAGAGAACCACTAGCAGTCTTTCCCAGTGTTGTAAGTGCACCAATGGCACTCTTTCCCGGTGTAGTAAGTGCACCTGCCCCTCTCTGGCACTCTGGTACAGTGTAGGAAGGTGTTCTAGCCCTTCAAAATTGAGATATCAGCTCAATCTTCCTTTATTTTTGGGTTTTGGGTGGATAGATTATG
Organism: Pseudotsuga menziesii; assembly: GCA_001517045.1. Taxonomy (NCBI): domain Eukaryota; kingdom Viridiplantae; phylum Streptophyta; class Pinopsida; order Pinales; family Pinaceae; genus Pseudotsuga; species Pseudotsuga menziesii. The sequence goes on along the minus strand of LPNX011129927.1, from coordinate 20,302 downwards.
GTTTGTAGGCTGCATATGATAGTCATAGATCCCCTAGGTCCAACATTATCTATGTTTGGAGTGGATTTTGTTGATATTGGGATGTTTTACTAGCCAAGTGTGTGACTTGGTTGTGGAGGGAAATTTCAATCCCCCACCTATTGGTTAAATATTTCTATCCCCAATCACATTACCATATATTTCCAGATCTATTTATATTATTATATCTGATCTCCAAACCCTTCCTCCACCCTCAATCATTGAGTTTTGGTTGCATTTTGGTAAATTTAGAGCAATTCTTGAGTGTTTTGTAGTTGTTTGGATGCTTGTCATCTTCCTTTTGATTTCTAAATAAATAGGGTGTTGTAGATATTCTCTCATTTTATGTCTGTAGATCTGAAAATAATTTAGATATCAAGTTTCATTTTGCTACATGCATTTAAAAATCAAAGTGCTTCCCTACTTTGTTTTATACATTATTGAGATTTGTTGAATCTTTGATTCAATTTGTGCTTTTGGACTATTATTGCAGAAAGTTAGAATTCTTGCACCCTAGCAAGGAATTTTTTATTTTCCTTACTATTCAGATTCATGTTGGTTTGAAAATAAAACTCAATAAAAATGATCAAAGTAAAAAAAGTACATGGACCCCCCCGAACCCCCTATAGCTCGCATGATAATTCATGGGTCTTTTCAAGAATTGTGATTGATGTCAGTATTTAAAGCCTCATAGTTGGATTTGACTAGAACTTGGTTTTCTTAGATCTCTAATTTATGTCTTCTTTAACATAAAACCATTTCCCTACCTTAGGTAGCTTTCATCGAAAGAGAAATGTTCATTCTTTTTACGTTTCATGTCTACACCTCATGCATCCACTTAACTGCATAAGATAAAATTAACGATAGCTTAGGATTAAAATCAATTAATAACTATGTGTAAGTTAGAGATGTGTTTCGACATATTTAAGTGTGGAAACTGTCATTATTTTCCTGCAATGCATCTCGAGGGCTTGTATTTCTTCCATGTACCAACCAATATATCGAATGGATTTTCACGTACCTTTGGGTATATAGAAAATTACTTCACGTACTCTGTAGTATATTGGAAGGCTCCTGTTGAGCGGTTGTGCATTATACAACACCACTACAGATTTGAGCTCCCCTGTACCTAGTGTATATTAGGGGACCCTCTTAGGGTTCTTGTGACCAATTGAGTTAATCTTTTGGTCATCGTGGCATCATAATACATCGAGAATAGCACTCGAGGAGAATACTACGCATGTTTCATCCAGGTAGTTGGGTATTCAAGAAAGGGTATGGTCCCAATCCTCCTTGTCACATTTTACTATTGGACCCTGCATTATATAACAAGTTGTGGAGCCTTGATAATCCTATGAGGATCTTGAATTTTGATCCACTCCTATTCACACAGTTTGCTTGTTTCTTTTAGACTTGATTGGTGTTTTATTTGTGTGGTACTTCAGAGATTATCATAGATTTCAGATATGGGAGAATCTCCCTGGACCAATAGTCAAGAGACCCCTTTTCAGGGTATGTCTTTTGTTTCTCCCCCTTGTGGAGCTGTTGGTCCTCCCTTCATGGCCACTTTGAGTCTTCCTGGATAGACTATAGGATTTCTTGTGTGGTTATTCTCCAATCATGTTATACCAAATCAACATTTTGTGTCGGATCATGATCCTTCACTTCATGAGCATCAAACTCATATTAACCCTTTTCATCCTTCCTTGAATGTTGAATCGACTTCACTTTATTCCTCTTCACCTGTTGAAAACTCTAATGTTAGTAAATGGGAGGCTAGGAAGAAGATGAAAAGGAAAGCTAAGAAGAAGAATAATAAGAATAAGGTCATAGCTCCAACCTTTGATCGTCATGTTGGAAACCCATTAACCACTGATCATAGTGCTGATACTGTTGAATTTCCCACAAGAACACCTTGTAAAACTAAGTTTTCTTGAGCATGATTATGTTTATGCCATGAAAGTTGTAGTGTCCACACTCTTTCGAGTGATGTATTTTCCCCATGATGGGAATATTGTGACCATTGATCAAATTTCCTTCGTTAAACCCGATCATTGTATGACTCCTAGTCATCAGACTTCCCTAAATGTCCCGCATGTTCTTGTGGTTCCTTCCCCTTCACTTTCCATGTCTCTTTCCTCTGAACATCGTAACAAAGTTCAGTCATTCAAAAAACTTAGCTTCTTCTCCTCATAAGAAAGTTTCGGGGGCATGTCTCCAATTAGGGGGAAACCAGCCAACCTCTGGACATCAAGTTGGATTATAATTGTTCATGCGAATAGTTCCTATTCTGTGTCAAGCTTGTTAAAAAATAAAACAGATGGTTGTGAGCATAGTTCCTATTCTTTTTCAAGCTCGTTAAAAAATGAAATAGATGGTTGTGAGCATAGTTTCCATTCTGTGTCAAGCTCGTTAAAAAATGAAATGGATTTCTGTGAGCAGAGTTCCCATTCTATGTCAAGATCGTTAAAAAATGAAATAGATGTCGGCGATTAAAGTTCCCATTCTATGTCAAGCTCGTTAAAAAATGAAAAAGATGCCTGTGAGCATAGTTCATTTTCTCTGTGTCAAGCTCATTAAAAAATGAAATGGATTCCCATGAGCATAGTTTCCTTTATGTGTCAAGCTCATTAAAAAATGAAATGGATGTCCTCAAGCATAGTTATTCTTTGTTTCAAGCTTACGTAAAAATGAAACAGGTCCCCACAAGCATAATTATTGTTTGTTTCAAGCTTGTGTAAAAATGAAACAGGTCACCTTAAGCAGTGTTTATTCTTGGTTTTAAGCTCGTTAAAAAATAAAATTGACCTTGAGCATAGTTCCATTTTCGTGTCAATCTCGTTAAAAAATGAAACGAAGCTTGGGGGGCATGTACCATACCTTTTCATGTTGAATTTAGGTTACATGACATTTATCTTGGGGGAAAGTACCAACCACTAGAAATCATGTTGGGATATCACCAATGGATGAGAGTATTTTTTAGAATACTTTCTTTTAGTTTCAAGCTTGCTAAACCATGAAACAAAACTTTGAGCATAGTTTTTTATATGTTCCAAGCTCGTTAAAAATGAAGCAGATACCTTGAGCATTATTTAAACTGATCTTCGAGCTCGTTAAAAATAGTAAGATGGTGTTGAGCTTATTTTTTATTTTCATGCTCTAGTCAAAATGTGAAACCTGGTTTGAGCTTACTTTATCATTTTTTCATGCTCTATATTCAAACATGAAAAAGGTTCCGAGTTCCTTTTATACCTTCGGTGTGCTTGTTAAAAATTCAGTGAAGAGGTATCGAGTGTACTTTTACTATTTTTCAAACTCGTTAAAATTGGATTATGAAAAAAGAACCCTAATAGAGTCCTATTTAAGCTCTTTTCGGACTCTTAAAATGTGAAAATATCATCGAGTGAACCTATCTTCTTCGCACTCATAAAAGGAACTGAAGAGTTGTCTTCCTGGTGATAGTTTACCCCTTTTTTGGACTAGGGAGAAATACTTACAAAAAAGGTATACTCCAACCAATCATGACTGAAAGGGTTCTCCTAGGCATTTAGGAAAAATTCCACTCTGGAGTCTTCTTAGTCATTTTAGACTCTCTAAACATGAAACAATGAATGGGTTTACTTTCGTTGGACTCATAAAATCAAACGATGAAGGACCCTTTCTAGGAACAGACCCCTCCTTTCTCAAGTTCGTAAACGTATGAGAATGGACTCGTCACTTGATGAGATATAACGAGTGTTTGTTACCCTCTTTGAACTTGTAAAAATGAAAAGAGGTACTCATCCTTCATGATGGGGAAATTAAGGGAAGAGTTTTTGTTTCATTTTATTTAAGGAAGTACATAGTCACTATTGAACATGGCACTTGTCTTCATATGCATTTAGTACTTGGGTGATCCATTTGTCTTCAAGTCCTGCTGATTCCTTGAGTCTTCTTATTCATTTGATCTGTCCAAGAATGCTCCCACCATCAGTTGCATTGGGGGATGGGTGTCAGTTTCATCAAAGTCAATACTTCCAAGTCATGCCATGCTCACGTTTAAGAGAATTTTGGTCATCTGTTCACTGTCTATAGTCAATTTACCTTCTATCATGTTGGTCATCTTTGAGTCAGTTTCATACATCACTTTGCTGTCCAATTTACTCTAAAACATCTATGATTGTGTTTCGTGTCAATGATGGGGGATTCGTCATGGCCCTCCTTTGACGAGTCTATTCTTGTAGGCTTCAACACGTCATCCATGGATTGGACTTAAAAACCAAGTAAGGTACCTTGGTCCTGCATGCCTCAATGGAAGGTTACTTCGCTTTCAAGATGAGTTTACATCATTGACTCTTGATTGAAATATTATACCGAGTGTTCGAATTCAAGTCCTTTATTCAAACTTGGCGGAATGTACTAAGATACCTTGGGAATCATTGACATCAATGGTGAATTCCATCGTATTTGTTAACAATTTACATTAATGAATAGTAATCAAATGTTTTCTACCATGTTTGACATTAAGACATTGTAATCACATGGTTAGATCTGTATCGTTGCGGGTTCGTCTTGAAGACCGTGGGTCATCTGATATTTTTCCTAGGTTGTGATGGAGTTTGTTTTGAGTCACACGGATCCACTTTCTATTGGTCATGGTTGTGTTATCATCTCATCATGGATCTATGTTTGTGTCTAGTAGCCATGACTGTGTTCAGTCGGTCTCTACTACCGTGGATCTGCATTGTATTGGTAAACAACCATGTTATGAGTCATTTGAGACTTGATTCAGTTGTACTACAACAACTTCTGGCTAACATCCTTGCCTTCGATTTCTTCACTTCGCAAAGCATTCACCTATCACATTACTCTAAATTCATGCTTTGGGGGGGATTCTGTTACACTGAAATATTGTCATCTTGATCCATGTGTCAACCTTATGCATAATCCCCAAAGTTTCCCTAGATAAAGTGCATTGATTTTGAACTTTCCCCTAGCTCGTTTTCCTTCTCTAGGATGGATCGCGGCCTTTCTTCTAAGGAAAGGTGTGCTGGCACTCTTTTTCGTCATGAAAGGTGTGCCAGTAGCATTCTTTCCCCCAATGCACGATGTGTCGGTGCTCTGTCTCCTACTACTAAGTGTGCTAGTGATGCTTAGAGGGAAAAAATGAAGCTTTGAGGTCCTTCTCGAAGGTGGATGAGGTGGAGTATCATCCCTAGCTTCTAGGTGATCTAGAATTTGGTTCCTTAACCTATGGGGAAGATCACTTAGACCCCTCCCACTAATCCTCAACCTACTCTATCCATTTATCCTTATAAATTGAACCCTCTCTCCATTGTTAAGGGAGGAAGGAATATGGTACTCTTATGCTGGTAGAATTTCTAGGTGATCCATATAATCCTTTCAAAGGAAATATCTCATCCTTTGGGAGGCTTACCATCACTCTTTGGAGGATTTTCTTGGATTGTTGGATGGAAGGTTGCAACATTAAGGTAAGGTTGTGACACTCATTCTCTATTTAATTCTATGTATCTCCTTGATTACAGTAATAGAAATCTCTTTCCATAAACATTATTGTGTTGATGATGTTTAGAGCTTTCTTCCTTAATTGTTAGCTTATATCAATTCATGTTTAGATACACATGTACTATTTGCATGTTTCCACTTTTTCTACCAGGTTCTACAGCTTAATATCTGAAGGCTCTGGAGCTTGGATCAACAAAGAGAGAAGAGGATTTGCAGACCTCAGGTAGGTGATCTATCTGTTAACTTGCATTTCTATTTGATCTAGAAAAGTAGATTGTATTATGTACTTGATTTGTTCTAGATCCACTTGGACTAGGAAGATCTGGATTGAGTCCGCTAGAGTACATTTATCCGCTAACAAGAAGATCAATGAAAGAAATATTGCATGGAAGTAGTTCAAGAAATATTTCAAGAAGAAGTACCTCTCTGATAGGTAATATGATGATAAGATTAAAGAGTTCCATGACATGAAATTGGGACAATTGACCATAAAATAATATGCAAACAAATTCTTGGAACTACTGAGGTATGCCAGGTATATTTGAGATGATAAAGAGAAAATTCAGCATTTTCTAAGTGGGACACCTTAGGAATATAAATATAGGATCTAATTTGATGAACCTCAAACTCTAGAAGAGGAAATAAAAAAGGCCAAGGATTCCTATGATAAAAAGAAAAGAAAACTCAATTTCCATAAGGCATGGAAGGACAAGAAGAATGAGAAGTTTGACCAAAGGAAGAAAGGTTTCAAACCATCTTACCTCCGAAATTAGCAAAGGCAACCATCACAAGCTGTGACTAATCCCGCCAAAATGATGGGAGACAAGCCAAGAGATCCAAAGGAGCCAAGAGAACCACTTCAATGTTGGGGATGTAGAGGAGAACATATGCTTAGGAATTGTCCACATCGGAATGGGAATGTAAGTCAAGTTCACAAAATCTAAGGAGATGAAATTTTGGGTCAAGTGGTGAGGACCATCCCTAGAATCTATGCAACACTAGAGGACTGCGAGGAAGATCATTAATCAACTATGGTTGAAGTTGAAGGTAATATTTCTAAGAAATATGTTTCTATATTGATTGACCCTGGATCTACTGACAGTTATATCACTCCTAAAATGGTTGAGATTTGCACTTATAAGAAATTAAAGCATAGTGAATCATGGTTAGTTCAAATAGCCACTGGAAAAAAGAAAAAAGTTAGTGAAATTGTAGAGAAATTTCCATTAGATATGGATGGGCTATCCACTTATGCAAACTTGAATATTCTTCCACTTGGTTCCTATGATATTCTCAATTGAATGGACTGGTTAGAAGCACACAAGGTTAAACTTGACTGCTACAACAAGACATTTGAATGCATGGATGAAGAAGGAAACCCAAGGGTTGTAAGAGGTATTCCAAAGGTGATTTATGTTAGCCATGTTTCAGCAATGAAGTTGAAGAAGTTCTGTAGGAAAGGTTGTCCATTGTATGCAGCCCATGTTTTGGAGGAAATGAAAAATGAAACTCCTAAGTTGAAGGACTATAATGTATTGCAAGAATTCAGGGATGTTTTTCCTGATGAGACTCTAGGACTTCCTCCAAAGAGAGACATTGATTTTAAAATTGACCTTGCACCGGGAGCTACACCAGTGTCCAAGACACCCTACAGGATAAGAAAACCAGAATTTCTAGAGATGAAAATGTAGTTACAAGAGTTGTTGGAAAAGAAATATATCTGGCTAAGTATGTCCCTGTGGGGAGCACTAATTCTATTTGCGAAAAAGAAATATGGGACACTTGGGTTATGTATTGACTATAGGTAGTTGAAAAAAGTTACTGTGAAGAATAAATACTCATTACCTTGAATTGATGACCTTTTTTATCAAATGAGAGGAGCAAAGGTATTTTCAAAAATTGACTTGAGGTATAGTTACCATCAGGTAAGAATCAAAGAGGAAGATATTCATACGACATACTTTAGAATAAGGTATGGGTGCCATTAGTTTGTGGTGGTACCATTTGGTCTCACAAATGCACCAGTTGCATTCATTTGTCTCATGAATAGTTTTTTAGCAAGTATCTGGACAAGTTTGTTCTTGTCTTCCTAGATGACATTATTATTTATTCTCAGAATGAAGAAGAGCATGAAGAAATTTTGAGAATGGCATTGCAATTGCTAAAGGAGTATAAGATGTCTGCAAAATTGAGCAAATGTGACTTTATAAAGATAAAATTCATTATTTGGGTCACATTATCTGAGACGAAGGAATATGTGTGGACCCTGAGAAGATTGAGGCCATTATGAATTGGCCAAATCCAAGAAATGTGACAGATGTGAGATCCTTTCAAGGGAATTTCTAGGTATGACAAGAGGTTCATTGAAGGATTCTCCAATGTTGCACATTCAATCACTTCCTTGCAAAAGAAGGGGATAAAGTTTGAATGGACACTAAGATGTGAGGAAATCTTCCAACAGTTGAAGAATATTCTTATGAGTGCACCAATTTTGAAAATTGGAGATAAAAAAAAAAACTTTGTGGTGTGTACTGATGCATGTAATCTACGACTTGGAGGAGTACTTATGCAACACAATCACGTGGTATGCTATGGCTCAAGAAAGTTGAAGGAGCATGAGAAGAACTATGCTACTCATGATTTAGAACTTGAAGCCATAGTACATGTTATAAATATGTGGAGGAATTTTAATAAGAAGGAAATTTGAGCTAAGGACGAACCATTGTGGTATGAAATACTTGCTTGATATGCCAACTTTAAATGTTGGGTAAGCTAGATGGTTTGAATTTTTATGTGAATTTTATTTTGAAATCAAACACATAAAAGGAAAAGAAAATAAGGTGGTTAATGCACTCAGCAGGAAGGTACATGAAATGCATTTGGCATATCTTAGTACTTTCCAACCAGATTTCAGGCAGTGAATTATTAACCATATTGTCGAGAATGAAGTGTATGTGTAGATAAAGGACAAGTTGTAGTAGCAAAAACTTGAAAGGAAGTACAAAGGGTATCAATTGGAAGGAGACGAAATTCTTACTTATAAGAATAGAATTTACACTCCAAATGCGGTAGAATTGAGGAGGATTGTTATGGATGAAATCCACCAAGCTCCATATTATAGTCACCTAGGATATCAGAAAACAATTGCTACAACCAGAAAACAATATTTTTTGTCGGGAAGGAAAAATGACATTGCTGAGTATATTTCTAAGTGCATGAAATGTCAGCAGGTGAAGGTTGAACATCAACACCCATCAAGTTTGTTGCAACCTTTTCCAATCCCGGAATGGAAATGGGAAGTCATTTACATGGATTTTATTACAAGATTTCTAATGAATATGACAAAACATGATTCCATCATGATTTTGGTTTACAAGTTAAAAAAGGAATCACATTTTATACTGGTCAAGTCCACATATAAAGCTGACGCCATTGCAAAGATTTCATGAAGGAATTTTTCAGATTGCATGGATTTCCTAAGGCAATAATTTATGACAAGGATACCAAGTTTACTTCAAATTTTTGGAAGGGTATTTTGCATATTTGGGTACAAATCTGAACTTTAGCACCACCTACCATGCTCAAACCAATGGATAAATGAAGAGAGTAAATCAGGTGCTTGAAGACATGCTTCGTATGTATGTACTGGACAAACCATCCAAGTGGGATGATTATTTACACTTGGTAGAGTTTGCATATAATAATGGGCAGCAAGCATCCTTGGGAATGAGTGCATCTGAGGATTTATATGGAAGAATATGTAGGACACCAGTGACTTGGGATAATCCAGTGAATAGAATTGTGCTTGGTCCATAATTTCTTAAGGAAATGGAACAAGAGGTTACAAAGATAGGGAAGGACTTAAAATCATCCCAAGATAGATAGAAGAGCTATGTAGAAAAGCATAAAGTGCATATGGATTTTAGTGTTGGGGATCATGTCTATCTTAGAGTGAGGCCGAGGAATAGTTCCTTGAAGCTTGGGATTTTTTCCAAGCTATCACCTAGATATTATGGGCCATTTGAAGTGCTTGAACGAATAGGGACAGTTGCATATAGACTTACATTTCCTGCTAGCACTAGAGCTCATAATGTTTTTCATGTCTCTTTGCTTAAGAAATATGTACATGATCCTAACCATGTGATTAATTGGGATGTGATCCAGGCGGAACCTGAGGGAGAGTTCCAAACCGAGCAATTGTGCATCCTATACAAGAAGGTAATAGTGCTATGGAACCGATCCGTTGGAAAAGTAAAGGTGCAATGGAAGCACTAGGGTCCTGATGAGGGTACATGGGAGCTGGAGGATACCATGACAGTGGCACATCCATTTTTGTTCAATTTTGCAAAGCACTGAGGGAAGTGCTAATGTAAGGGGGAGGGGAATGTAATATCCTTATTTTGACCCTATATATTAAAATTTTACATGATCCAAGTATCGTTATTAAATCATGGTGAGGAGATCAATGCCAAGGCCCCACCATCAATTTAGCATTTTATGTATCAGAAATTAAAACTGATGACGACAGTTCTCATGCTAGCCAGGCACAGTATAAATTAAGACATCATGTGAATATGCAATTTAATAAAATACCCACAACTAGCTATGCCATGCAACAAGATATGGGGACATGATTTTCACAAGTAATAGGGAGGGAAATTATTCAAAACCTTGAGCCAATAGTGCTGATCCAAATGTCAATCAGAGGGCCCATAAACTCTCAACTACCCATTTTTTCTTATGCACCCAATTATTTAATTCTTCCAAGAGTTGGTTGAGGCAGTTAATGCATTGGGAATGGAGAGGTATGGAAGCCAATTTCATGTATGGAAAGCCATGAATTCTGGGAAATCATATTTTTTNGGGGGGGGGGGTGTTTGCTTCACATTTTTCTGCATTTCCATTCATTCTTCCATATTTGGGAATCCATTTTTGTGTTACACAGTAGGGGGAGAGTAAAGATTCACGCTTTGGGGGTTTATAGAGGTCATTTCTACCCCTCTAAGGCAATAAACGTTTTTCCTGAAATCAAATTTTCTCTTCTAGGGTTGATTCTCCTTCTACCATTTCATTTTTTTTGTTTCCCACAACTTTTGAGACTAATGAAAAAACCCTATCTTGGGCATAGCACAATCAAAACGCTTTTCTTCATACGCAATCCTTGTTTTGGTCTGAACTGTAAGTAAGAATTAGGAGTAGAAGAGGACTAGAATTAGGCTTGATAAACCTAGTGAAGAGAGGAACCTCAAAAAATATCAAAAGGGGTTGGATACTCTTCTATGCACACCTTGGAGAACATTGGAAGGTAAGGTATGTCCTGAGAGACTATGTAGCAGTGAAGGGAATAGTTCCTTGTGTCGGGTTTGTAGGTATTGTGGAGACCAAGCCAGATATATCTTGTAAAGGTATCCATAGCTCTGTGGTTGAGCTCACTAGCTTAGCAATTCTTCCTTTCCACTACCTTAGCAGCCTGAGAAACCTAATTGTGAATTGGATTGGTTGAACCTTGGTGTGTATTTGGCTACATGTGAGTCCACTGCCTTAGTAGCCTAATAAAACCAATTTTGGATTGGCTTAGTTGAACCTTGGTGTGTATTTAGCTAAGTGTGAGTCCATTTCCTTAGCATCCTAATAAAACCAATTGTGGATTGGCTTAGATGAAACTTGGTGTGTATTTGGATATGTGTGAGCCTGTTGTTCCCTATTTCCTTGTGGAAATCATGCCCAGCTCAGGGGTGGTCATTGTGTTGAGATATTGATGAGGAAAAATAGCCTAAGGTTGGGTGGAACATTACAGTGACATAGCTAGTTTCTTAGGGTGACTCATTTTCAAGATAAGTACTCTCTTGTATTAGTTCTACAATGTATTTGTTTTAAGAATTATTATGAATGTATTGAATGATTGTTAGAGGTTCAAGTAGAGATTTGCTTCCGCTGTGTTTTCTTGCACTATACATCTGCATATGTCTTTTACTTCCAATACATTTTTCATATGTTCTTGGAGCTAAATGCCTGGTTATAGCATCGCGTCGTCTCCATTACATTAGATGGATGGTCGGGGTTGATTCCGTAAGGAATCAATGGTGCAAAAGGAGTTGCGTGGAAATAAGAAGTCAAAATGTAATGATCTTAATTATTTCTGCAACCTAGAGTCTACCCTACGGAATGCAAAAGGAGAAAGAGAAAGTAGAAAGTAATATGGGTTTTCTGCAACCCAAAGTCTGCCTAATAGAATGTGGAAGGTGGAAGGTGAAAGAAGAAAGAGAAATTAGAAATTAATATGGGTTTTCTGCCCTGCAGAATGTGAAAGGTAGAATGTGGAAAGTGAGAAAGGAAAATATAAAGTAACAGGGGGTTCAAAAATCCGAAGTCTGCATTGCGGAAAGGAATTTTCTAGTTGTGGAAAGGACCTGCTAGTTGTGGAATGATTGTTACAGTAGAAATTAAGCTTAAGAATGAATGATATAGGAGGATACATGACCCATGACTTGTATGAAATAAATGTTTTCTTTTACATGCATTTTAATCAGGCTGTATGGGTATTTTACAACAGGGTGGATCTATGTCTTAGCAAATGTCATATGAAGTGTGACAAGGTCTTGTGCAACTTGAGAAATAAGAAAAAATGACAATGCTACTGTTGGCCCAGGGCCTTCAATCCAAAACAAACAAAAGGTACAAATCCTAACCATGCAAATAAAGGAGATGAAGTCAAACATGGAATAAACCACTTGATTATCGGTCATTGATGAGAACCATTAACAAACACGATGGAAACCACCATTAATGGAAATGGTACCCAAGGTACCTAGTACATTCTAACAAGTGTGAATACAAAGTCTTGAAGTTGAATACCTAAAGAATCCATCGAGTAGGATAAATTAAGGTATTCCCACTACCCAATAGCAAGGGAAATTGCCACTGATGATTGAAATCCCCAAGGTACTATCATAAACTCTAAATCTCATTCCCAGAGAAAGATGTGTTGACACTGATAGGAAGAGATCCATTGGAAGGAAGGAATTAAGGAATCCTCCAGCATCCAACAAAAGGTAATTCAAGACTCATGGATCATATTGGCCTACTTTTCCACACTTGCATGACCCAGGTTCAACAAAAACACAAAACCAACAAAACACCCAAAGACATCATCCAGATACAGCAAGCTCAGCTGGAAACAACTGCGAGACAGGCGCAGTCTCACCCGAGATATCTTAATGTGTAACTACCAGAACCATGTTTCCGCAGTCGATGAGGGATTAAAATCCCTTGGCATGTGGCCAAGGTGTCAATAGAGTTGGAAGGATGGAGTCTTTTACTACTCGACGGCAGCGCATATCCAACATGTGACACAACCTTGTCCTTAACATCTTAGAAACTTAACAATTGGTGCAACTGTATTATAAAATTAACAGTATTTTAACAAGAAGTAATGCCAAGTGCTCAACAATGCTTTAATAATTCATTCGTTCACTGCTTTATTGATATTGCGACATTCATTCTAGCAATAATGAAAACAATGCAAGATAATCAACAATTCAACATTAAATGATAAACATTCAACATTCAACATTCTTCAACATAGGAAATAACGTGGAAACCCATCTGGGAAAAACCACCAAGGTGCTCTTCGTATGGAATGAGAAATATATAGGACCTTGAAGTCTGCGACTTGTAGGCTGTTTTGAGATATGTCTTTCTATCTCAACTCTTATTACTCTCATGCTCTCTATTTTTATGCTTTTCTTATGTTTACTCCTACTAACCCGCACACAGATTGGATCAACTATTCTACTCTACTATCTACGTGCTCAGTTGCAGAATGACTCTACAAAATAGTATGCACACACAACTGCATATCTATGGCTCAACATCCTTCTTCTATCATACTTCTCTCTGATCTCTCCTTACTATTCTTCTAACTAAATAGCTAACCCTTATTCATAATGGGTTCCTCTTATTTATAGAAATTACAAGACCGTGCAGGGTCGAATGAGTACAGCTCAGTTATTACATTTGTAAGTAGCTCCAAAATATCTTTTATTATATTAATGAAAGTCCATACTGGCCGCAAAATGTCTTGCATTTCATTGATCATGGCCATAACTAGCCACAGAAACGTCTTTCATTTTGCCTATATAGGTCATAACTAGCTGCAAAACTTTACTTTAGTCTTTCGCTGACTCGAGCTCCTGCAGTCTTTCTTGATCTGCACCTGTCCATTCTTTACTCTTCTACCTGCCTCTCTAGGTACTCTTTTTCCTTTCTTGCACCAGTCTGCATTGCAACTTTCTCTCTTCTGCGCTTACTTTCCATCCTTTAATTGCTTATATCTCGTCGTGCACCCTCTTTTCCTCTTGCGCTTTCGTTTCAGGTTCTTTCTTATGCTATTTCTTGGCCCAACAGATCAAGAGATGGTACAAAGTTTTACGACAAGAACCGCTAAAGACATGATGTAATGAACTGATACCTAGGAATGGCTGACGGAAAAAGTTCTAGGAAACTGCAGAATGACCGACAAACGTTTAATCCTTGAATAGAGAGAATGACACAAAAGCGACTTAAGAAAATATTGACACAAAAATACCAATGATGCAACTCTGCATTGTAGGAGACATTGACAGATTCCCATATAATTGGAAAAGAGACCAACTGGAGGAGTAATAAATCTAAATCAGGATAAGGTCGAAAACTAGGACCCAACTGTTGATAGACTCAAAATTGGTTCTTTGTTCAAAGAGACAAGACTTACTGCCATGATGTAAAAAAATGTGAATGAACTTCCCTTCCCTCTTTCTTGTAAAGGTTTAATGAGTCCAAGAAAGCAAAATCAGGACCTTCTTCATTTTTGACAAGCTCAAAGAAGAAACAAAAGAATTCTTGATAAAGCACTGATTCGTGGATTTTACGAGCTTGAATTAGTAGATGCTCAGTGGTTTTTTCATATTTTAGAGAGTCTGAAAACTCCAAAGAAGACTCTAGCAGGGGTGATTTTTTGAAAAGTTAGTCTCCTAAGTCTGAAAGAGTATAAAACAATCCAAAGGAGAACTCTCTTAGCCCAAACGAACTAAGGTATTCCTTTTTTGTAGTTAGTCGGCAAGGTCCAAAAAAGGGTTAAACTATCAACAGACCGACGCTCCATAAGCGAGAAGAATTCTCTAGTTTTAACAAGTGTGAAGGAAAGCAAGATGACTCAGAAATTTTCATTTATTTATGAGAATGGGACTAAAAATAGTAAACTTGATGCTTTGTTCTTAGGCTTTATCGAGCATTACAAAGACAAAGTATGCTCAAAATCGTTTTCATGTTTAGGTCCAGAACATGAGAAAGAGAAAACTAAACATGAAAAAGGGTCATTTTCCATAAGTTTAGTCTTTCAGGTCTGGAAAGGAGATAAACTTATGCCTGAAGATACTCTTCTCAATTTCAAATAAAAGAGAGTGTTCCTTTTTCGTAAATAATATACATGGTCCGAAAAATAGATAACCTACCACCAATGTAGATGATCGTTCAATTTACGTTAACGAGTCTAAATGAATAAGTTTACTCAACTATCTAGTCAATTTTAAGAAGTTGGACCAGGCTTAAAGATAACTCCATATCTTTCCCATGAAGTTTTTAATGAGTCCATAAAATTCAAATCATAGCCTCCTTAATTTTTTTAACGAGCTCAAAGAAGAGCAGAAAGAATGCTCTAAATGTGAGGAGACACGTGTCAGAGGCATGCGAGACTAGTTCCAAGAGCGACGAATTGACCTAAGCATAATGCAAGGAACATGATCAAGATAAAGAAACTCGGGTAGTATCTCCTCAAGGAAAAAGGTTTCAAGTTGCAAAGGAAAAAGGGTACAAGGCTAAGAAATTATGAGAGCCGAGATGAGGTCTTATACAACAAGATAAAAGCATGGAAGTCAATAGTAGGATCAAAAGAGAGAGTATGGTACATGCAAATGAAGTTACAGGTTGAACAACAAGGGGAGGACGGTAAACATTTGTGAATCCAACTAAAAACCATGTCTCTAAGAAACAACAACATCGAGATCATATTCAGAAGAAACGATCCGATGCGGTTCACTTTGGAAAATCATATGCAACTTTGTTATCTTCTACATAAGGGGTGAAAACATGAAGTTCAGAAACACTTTTTCTTGTTTTTTAACAAAACAAACTATAAAATTTAATGTTTTTCAATTGCAACCCCTTCAAACTGATATCTCCCTTAGGAATTTTGTTGAGTTTTAATGGTTATATCAGATCTTATAACATTTAGCATCATAATAGCTTAACCATAACAAAAAACATCACCGAAAAATAGACAAGCATAGCCACACAAAAGAACACAAAGATTTATCCTAGGAAACCCTCATGGGGAAGAAAACCCAACAAAAACTTCCTTTGTATAAGATGTATAAAAGACAAACCCAAAAATAGGTTTTCTCCTCCTTCTGTTCTCTCTCTCTCTCTCTCTCTCTCTCTCTCTCTCTCTCTCTCTCTCCCTCTCCCTCTCCCTCTCTCTCATGTTGATGAAATTGTCATTGATGCCAACATGGACTTGCAGTGGCCCCATGGGATGTCATTGATGCCACCAAGTCCCACCTACAGTGCCTTGACCCCTTACAGAGTGGGTTTTTGCCTTGAAGCATCTTGTACCCAGTTGACAAGGTCCTTGTACCCATAAGGATTAATCTTGAATCCACCACCTTCCTGAAGACATTGAAGACCCTGGAGATGGTCCTGAAGCCCTTGGTAGACATTGGAGAAACCCTAGATGGGTTGGAGAAGCACTAATGACCCATTCTATGGTCATTTATGCTCTGATGGTGTCATGGTACCATAGAAGAAGGCCCATCTACCCCACAAGTGATGGCATGATGGATTTTATCCCTTGGAGGCCTCATGGTGTGGTTGAGGTGAATGAAGAATCCCTGAAGAAGTCCTTGGACCCACGCTGAGTGGTTTAATGACCTTGCAACCCTTGACGGGGTCACGGAGCTCTGATATGATGATGATGACCTTGTAAGATCCTTGACATGTTATGGAACCCTTGAACATGTCCTTGGTATGTTGAAGAAGCCCATGAAGACTTGGAACCCTTGATGAAGACCCTGATACCCTTGCAAAGGTCATGGAACCCACTATTGGCACTTGATATGGTTAGATGGCATGATGAGCCTTGATGGAGATGATAATTCTTGAAGATGGTCCTAAGTGCATAAGGAATAACTTGCACCCACTTATATTATGGATGGCCATGAACTTGCATGAAGGTATGATGAAGAAGATTTTTGAAGAGGTTCATGTGTGTGTGAAACCCCTTACTTATGGAAGAAACAAACAACCCTTGTCTGTGGCCCCTTGTGAATATGGATGGTTAAATGGCACCTTGATAATGGGATCCTTAATGAAGCCCTTGTGGCTTGTAAAACCCTTGGCAATGATGATGTGAAGGTCGACCCTAATAAGATTTAAATTCAAATTGAATATTAAAAATATAAAATAAAAATTCATATCTAATTGATCTTGAAGTTGGCTCCAAAAATAAATTAAAAATTCAAATTCAAAAATAAATTATTTTTGACAAGTTGGCTCCATAAAATTAATGAGAAATGTGTATAAATAAGAGGCAATCTACCTCATTTTGATGTGTGAATTTTGGAAAGAGCTCTGAGGAAAAATTCAGAGGTTTGATTGAGGCAAATTTTGTAGGAGAATTCCACTGAGGAAAACGTAGGAGCAGTCTGATATTTTTGACAGCCACAGTCAATTTTTAAACTCTCTGAATTTTGGGTGTATTTCTCCGAAAGAAGGTGCAGTGAAGATCTTTGAATTTGGGTATACAGGAGTACTGTGACAACAAGCAAGTCTGAAGCTGCTCTGACTTCCAAAATACAAGAAATTCATGGCATGTATTTGAAGTTGATCTCTGAACCTCGTCAAGTAAGAAATGAAGACTTAATCAAGAGTTTCTCATGTGTTGGCAGTTGAAGATCTCAAATGTTAAGCTCAACTCTAATTTGAAGGAAGCCTCTGATCATCTAGTAACAGTAAGCTTCCATTGACTTGGAAAGATGATTGATTAGCATATTTCATAAGCTCAGGATCAAGTAAGTATACCTTTTAACATCCAATATTGTTATTAAATTGCTAAATCTCAGTGCTAATGAATGTATAAGGGTTGGAGGCATCTGGATTTTGGAGCAGACTTAAGTCTGTGATTCATGAAGTTTTATTGACTGGGATTGATAATAAAAGGTTTTGATGTATCAACCACAATAATAATTCATGTAGAAGAATAAATTATGCAAGAAAAGTTAGATTTATGTGGAAATTGAACCAGGTGATAGATTAATTTTACTCACAACAATTAACAATTGATCATGCAAAATCACTCACAAAAGAGACTGAAATTGGAGCTGAACACTAAGCTGTATTAAATCAGTGTACAATAGGCAACCCTGTATAATAATAGGTTTCTGTATAAATAAAATACATCATGGATTCAAATGCATGAGGAGCAATTTGAATCTAGCATAAAGCAGGCTTACTAAAAATAAGCAAATCCCCCATAGGTGTAAAAAGCTGATCCCAAATCTGTCATGGAGCTCACGAATTAGAAAAATGGCTTAGGAAAGCTAAAGAGTGGTGGAATGGAAGCTCATACATTCTTTTTCAAGGAGAAAAGAGTGGAGGATGAAGAGGACAAAAAACTAGTCCACCTCACCTAGTCTAGCTTTTCCATTTGCCTTAAAACACTGAAAAAGCAGGGAATAAAGCAGAAAAAGCAGAAGGGCGCCTAGGAGGCCAGGAATAAAGTAGATTTGATTGCTTTGGATTTCCCATGCACTACATGAGTCAAATAAGGAAAGTTTGACCACTATGGATAGGTAAAAGACAACTTGCACAAGGTGGGACACATGAACTAGGCTAATAAGACAAAAATAATTAAATTAATGTCTAAGTGGGTAAACTATGGGTTGATTATTCTAACACCCCCCCTTAAGCCTGAATTATGAGTAATATATCAGAAAATTATAGGGCCTAGCAACAAGGCTCAGTCACCCTTTACATACTGCATGTCCATTTAAACAAGGAAAGAGGCAAAACCAACTTGGGAAAATCCTCCCTTAAACATGGACTGTAAAACAAAATTTGGAATCTTGTCTTCACTCATGCTTTCACAGCATGATCAGCAATCCCCAGCGGTGATTTGAAATTGCTGAAGGTCTTCTCACAACATGCTTTGGTGAATATATCAGCTACTTGTTCTAAAGATGAACAGAAGAGTAGGTGAATGGTGCCATCATGCACAAGTTCTCTGATGTAGTGCATATGGATCTCAATGTGTTTGGTTATCTTCTTCTGAACTGGATATTTGCAGATTCAAATGTTACTTTGGTTATCATAGTAGATGGTAGCTGAGTACTCTGGTTCGAAGCCACACTCTCCAAGTAAACCCTCCAACCATAAACATTGAGTTGCTGCATTAACAACTCCTCTGTACTCTGCTTCTGTAGATGAGAGTGCAATGGCACTTTGTTTCTTGCTTTACCAGCTGATTGGCCCTTCTACAAGCATGAACACATATCTTGATGTGGACTTTCTGTCTATGCTATCACCTTCCCAATCACTGTCAGTAAATCCAATCAAATCAAGATCAGATTTTGCTTTATAGAAGATCCCATGTGTCCTTGTTCCCTGAACAAAGTTAAGGATCCTTTTGGCTGCTTTCCAATGGATCTCTTGAGGCTGATCCATGAATATAGAAGCCACACTTACTGCATAACAAAGATCAAGTCTAATATGTGTCAGATACAACAAACATCCAAACAATTGCCTATACAGTGTATTGTTTACCATAGGTGAAGAATCAACTTCTTCCAGCTTCACTCCTGAAAGGAAAGGAGTTTTGCTTGCTTTGCAATCCTTCATTCTGAATTTGTTCAGCAAGTCCAAGGCATATTTGGACTGGTGCACCTTTATTCCAGCTTTAGTTTGAGCAATCTCTAGCCCCAAAAATTGACTTAAGAGCCCCAAATCTGTCATGGAAAAGGCTTGGTTCATAGCTCCTTTTAAGGAAGCAATCTCAGCCTTTGAGCTTCCTGTAATGAGGAGGTCATCAACATATAACAAAATGATCATTAATGAACCATTAACTAAATTCAAATAGACATTTGGATCTGATTTGCACCGAACAAAATTCAGCGATAGCAAGAAGCTATCGATCTTGGCATACCAAGCCCTGGGGGCTTGCTTTAGCCTATACAATGACTTTCTCAACCTGCACACAAGAGAAGGGTTAGTAGCAAAACCCTGAGGCTGCTGCATATATATCTCTTCAGTGAGATATCCATTCAGGAAGGCACATTGTTACATCCATGTCATGTACCTCCCATTGCCTTGAGGCTGCAATGGCTAGAGCTAGCCTGATGGAATCCATCTTTGGCATTGGGGCAAAGGTCTCATTGTAATCTATGCCGTGAACCTGTGAGTAGGCCTTGGATACCAATATATCCTTGTAATTTAGTGGTGAACCATCAGCAGAAAATTTGGTCTTATAGACCCACTTACACTGGACTAACTTTCTTCCTGGAGGAAGATCCACTAGCTCCCATGTGTTTCTCTTCTGGAGTGAGATGAACTCCTCCTTCATGGTTGTTTTCCATATTGGATCTCCTGCTAATTATTCATATGTTTGAGGATCATACTCCACCATCAAATAGCATTTTTCAGCAAACATAGGATCCTTCATGCATAGACCACTCTCAAATTGAGATCTAGT
>LPNX011129873.1:0-68038 GCA_001517045.1 Pseudotsuga menziesii | reverse complement strand
TATTCCCTATTTGTGCTTTTATAATCAAATTGTCTGCAAGGTCATAGTACGTTGGTAACCCCCAGACCTAGGTTATTAGGTGAATTCTTCATTACAACACCGAGAGTACTTGGAGTATGTCCAAAACAAAACCTTTACGGCTACCCACAAGGAATATGTGGGCTGAAATGGAGTCTCTGGGGCTATTGTTCATAATGCACCCGTTAGGGTGTGACAAAGATCGGTGCCCGGAGGTCACTTTTCAGTAAGTTCCCACTTCCTTTGGGTATTTTTCCACCGTAGAGGTTCAATCGAGGTGTTGGATTTTCACCTGATGGTTTGTCAATTGGGGAGAGTGAGTCCTAATTATGCTAGTCACCCAAGTGCTTTTGATACAACTTGACTGATCGGATGAACCACAGCCAAGTGCAGAGCATACACACTGGAGTCTTGTAAATTTTAATAAGTTTTAACTAAGTGTTCTTGTTTAAAAGAAAAAAGCCTCCAAGAACCTCTTTCGATCCAAGTGGATCTCAATCGGGGAATCAAGGAGGGGTTAATTTTAAATTGATGATAAACAAAAGATGAAAAATAAAACAACTACACAAATCTGGTTTTCTAATTAATCCTACCACGAATCTCTTTCCCCTTGCGGGTCACTCGGGAAATCGTGGGGTAAGTATTATCATTACTTTGAAATGTAAGATATGGAGTATGGAATTAACAACAATATCAATTATACTACCCTGCAAATCAGATCAATTCTAGTGAAAAAGGAATAAGCAGAAAATGACGAAAATGGCACCGACGTGAATCCCCCCAAGGGGGATGGGGAATGGGCTCGAAAGAGCCTATTCAAAGAATGACTTTATTACAGAAGTTAAAATATCAAAGGACTGATAAATAAGAACTTTCTTGGTCCTTATACAGGCTGAAATGAATATCTTACGGTTATACAAACATTTTACGAATTTTGTGACAAAAGAGAGACCCCTGGGGGGATTTGAGCGCTCCAAAAGCCACTTTGGACAGCAGCTTCCTTTCTTCTCTGTCAGACATACTAAATTAAAGACAGCATGTTATAATAAAAAATTCCCAAAATCACATTAAGAGTACCTTTGGTTCAGCCTACTTTATCTCAAAAAATAATGAAATTAAACTAGCTAAACCGACGAAAAAGGAACCAAGGAAAGAAAGCTTTCCTTGGGATATTGGCCTGCTGTTTGTGCAGCCAATTAAGATGGACTGATATTGCAGAATATTGAAATTTATAACAGCGAAAGGAAATCTAATGCATGTGATCTACAAGTTTTCTTTCAAATTCATGCAAAAAGGACAATTTCCCTACAACTAGATCTGGGATGCTTATGATACTTTTTTAAGTGCCAGATCTAGGATATGAGCTACGAAATATTAGATATATGTATATTTTACTTTGATGAAACAGATCCAAATAAAATCACAGCTATGGACCGAAAAGGTAACCGGGTAAAGTGTTGATTTTTTGTAGAAATGAGAAGAAGAGGAGAGAAGGTCGGATCGTTGCTTGAATGGAGAAAACTGGAAGGAGGCCCTTTCGTGGAGTGCT
This sequence comes from Pseudotsuga menziesii, assembly GCA_001517045.1. Classification (NCBI taxonomy): domain Eukaryota; kingdom Viridiplantae; phylum Streptophyta; class Pinopsida; order Pinales; family Pinaceae; genus Pseudotsuga; species Pseudotsuga menziesii. Next base: position 66,471 of record LPNX011129873.1, on the reverse strand, counting down.
GAGGGATAGAATATTGATCTTATTGGATAGGAAAGGAGTCAATCTAGATCCATAACCTCATCCAATCGGGAACCTGCAACTAAATAACACAAGCCTGCACAAACCTCATGAGATCTGGATATGGATGTATAAAGCAGCAAAAATGAGAGATTATGCAGAAATAACCTTTTTTAAGCATATAACTAAGATTTTTGAGCATAAATCATATGGATAAACAAGATTAAACAATCTATCTTTCCTAGTTTATACCCTTACTAGATTCAGCTGAATCCTTAAAGCCAGATCACAGAAATAACACAGCATTTGGCAAGAAGTTGCAGCTACCACATCAGCAGCATAACACTGAGCATCCACACAATAAAAAGCACTACACAGTATAGCATCCAAAGCTTATTTATTCACAAATAATGATCAAATACAGAGTTACAATGGAAATCCCTTCAGTCCAGCTCTAACTAGCTTGGAAGAGGGAGCCTCAAATAGGATTTATACAATTTGCAAGCCATCCAGCACAGGGGGGGCACAATTCCTCATGGAATCAAGTGAAATCAACTGATGGAGAGTTCATCAATGCATAACTGAAGCTGAACTGAGCCTACTTGTCAACCGGGGGCCTGATTTGGCTGACACATCAACCCATACACTGACACATCGGCCCAAAACTCATCCAGATGAGCCAAAACATGTTGAGGAGAGGGAGGGCAAAATTCCCCATAAAGGATGCTCAAGATCAACTCTGGATCTGATTTGATCACCTCCTTCAGTCAAGGATTTGTTAGATCCAGTCAATCTGCTTCATATCTGACTGATTTCAATCAAATCAGCTGAGAATCCACTGATTTATTGATTTTGGATTTGCTCCATTATTCATCAATTTATTAATTAAAATAATCAATAATTGATTTTTGGGGCTTTCTGACCTGAGTGATCGAAAATCACTCAAAACTAGGAAATAGTGGGGCCATGGGTTTACATGGTGCTCTTAGCTTGAAAATGCTCACTTACATGACTGAAACTGATTATTTGGCCCACTTTTATTACAAAATCATTTTTTCCAATTAAACTATTAAAAAATAGCCTAAGCTTTGGAAAAATTAAATTTTAATAAAAAACACTGAAAAAACTGAAAATTTGAAAAATTGAAAAACACCTAGGGGGACTTAGACATGTTCATATGACTCAAAAATGATGTCTAGCATGCTTATACATTGACACATAGACTCTAATAACCTCAATAGGCCCAAATGCCAAGCTGACCACCCCAACTTTGGAGGTATGGAGTGAAAAACTCAGAAATTATCAGTCGTTTATTCAACAACCAATAATAACCAAGGGAAAAAACACCCTAGGCTGATTGGATTGACAAATAAAGTCTAAGAGACCGAGTCTTTTACAGACACTATCATGCTAGAACATTTATTACAACTCCCTCATGGGGTATGAACATGTGATATAGTACAACAAGCACTTCCCAGAAGTACTTCCATAGGTCCTCTAAAGTCCGAACAAGTTAGCCCTGTCTGGTTCACCAGGCTCACTTGATCAAAAAACCACTAAGTACAACTTAGGTGGTAACATTCTAGCTCCAACTGTGGGACGTGTGCTCGATCTGGTCTTTAAGGCAAGGAGAGGATACAAGAACACCAGAATCTCTGGTTTATATACCCTACAAAAACATCTCAACTTGACAAGAAAAACCTCAATAGCACAAGTTTTATGAAAAACCAAATGAACCATTAAGTTGATTTATTTAAACAAAATAGATGTAACTAACTAAAATAAGCAAAGTTTTATTATAGCTAAAAATAAAAATGCAGAAAGTAAATGCTCTCTTTCAAAGAGCTTATTTTCCTACTCTAAGCATGATATAAAAAGGGTTAAGTGTAATCAGAAATCCAATGTAACCACCTAAGCATTTTATTGACATAAAAAAAAAATTCTTGTCTTTGGTTACCGGCCAAAGTAAGGATACTTTATTCAGAAAATGCAAACCTGCGTGATGATTTAGAATGGGCGGGATGGATGGGAAATCATAGGCATGAATAATGTCGTCAAGCTTCCTCCCAAATTGGTAAGTGCCTGCGCAAGCTGCTTCTATCCATGACTGGATAGGGTTGATGTTCAAATTGGAATGATGAGGCAGATTGACTACACCATCATACTGATCATCAAGGCTTAACGAATGATAATTCACTGTATAAGCCCCAAGCAGCTCCAAGTCATGAGGAAACTCTATATGTGAAGATGATAGTTGAGACTGATATTCTAATAACTGCATCACATCTGTCTTTTCACAAAATTGCTTCTCCATGTCTTCATTACTGATACTCTTGTGCGGCTCTGCATGATATGACTCTGAATGATCATATAAGAGTTTTGAATGCTGCTTTTCCATACTAGGATTTTCCAAGGTCTCCAGATTCATGCTTCCCTCTATGGAAGTATAGGAGATTGGACTTCCACAAATATCTAAACAGACACTCCCCTTGCTGGATATAGCATAGATATGATTCTTAATAAGATATACACAAAAATCCCAATAGTCATCACCATCATCTATGTTAAATGTGATGGATTCCCCATTGTTGATATCAGGTTCCGATATCGAGTTCTCTTTGTCTTCCCTACTGATATCGATATATGTCTAAGACTGATCATGTGGATAAACTACATGCTCCTTTTTCATATCAAAGTTTCCCAATGCCACATGGTCCATGCTCTCTTCTTTAGATATGCCATCAACAAAACCATCAAAAGTTTCCGGTTCATTATTTTCCTCTTTATTCATGTCATAGACTAGATTTTCCATGAATGTCCAGGACTCCTCATCAACATCTTTGTTAGGGATAAGGGAGTCTTCATCACTTGTATCATGCTCCAAGCTATAGTTGTCCTCATTTTCATACTCATCTTCTTCAGAGAAAAGGTCACAAGGTAGTACACCTTCCAAGCTGTCATCATTATATGGAGAACACATAGGAGTCCCATCATGTATATCACAGTTTTCATCATAAGTTTCACTATAAGATTCTGCAATGGTTTCATCCTTAGGCTTGTACTGTTTAGATGGTGACAAAGGGTAGGCCTGGCCTACCATGTATATATGATCAGACTCGCCTGATGTTGTTTCCTGATTACTGACCTCCGCCATCCCATGTTCTATAATCTGATTTGCTATGTAGCAAGTGCTTTCTGGGTGGAATTGCTCACAAGGTCTACACCAAGGAATTACTTCATCTAACATGTTAGTTGAGTCTAACTGGTTTGGAATCCTAGGCTCTTACTGAGGAAACTTCCTTTGATACACTTGATTCTGTTTTGGCTGAAAATTCCTAGGTCCACTATTTCTCTCCAGTGTGACTATTTTGTTTTGGATTTTTGTCATGAATTGGTCCTGACTAGTCATCACTTTTTCCAACATGCTAGCTATCTTTTCCATGGGGTCTTTAGAGGCTCGCTTTTATTTTGATTCAAAGGCTTTTCCCTTTTCTTCGTTGTATGAAGTGTAACCTGGAATGTTGGATTTGCCTGAAGATTGCATATTCTTTTCTATTTTCTCAGCCAATTCCTGAGCATTTTTTAGATCGGCTGGCTCTTTGTCCCTTAATTGGTACCTCAAATCACTAGTGAAAGCTTCGATGTAATATATGAGGATGGAGGCATCCCTTGGCTTGATTTCTCTAGGGAATTTTGCAACCACGCGCCTGAACTTAGTATTAAATTCATCAATGGTTTCATTCTCCATGTTCTTTATGTTATGGAGGGCGGCAAGCAGATGTCTTGGTTCTTTCTTTTCCCCCCATTTCTTCTTAAAACCCTCTAGGAAATCACTAAGAGTTTTATACGAATCATCACCAAGTTTTTCATACCACTCCACACCATCATCCTCTAAGGATAAAGCAAAGAGCTTCATTTTGATATCTTCATGGTTAGAGGAAACATCATCACAATATCTGACTAGGTTCCTTTCAAATTTTTGGAGATGAGTCTTGGCAGTGGTGGCATTATTTCCCTCGAACCTGGGGAGCTTCTTGATAGCATCTTTTGGAATGGCATGGGGAGCACCTGCTATCTGAGAAAAGTCAGGGGGTTTGAATAATTCCGTCATTTCTTGAGATTGGTGAACATGACTCTCTACAAATATGTTATGGATATCTGTGAGGGATTGGTCTCCTAAATCTTCAAGGTTTCTACGAGAAGTCTGCCTATTCAATATTTCCATAATAAAACTTTCGAGATCAGGGAGAGGATTGAATAATTGTCGGCAGTTTCTTCGGGTAGAAATTCTTGAAGGGATGTTAGACATTGGAGTCGCCAGATGGATTGAGTTTTAATTTTTATGTTTTTTAAAGGCTAGATCAATCAAAAGTCTTTTTTATCTTTTTAGTTGTTTAGAAAAAAGTCAAACTAAGTCATACTCGGGAATAAAAATATTTATCCCCAGCAACGGCGCCAAAAAGTGTTGCCGCCTTTTCACACACCTGAGTCACATGGCAGAAATATTCAAGCCACTTGATGTATCCTTGGGGGAAAGTCTCGAGTCAAGGCTGTCACCTTGTTCTTGACTACTCCGTTTAGGCTCAACTCCTAATGAAGCCAACGGGGGTAGACCCTATTAAGTTACTAAGGATGATTTCCTAGTGTGGTGATGTTAAATTGAATCAGTTACTTAGGAGTTCGAATATTTTAACTATAAACAATTGAAGATGACAAGATACGAAAATAACACACAAAAGCACAAACCTGATAAACAATATATATATGAAGCAAAAATCACCAGTTCCTTAATAATGGAGTCAAATCAAAGAGATCAGTGTGCTTGCATGTGTTTGGAGTGAATGTTTTGCAATTGCCTCTTGGTATGTTTTAAGTTAAAATTGAAGTATGAATTGATTAAATTAGGCTAAGGGGGGACTCTAGATATACCCTAGAGTACTTGGAGTATGTCCAAAACAAAACCTTTACGGCTACCCGCAAGGAATATGTGGGCTGAAATGGAGTCTCTGGGGCTATTGTTCGTTATGCACCCATTAGGGTGTGACAGAGATCGGCACCCCGAGGTCACTTTTCAGTAAGTTCCCACTTCCTTTGGGTATTTTGCCACCGTAGAGGTTCGATCGAGGTGTTGGATTTTCACCTGATGGTTTGTCAATTGGGGAGAGTGAGTCCTAATTATGCTAGTCACCCAAGTGCTTTTGATATAGCTTGACTGATCGGATGAACCGTAGCCAAGTGCAGAGCATACACACTGGAGTCTTGTAAATTTTAATAAGTTTTAACTAAGTGTTCTTGTTTAAAAGAAAAAAGCCTCCAAGAACCTCTTTCGATCCAAGTGGATCTCAATCGGGGAATCAAGGAGGGGTTAATTTTAAATTTCTGATAAACAAAAGATGAAAAATAAAATAACTGCACATATCTGATTTTCTAATTAATCCTACCACGAATCTCTTTCCCCTTGCGGGTCACTCGGGAAATCGTGGGGTAAGTATTATGATTACTTTGAAATGTAAGATATGAAGTATGGAATTAACAACAATATCAAGTATACTACCCTGCAAATCATATCAATTCTAGTGAAAAGGGAATAAGCATAAAATGACGAAAATGGCACCGACGCGAATCCCCCCAGGGGGGATGGGGAATGGGCTCGAAAGAGCCTATTAAAAGAATGACTTTATTACAGTGGTTACAATATCAAAGGACTGATAAATCAGAACTTTATTGGTCCTTATACAGGCTGAAACCAAGATCTTACGGTTATACAAAAAATTTAAGAATTTTGTGACAAAGGAGAGACCCCTGGGGGGATTTGAGCGCTCCAAAATCCACTTTGGACAGCAGATTCCTTTCTTATATTTCAGAAATACTAAAGGAAAGCAATAATGTTAGAATAACAAATGCCTAAAATCACTTTAAGAGTACCTTTGGGTCAGCCTACTTTATCTCAAAAAATAATGAAATTAAACTAGCTAAACCGACGAAAAAGGAACCAAGGAAAGCAAGATTTCCTTGGGATATTGGCCTGCTGTTTATGGAGCCAATTAATATGCACTGATATTGCAGAATATTGAAATTTATAACAGCGAAAGGAAATCTAATGCATGTGATCTACAAGTTTTCTTTCAAATTCATGCAAAAAGGACAATTTCCCTACAACTAGATCTGGGATGCTTATGATACTTTTTTAAGTGCAAGATCTAGGATATGAGCTATGAAATATTAGATCTATGTATATTTTACTTTGATGAAACAGATGCAAATAAAATCACAGCTATGAACTGAAAAGGTAACCGGGTAAAGTGTTGTTTTTTGTAGAAATGAGAAGAAGAGGAGAGAAGGTCGGATCGTTGCTTGAATGGAGCAAGCTGGAAGGAGGCCCTTTCGTGGAGTGCTGAGGGAAAGAATATTGAGCTTATTGGATAGGAAAGGAGTCAATCTAGATCCACAACCTCATCCAATCGGGAACCTGCAACTAAATAACACAAGCCTGCACAAACCTCGTGAGATCTTGATATGGATGTATAAAGCAGCAAAAATGAGAGATTATGCAGAAATAACCTTATTTAAGCATATAACTAATATTTTTGAGCATACATCATATGGATAAACAAGATTAAACAATCTAGCTTTCCTAGTTTATACCCTTACTAGATTCAACTGAATCCTTGAAGCCAGATCACAGAAACAACACAGCATTTGGCAAGAAGTTGCAGCTACCACATCAGCAACATAACACTGAGCATCCACACAATCAAAAGCACTACACAGTATAGCCTTCAAAGCTTATTTATTCAGAAATAATGATCAAATACAGAGTTACAATGGCAATCCCTTCAATCCAGCTCTAACTAGCTTGGAAGAGGGAGCCTCAAGCAGGATTTATACAATTTGTAGTCCATCCAGCCCAGGGGGGCGCAATTCCTCATGGAATCAAGTGAAATCAACTGATGGAGTGTTCATCAATGCAGAACTGAGGCTGAACTGAGCCTACTTGTCAACCGGGGGCCTGATCTGGCTGACACATCAACCCATACACTGACACATCGGCCCAAAACTCATCCAGATGAGCCAAAACATGTTGAGGAGAGAGGGAGGGCGAAATTCCCCATAAAGGATGCTCAAGATCAACTCTGGATCTGATTTGATCACCTCCTTCAGTCAAGGATTTGTCATATCTAGTCAACCTGCTTCAGATCTGACTGATTTCAATCAAATCGGCTGAGAATCCACTGATTTATTGATTTTGGATTTGCTCCATTATTCATCAATTTATTAATTAAAATAATCAATAATTGATTTTTGGGGCTTTCTGACCTGAGTGATGGAAAATCACTCAAAACTAGGAAATAGGGGGTCCATGGGTTTACATGGTGCTCTTAGCTTGAAAATGAGCACCTACATGACTGAAACTGATTATTTGGCCCACTTTTATTACAAAATCATTTTTTCCAATTAAACTATTAAAAAATAGCCTATGTTTTGGAAAAAATAAATTTTAATAAAAAACACTGAAAAAACTGAAAATTTGAAAAATTGAAAAACGCCTAGGGGGACTTAGACATGTTCATATGACTAAAAAATGATGTCTAGCATGCTTATACATTGACACATAGACTCTGATAACCTCAATAGGCCCAAATGCCAAGTCGACCACCCCAACTTTGGAGGTGTGGAGTGAAAAACTCAGAAATTATCAGTCGTTTATTCAACAACCAATAATAACCAAGGGAAAAAACACCCTGGGCTGATCACATTGACAAATAAAGTCTAAGAGACCGAGTCTTTTACAGACACTATCATGCTAGAACATTTATTACAACTCCCTCATGGGCTATGAACATGTGATATAGTACAACAAGCACTTCCCAGAAGTACTTCCATAGGTCCTCTGAAATCTGAACAAGTTAACCATGTTCGGTTCACCAGGCTCACTTGATCAAAAAACCACTAAGTACAACTTAGGTGGTAACACAACCATTCCTATATGAAATATCGATCATTATACAAGTAAGACAAACCTAATGCAAGCACTAGTTCCATGCTTATTGTTAGAATAATCAACCCATAGTTTACCCACTTAGACATTAATTCATTTATTTTTGTCTTATTTTCCTAGTTCATGTGTCCCACCTTGTGCAAGTTGTTAATTTCCTATCCATAGAGATCAAACTTTCCATCTTTGACTCATGTAGCGCTTGGGAAAGCCTTAGGAATCAAATCTGCTTTATTCCTGGCCTCCTAGGCACCCTTCTGCTTTTTCTGCTTTATTGCCTGCTTTTTCAGTGTTTTAAGGCACATAGGAAAGCAAGACTAGGTGAGGTGAACTAGTTTTTTGTCCTCTTCATCCTCCACTCTTTTCTCCATGCAAAAGCATGTATGAGCTGCCATTCCACTACTCTTTAGCTTGCCCATGCGCCCTTACCAATTCGTGAGCTCCATGACAGATTTGGGATCAACTTTTTACACCTATGGGGGATTTGCCTATTTTGAGTAAGCCTGCTTTATGCTAGTTTTGGATGCCTCCTTATGCATTTGAACTCTTGATGTATTCTATATATTCAGCAACCTATGTTATTACAGGGTTGGCTATTGTACACTTAGTTAATATAATTTTGTGTTACAGCTCCATATTCAGTCTCCATTGTTAGCAATTTTGCATGATCAATTGATAATTGTTGTGGGTAAAATTAATCTACTGCTGGCCTGAATTTCTACACTTATGCATCATGTACAAACATGCAAAAGGTAAAATATTTTTGTATTTTGTAATAAATGATATGTAAATGCAATAAAAAATAATCTATAGCTCCCAGACTCTGCAGCAAGTATCAAACAAAATCCAAGCAATACACTGAGATAAAAAGGTCTAATGCACAAATATCAAACAAAAAGGGAGAAGGATGACAAGAGAAACTTTTACCTAAAAAGCAAATAAAAAATTTCTCTGGTCAGAAACAAAGGCAGTAGACAGACCTCAAAACCATCCAACAAGACTAAGCAACATTCAAAACCCACCCAACATCTCTCAAACATCAAATTGATACTCAAAAGAGGGGCATACGTGACTGTTCACAGGAAAACCACACATATATGCAACTGTTTAAGGAAAACCCACGTGCATATGTGACTGTCAATCAAAAGCCCGTGTACATCAAGAGAAAAGGGGTAAAATGATAAGCTAAGACTTAAATTACTTCAACATGACACTAATGGTCTAACATAATTCTGGACCTGACACAGAAACACATAGAAACAAAGATCAATTCAAGCACATTGTGCACCCAAACCCCAAATAAAAACAAGAAACCTCCCCATTGGAGTCTCCAATTCTGTTATGGAGAGAAACTTTCTATGGCTTCAGGTAGACCACAACAGTCTGAATAACACTAGAAATCAATTTATTTCAATATGCAAGAGAGATAAATGCTGCTAACACTAAGGGATACGAGACATACCTTCTTTCGGATTGTTGTAGTAGATCCTCGTTCAGATTTTCAGCCACGCTTTTTCCTACAATTCATCCTCAACAACACCAAACCAAGAAAGCATGATATATGTTAAGTGTTAGGCCTACTCTAGTGTATACAAATCCAACATGTATAATCAAATACAACTACATCCATGGATAACAATATTCATAGTCATACACATGTAATGGATGAGAAATAGATATTTATATTAATAATGAACAAAGATAATAGTGACATACTCTGTCGGCACCTCATCAAAATGGAGAAACCAAGTCCTCCACCTCGGCCTCCACCAATTCAATTCTCCATCTCAATGGAAAGCTTACAAAGCAATGGCAAGCTTTGGAAGAGAAACAATGTATGCTCAAAAGGACAAAGGGATGCATACTCAAGCATGTATGAATGAGGCAACAATGAACTATGGTTTCCTTACTCTCACAGGTTCTCCTCCTCTAATGCATCCAAGAGTCTCAATATATATACCATCAATAGGAAATGAAGGGTCGAGTCGAAGCGTTTCTAGGCATATGGAAGGCCAAGAGTCAAGTTATTCAGGACTCATTGAGGAAAAATCCAAATATTTTTTTTTTTATGCATATTTCCCGATGTATGTAGGATACAATGGAGCAAGATGCATGTACACACTACTTTTAAGCTAAAACCTATGTATGGCAATAAGCATGTGTTATTTAGGGAATTTATTGGATCATCAAAGTATAGTTCGAGCAAGGGGGGGTCCAAAGAGTCTACAGAGGGACATGGAAGGCCATAAAAGTATTGTCTACCAAGTGTGGTAAAATATGCTATAATATCTCCCATGTGAATTCTTGGTCCACCAGAGAGATCCAGAGAAGAGAATGATTCTTAGGAGGAAACCATGTGGTTGGAGGCTCCAGAATCAATGAGAAAATATTGTGACTGAGAGAGTCTTTCCTTTAGTGCATGGAATATCTCATGATCTTTAGTATTATTTCCAGGATCAGGCTTCCTTGTACCTTCAGGAAGGGAAATATGGTTCTATTCAAGGTGTCTAGACATTTGGTCTATGGTTTTCTTCATACTTAGCTTCTCTGGATGATTCCCTCTCTTGTAGTATGAGCACTTGGCCTTGTCAATCATTTTGTTCTTTTCCTTCTTGGAACTAGAGGCTCCTTTGAAGGACTCTGCTTCTCCTTAGGCTCGAAATCAGTGTTCTTCTTTTCCTTTCCTTTCTACTTCCCCTTTGCTTGTGCATTCTTAGTCTCCTTGGCTAAGAGAGCCTAATTTTTTGAGGCTTTGAGGGCTTCCATATATATTAGCTTATCTTTTTCCTGAATCAGAGATTATGTTAAGGAAGATGGAAATCACTAATTAGGATTTGTTAGTCTCTCGTAGTGAAAAGTGAATACAAACACTAAGAATTCTGGGTCAAGTTTGCTTAGAATTAAGAGTACTAATTGCTTATCTTTATTATAAATCCTACATTGCTTGCATGACATGACCATGGATTTGAATTGGATTTTTTAATCCATCAATATTTAAGAGTAACTCCCTAGAGATATGAATGCACATGAAGCCAAATGCTTCATCCAACTTTTTCAGATACTTTGATTTCTCAAGAGGCTACTGGGATTTGACCTCCTTTCCCATGGTGACCATGTACAGACTGTTGTTGCACAGTAAAATATGCATATCATCCCTCCAAACAAGATAGTTGAAGGGTGTGAGGATCCGAGGTGTCAAGGTTGTTGAATTATCCATCTTGCAGCTTCAGGGGAAACACAATTATTCATAATTATTCACTTTACCTACAAAAACACTTCAATTCAAAGGAAAACCAATTCAATCTCTCTCTACTTTGACATGTGCACATTCTTTGGGTGCATCACACCTGGTTATACTTCTATGGAAAAAATCCATAGGGAGCAAGGAAAAAATACCAAGAATTATGTCGAACCAAATTTGTTTTGGTGTATCACTTAAAGTTTCGAGGGATTGAAGGTAGCCTGATCACCTGCTCTGATACCATGTTTAGTTTAGAAAATCTTCAATATCTTCGGATGGAATGAAACTCATTGTGAAAGAAGGTTGAAGGAGGAAGAAACAATTCAATGTACAATGATAAAATAATCATGGTGAAATTGAACAGTCAAGAGACAAAATTTGGTTAGCATAACATTACTCTCATTGTCATTAATATCAGTGTAATACAATGATGATACAATAGGGAGAATTCGAATCAACTAGGTATGATTCAAATTCACCAACTTGGACTAACTCCAGTGCTAACTCAATGTGGTAAAATCACCACTAGGATCTCACTGATGTAATCCAGGACAACTAAATCAGTTCACAATTAGTTAACTGAACAAGGTAGGTAGGAAAAGGCACCTAAACTCCTTAAATCAGGAAAATGTGTCACTAGGATAATTGGAGATGACTAATTGATTCCCATCGGAGGATAACTCAACACAAACTAGGGTGACCTTATGGTGGGACTCCCAAGACTCAGTGTGTATTCCTAGATTATAGAGATTGGCCTCTAAAGCTCCTCAGCTCATGCAAACTAGAGCATCTAGTGGTAGGTGGGCCCCATATGAGGTCCCCATGGCACTAGTGAAGTGGAAACAAACTCCTAACATATGAAATGCATTTTTTACTATGGTGGTCAAGGGAGGATTATAATTAATCCCAACATGCCACATGTTCTATCAATATTAAATTTTGGAGGGGTTGGGATTGGTTAAGGATGGATGGTGGGCCACAACCATTTTGAATAATACTTTATATGTGAGTCAATAAACTTGAATCATGCTCAAAGGAGATGTGGTCACCGCCTTCTGGACATTCAAGTAGTCCTTTTTCATTTCAACAATAGAATGGATAGTCAAATTGATGCTCAAAGTTCTAGGTATGTAGAAATTTTAGAGATAGTGGCTCATCAAAGAATGGAAATAAAGAAGTTAGAACTAGAATATATCATGTTGTATGAATCAATCTTGGGTCTCACTAGGAGCTCTCATTCCTTATCCTTCCAATCAAAGGAATCACACAACTTTGTCCAGGCTACTATGGTGAAGGATGAGGATATTATCCAACAATAACAAATAGATATGGATATGGAAAATGTTGAATTCGTATACTAGCTACATGTCACACATCAAGCAAGAAACCCTTAGTGTACATTTTTTTTTATCGAGCGTGGGTTTTTTAAATCTTATGTAAGGTATTCTTGATTTTAGAATAGTATGTTAGGATATATATACTATTCAATTTTTTAGTTATACTTTTAAGATAGTCATGCTAAACTAGCTTATAGGCATCAATTTTCATGTTTGGGGAATTGTTGAAGGCTAAATTTTTTTGTTTGTATTAACATGATATATGGTGTGTCCATAACCATATTTTAATACAAACAATAAATGTTTTAGTCCATTACCAATATTCAAACCACAAAATTCTTATAAATGTCATTACTAATAATAATGTCTCTAAAATTACAATCTTATACCAACATGCAACCATTTTAAATGAAAAAATATCGACACCTTGCAATGCAACCTAGATACTCCTTATGAGCTTAACAACACATGGGTTGTCTAAGAATGATTATATTTAAATTTCTAATAATTAGATAACAAGTACAATGCATTCTTTTACTACATCTAATAAGACAAAAAAAACTAGCAAGATTTTCAATGCATCACTTTGATAAATGGAATCAATTTCCCCATTGGTTTTGGTATTCTTAATAACTTCTCAAGGTGTTAAGAAATGGGAGATAGCATAGTAAAAGATTTTGAACTTAAAATAATCCAACTCATTGTGAATGAAAGAACCATTTCAATGATCCTCTGTTTTTATTATCAAAAGGTATTAAGGAAGAAGAATAACACCGATGTCTTTAGTAAATAATCTATTTCAAATTGAAGTCATTGCATTAGCGATATCACCTCATTACAATTACATGGATAGTACCTCTTATTCTCTTCACAAATATAACATAGTCAATATAATCCATGGTGCAGAAATTGTTTTGTGAATGAGTGATGCAAACTCTTTTATGAAGAAACTTGGTGATAGGATCCATATATCCTAATTTGCACATCAGTGAATCGACTTCTATAGTATTTTCCCAACTTGCATACATGAAAATACTACAACAACTGTAGCTAAGGTATCCAACAACTTTCATAGTTTTAAAATATCATTTGTCTTTGAAAACAATATATTGGAAAATATTAGAGAGCATGAAATAATCCATTAAACTTCCTCATATAAATATAATATCTTAATTACATGGAAATAAAAATAATCTATAGTCCCTAACAAGTGCTTAAAGACCAAACCAAGGGCTAGAAATATAAATAACTAGTACATAGTAAACCAAAAAATAAGACACATACTCTAGGAACATCAAAATATCATCCTCTAGTGAAAAAGTTGGAAGAAAGAGAACCTCAAAAATCCATTGGACTACTATTTGTGCATAAAAATTTGATTTTATCGCTCTTTTGCATGTAGATTTGTGTTTGGGGTCAAAAGTTGAAACACTAGAATTTTATATCAAAAAATGCAATCACATGCTTTGAACCGTTTTTTCTCAAACCCTCGCCTACTTATGAACAATGCAAGGCATGAGGTTTTTTCCAAGGCTTATATTTCAAGACAGGATGATGGAACTAACAACATAGTAAATAGAGAACTAACCATGATACAACAATAACTTGATAGTAGAGATATATCAAAATAAGCAAACACCAAGATATGAAGAATCATAAAAGCAAGAAGCTAATTAGGGCATAAATATTCACAAGACCTTCGAATATTTAACATTTTTTTCAACTTGAGTGTTAGAGAAAGTGTTGGGGCTCCGACCCTAAAGGTCCTTAGTTTTGGGTAACTCCACGGTTTTTGAGGAAGTGTAAGCGGAGTTACAGTCTAAAATAGTCTTAGGGGTGTCGCAGGTGGGTCGAACCCCTTTTTGTAATTAACCCTTGGGTTAAATCCAGGGTTAGGGTTTTGGGCGCCCATGGTGTAAATCCATGGTTTTGTAACAGTGCGCTATATAAATAGGCACTTATGTAAAGAAGTAGGGTTAGGTCTTGAATGATTATCTTATGAAGCTATTGTAATGCGAAGATAAGAGATTGTATAAGGGTTTTTGTAAGAAGGTTAAGTCCCAGCTGTGTGCGGGATGACCTCTGTAGCTGTGTGCGCAGAGGGGTTTTGTGGGTGAAAATGAAGATCTGCAGCTGTGTGCACAGAGGCTTGCTGCTATGTGCACGGCTTTGAGGACTGAAGGGATCTGCAGCTGAGTGCGCAGATCAGAACTGTCGTTTTAGTTGTAAAGAGTTAAATAAAGCGCAGTTCTGTGGACGTAACCCCTACACTGGGGGTGAACCACGTGACATCTGGTGTTGTGGTTCATTTGTGTGATTTGTTATTATATTTTATGCACTGTTAAGTAAATAACTGATAAAGTAAGATTGCTATTAATAACTAGCTTCACTGTGAATTCCCAGATAAGGGCTGTGCAAGTAACTATTTATTTATCTAATCGCGAAGCTGCATAATTGATAATACAAGCATTGTGTTAAGTAATTATTAATAGTTAAAGACTAAAGGTACAGTAAGATTCTCTCTTCTGCTTGCAGAAACCTGATTCTATGGCACCCCATAGCTGTTTCGGGTGAGACTATAGCCTGTTCGCAGGCTTCTGCCGAAAGGGCCAACACTGTGGGTCTTTTGTTGGTGCGAAGTTAAAGGTGAAACCCAGGTCTTCCCATTTAGCCCAACAAATTGGTTCCGTTGCCGGTTGAACTCAGTATCTGTTGAAGGGAGATCCATGTCGTACCTCGAGGGCTATGTTTTGGCGGCCCTCTATAAAAGAAATTGGTGATTGGATCGAAGCGACCTATTTCAAGTTTGCAGAACAGGAAAATAAAGATCCCCGTTGTAGCGCGGAACAATTTTTGCAAAGGTACGTCTTTTCTGATGTTCATGAAATTTTATTTGGTTCTATACACATAGAGTTGCACCAGTGGTTATCCAGGTTAACAGAAAGGAGGACGAACTTCCAAGAAAATCAATTTCCTCCCTGGACCCCCGCAAGAATCGCGATCTTGAAAAAAGTGAACAACGCGATCTCGCGAGCCGTGGATTTTTGGACTGCACGAACTCTCGAAGCATTTGTGACGGAGTTCGCCGTCGACACAAGTACCTCCTTTAGCGAAGCTGAACGACAATTTTTCAAAGGACCAAGGGGTAATTACTTGAACCTATTTAGTTTGAATATTAAAATACTATTGGCTGAAAAAGGAATCTTGCTTATCGAATCAGATTGTTAGATCTAGTATTGCTAACCTATGATTGGAAGTGACTGGGACTGCGACGAGCAAAGTGGTTTGCGGCGAAACGGCAAAAGATATAAGAGAGAGCTCAGCTCCTCCATTGAGTATACCCCTTTAAGCTCTGAAGCCTCTGAGTTTGTCGAGGTCCCCTCTGTTAGAAACCCTCTAATAATCCCGCAGCAAAGACCTATTATCCCTGAGAACCTGTCGCAGTTTGAAAGTAACCCTAGCCCGAATATCCCTGTCACAGGTCAGTCGTCCCCAGCTAGTTCAAACCCTTCTTCCCCCCCTAGATCCCAGATGGCCCATGTTCATGATGCCATCAAACTACCGGTTTTTAAAGGAACTGGGTCAGAAGATCTAGAACAGTTCTGGTTTCTATGCGAAGCTGTGTGGACCACGAAGAATATTACGGACATAGATGTTCGACGAGCGCAGCTGATCACTTCTTTCAGAGACCGAGCCCTAACTTGGTTTATGAAGTTTTCCAGCACGCAGAATCCTGTCTTGGCTAACATCAAAGCAGCACTGATCCGAGAATTTAAGAAACCTAAGTTAGAGTCGCAGTGCATCACTGAGTTAAAAGAGATTCAGCAGCAACGAGGTGAATCTGTATGGGACTTTGATCAGAGATTCAAAGTTCTGCTTGACCAAGTTAGCTTCACGATTGGACCAGAACAACATAAGGAGTGGTTTATCGCAGCATTATTACCCCACATCAGAGCTCCACTCATGCAACAGAAGGTTGCTGATCAGCATGAGGCCTTAGAAATTGCCATAAATCTTGAAACTGCACCTGTCAAAGATAATTTTGGCATAGCTCAAATTCAAGCGCAGCTCGCGGAGATGGCTTTAGAGCTTCGCGACATGAAAAAAGGGAAGTCCACCCGTGAAGAGGTATGGTGTATATGTTGTTGAATAGAAGGCCATGACAAGGACCAGTTCCCGGCGCTGAGAAACTATTTGAATACTGGCGCACCAAACCCGCTGAATCCTAGTGTTCTATACTGTGAGATCTGTCGAACTATTGGCCAACATCGAATGGAAAACTACTATCTATTACAGAGGTATGTTCAAGTCCCAAAGAACCCTTACTGTAAATTCTGTAAGTCCGTTGGCCACAATGAACATGAATGTCGCAGTTTCGACCTTATGAGGGAGCGGATCTACGACACTTATAGGATCTACCCAGATGCACAAGGCAATGATGGATATGGTTACCAAGGTGGTCGAGGCAGTTTTAGAGGCCATGGTCATGGTCTTCCTGGAGGAGATCGAGGTAAAGTTATTTGCTATAATTGCAATCAGGCAGGACATCTAGCTCGAGACTGTCAAAACCCAACCACGACATGCCGATACTGCAGAGCAGTTGATCATGTCATCAAGCAGTGCCCACAGTTACTAGCTAAAATCCAAGAAAGAAATAGTAAACCTAGTCCGAGTGTCCAGTTGATTGCTGTTGAACCACGACCAATCCCAGCTGTTAATGTGGTTACAAGAAGTGGAGCTACGACAGAGGCGCAGTGTCAGGCGAAGCAGCCTAACGAAGCTTGGGTCCACAAGGCCGTAGAGAAGACTCCAGCATTTGATGTTAGACGAGAAAAAAAAACTTTTTTGGAGGCTAGACAAGACTTTGTTGATTCAGATTTACCAGCATCAGCAGCTGCAATCCCAGGAAGACTCACAAGGCCAAGTAAGTACTCTGTCATTGTTTTTATAGAGTTGCATCAAATTGTTAAGAAATCAGAATGCCTTAAATGAATTACAAAAATTTATTCAGTCTTGTGAACCTCATCAAAGTCCTGATAGCGAAAGAGCTGTTAGTAGAGTTAGAAGAATTGGAAGAGAGATGAGACTACATGCTCAGGTAGGAGAGTATGACATGAAGGATATTATTTTAGATCTGGGTTCTGAAGTCAATATTTTAACTAATCAAACATGGGAACAAATGGGAAAACCTACCCTCGATTGGTCACCTATACAGTTGAGACTAGCCAATCAGCAGAGGATTGTACCCTTAGGAAGATTTCCTCGGGTACCAGTGGATATAGATGGAGTCAGTACTGTAGCAGATTTTGAAGTTATTGAGATCATTGATGACAGTAACCCCTATCCCGCTTTGATAGGAATTGAGTGGGCAATAGATAGTGATGCAGTTATCAATCTTAAAAAGAGACAAATGACTTTTGAAGGGAATGGATTGAGAGCAATACTACCATTGGATCCTTCTCAAGGAGAAAGATATACGGAGCCAGTCAGAGAGGAAGATCAGGATATTCTGCACCACATCTATAATATCACAGCTAAAGAAGAATATTATGTTGAGCCTAACACTGAAGGTGTAATGGATTGGCAATGTGATAGCTCCTGCATGTCTGACTCAAATGATGGTCTAGAGAGTTGGCAGAATCGACTATACGAGCTACATGGCCATCGGTGCGCACGAATTACCAAATCTCTTAGATGCCTTAGTGCACAGGCCAGAGACTTTCCTACATATGATGGGTTGACAGATCCAGGAAAATTCATTGCGCAGTTCTCAGAACAAGTGCTAGAATCACAGAGAATGCAAACTCTGGAAGCAGCATTAAGAGCTACAGCAGCGAGATGGTGGAAAGGCCACAAGAAATATATTCACAGTTGGGAAGCTTGCCAGAAATTTCTACGCCTCAGACTCATAGACCAATCTCAAGAGGTGCGAAGTAATTTTAATGGGCAGAATAGTCCTCAGGAACATTTGAAGCAATGTTATGCAGCATGGGAACATGTACCTCACGAGGAATGGGTGCATAAGTTTGTGCACACTTTGGAACCTATAGCAAAAAACTGGTACACGGAGGTCGAGCTTCGACACGGTACTGTAAGTTGGGATGATCTTGTTGATAGTTTTATGCTTACATTTTCTATTAACGAAGTTTGTCCTGCTTTAGATGCAGCTGTTATATTGATCCATACTAAGATATTTGATGACCAAGAAATAGGGGAATACCAAACTGATTGGGCAGCACAAGAAGCTAATGTAGTTGAATTTTACAACTTCGCAATTGACGAGGATGATGATCCGCGTAACATTAATATTCCCGAGTCAGAAGGAAACTGCGAAGTACGCGGACCAGTGTTCGAAGCACCTGAAGTGACTCAGCCTCTGAAGACACGGACCGTAAACATTGGGTCAAAAGAAAACCCCAAGTATGCTACAGTTGGAGATTATTGGGATGATGAAATGGTAAGAAAAGTGACCCAACTTCTCCATGAGTATCAAGACCTATTTCTGACGAAGTTTTCTAAGATGAAGGGTATCCTTGGTGATATAGGAGTCATAAAGATCCCATTGAAACCTGATGCAAAACCTGTGAAACAGCGCCCGTATAGGCTGAACCCCAAATATAAGGAAAAAGTTAGACTAGAGTTAGATAAGATGCTTGTTGCAGGAATTATTGAGCCTGTTGAAGAGTCCGAATGGGTCAGTCCGATGGTAGTCCAAGACAAGAAGACTAAGGGTGAAATCCGAATCTATGTTGATTTAAGGAAGCTGAACGATGCATGCCTACATGACCCCTTTCCTACTCCTTTTACAGATGAAGTTCTTGATAATGTTGGAGGTCAAGAAGTATACTATTTTACTGATGGATTTTCAGGTTACCATCAGATCAGAATTGCTCCAGAGGATCGACATAAGACAACATTTGCTACAGAAATGGGATCCTTTCAGTACACAGTTATGCCTTTTGGATTAAAGAATGCACCTGCCATGTTTTCTCGAGTCATAATTTGTGCATTTAAAGACTTTATACATAAATTCTTAGAAGTATATTTTGATGACTGGACTATTTTTGGGTTACTAAAAGACCACATAACTAGTTTAAGACTTATGCTGGACAAGTGTAGACAGCATCAGATTTCCTTGAACTTAAAAAAGTGCATCTTCTGTGCACCCTTTGGAATCCTGTTGGGTCATATTGTTTGTAATCAAGGATTGATGGTGGATCCAGCGAAGATAGCAATTATCGTGAACTTGCCACCTCCGAAGTCAGTCAAGCAACTGCGCACTACACTTGGTCACACTGGGTACTACCGTAATTTTATTAAAGGTTACACCCAGATCACAACCCCGATGGAGAAATAGCTGAAGAAAGAGAGTAAGTTTGAATGGACACCTGAGTGTCAAGAAAGCTTGGACATCCTAAAAGAAAAGATGGTAACTTCCCCTATCCTAGTGTTTCCTGATTGGAATAAGGAGTTTCATGTGCATGTCGATGCTTCCTCGATTGCTTTGGGCATAGTACTGGCTCAGACAGGCGAAGGTAATATTGACCACCCTATTTCCTTTGCAAGTCACAAATTATCCACAGCAGAAAGAAACTATACTATGACAGAAAGGGAAGGTTTATCTATGGTATATGCTTTGCAAAAGTTCCGACATTATGTGTTAGGTTCTCACTTTAAAATGTTCACCGACCACTCTGCTTTGAAATATTTGGTTAACAAGCCTGTGTTGGGAGGAAGAATATGTCGATGGCTAATATTGTTCCAAGAATATGACTTTGAGATTATAGTTAAGCCATGAAGACTTAACTTGGGACCTGACCATCTGTCGAGGCTCAAATCAGGGGAAGATCCTACTAGCTTAGAAGAAGGTTTTCCTGATGCTCAGTTATTCGCTATCCAGATGGTCGATGACTACTTTCAGGACATTGTTCAGTATCTAGCTACAGGGTTTGCACCCTTGGAGATGACAACACAACAGAATAAGCAGTTGGTGGTTTGGGCTGCTGATTTTACACTGATAGCAGGACAACTATACAAGATGGGACCAGATGAAATCCTGCGCAGATGTGTCTTGGAGCATGAAAAACCCTTGATTTTGGATGAGGAACATTCTGGAGCAGTGGGAGGGAATTATGCAGGGAAAGCTACACCACAGAATATTCTGGCAGTAGGGTTATGGTGGCCTACACTTCATAAGGATGCCAGGGAGTACTGCCACAGCTGCGACATCTGTCAGAGGATAGGCAAACCATCCAGGAGGGATGAGATGCCTCTCGTTCCACAGGTAACCCTACAGGCCTTTGAAAAGTGGGCTATTGATTTTTTCGAACCTATAAATCCCCCTGCAAATAAATCGGGAGCAAGGTATATTATTACAGCAACTGAATACCTCACTCGTTGGGCTGAAGCTCAACCAGTCAAAGATTGTAGCGCTGCTACAGCTGCGAAGTTCATCTTTGAAAATATCTTAACAAGGTTTGGATGTCCTAGAATTCTTATGAGTGACCAAGGGTCACACTTTTTGAATAAGACTATTGAAGCATTGACCGAAGAATTTCAGATATATCACCAGAAGAGTACTGCGTACCATCCTCAAGCAAATGGAACTGTGGAAGCCTTCAATAAGATTCTTGAGCAGGCTCTGACCAAGGTTTGTAATATTAATAGAAATGATTGGGATCTCAGAATCCCAGCAGTATTATGGGCTTATAGAACCACTTGCAAGAAGTTGACAGGTCACACACCTTTTCGGCTGGTTTACGGGCAAGAAGCAGTTATGCCAATGGAGTATATTGTTCCTAGTCTCAGAATAGCTGCTTTCATAGAAATGGATGACCCAGGTACATTGAGTAAAAGGCTATCCCAGATAACAGAACTAGAAGAAGACAGATTCATTGCAGGGTTCCAGCAGCAAGTACAGAAGGCTAGAGAAAAAGCATGGCATGACAGACATATTAAAAAGAAGCAATTCCAGATAGGTGACCTTGTGCTCTTATACGACAGCAAATTCATGAAATTCCCAGGTAAGTTCAATACACATTGGAAAGGACCATACATAGTACAGAAAGTCACTGATTGTGGCACAGTGCAGCTAGCTAAGTTGAATGGAGAAATTTTACCCTCGATGGTAAATGGCAGTCGTCTGAAGAAGTATAGGGACAGGCCGGGACCCCCTAATTAGCAGTAACTCTAAGAAGGACAATCTGAACCCCATGAACAGTTGAAATGTGGGTACCGCATGGGGTAGTAAGGAGCAAGGGTTAATATTGCGCCGCAGTTGCAGGTAGTTGTTATGTCGAAGGTCCAAGGTGCGTCGCCGCTTAAAATGCGATAGATGGGACAAAATAAATTCGGCGGCGCCGGCATGAGCACCACTCTCCATACCTGTAATAATGAGATTTCGGGGGAAGGCCTGGCGCCGTGTGGACAAGATTTTCGGCATCCCGTCAGATTTGGTGTCATTAATGCACCATGATGACATATTCTGTTACAGGATTCTATAAAACACTGCATCGGCCTGCGACTCCCGCATTAAGCACTTCTTTGAGTTGCTCAGTGGGAACCATGTCAAACAATTGTGAAGTCCAGGAGTTAGTACGAGAGTTCAAAGAGAGAGGGCTGCAGAACCTTCGGAGTAATTCACCAGTACAGTCCTATCCGACTAAGGTACAAAGGAAGGCAGAAGTTTGCTCTAATTTGGACGAAGGCAGGCAGAAGTTCGCTCTAACGTGGAGCAACGAAAGGCATAAGGCCTCATAATAAGACTCTGGAGGATCCCACCATGTCTCTGCCTGGTTTGACAGAGCCACGGTGGCTGTTTGTCTTATGTAGCTTGACACACAATTTTCGGGACCCTTAGTTGTGGATGGTCAAGTGTTCGGCAGACAGAGTAACAAGTGGGGTTGCAGATGGATCTGGAAGACCTTCTTCAGCATAAAAAGTACGAAGGACGGAAGCGAGCAGCAGAAAATAGTAGGGAGGGTGCCAGTAAGTAGTGCACAAGGTTTCACCAACCGCCAGAACAGCAGCAAAGTGCCCCGGGATGGGCCACAAGTGAGTCTTAGGGGCCTGTTGGGGCTCCGACCCTAAAGGTCCTTAGTTTTGGGTAACTCCGTGGTTTTTGAGGAAGTGTAAGCAGAGTTACAGCCTAAAATAGTCTTAGGGGTGTCGCGGGTGGGTCGAACCCCCTTTTTGTAATTAACCCTTGGGTTAAATCCAGGGTTAGGGTTTTGGGCGCCCATGGTGTAAATCCATGGTTTTGTAGCAGTGCGCTATATAAATAGGCACTTATGTAAAGAAGTAGGGTTAGGTCTTGAATGATTATCTTATGAAACTATTGTAATGCGAAGATAAGAGATTGTATAATGGTTTTTGTAAGAAGGTTAAGTCCCAGCTGTGTGCGGGACGACCTCTGCAGCTGTGTGCGCAGAGGGGTTTTGTGAGTGAAAAGGAAGATCTGCAGCTGTGCGTGCGGCTTTGAGGACTAAAGGGATCTGCAACTGAGTGCCCAGATCAGAACTGTCATTTTAGTTGTAAAGAGTTAAATAAAGCGTAGTTCTGTGGACGTAACCCCTACACTGGGGGTGAACCACGTGACATCTGGTGTTGTGGTTCATTTGTGTGATTTGTTATTATATTGTATGCACTGTTAAGTAAATAACTGATAAAGTAAGATTGTTGTTAATAACTAGCTTCGCTGTGAATTCCCAGATAAGGGCTGTGCAAGTAACTGTTTATTTATCTAATCGCGAAGCTGCATAATTGATAATACAAGCATTGTGTTAAAATATTATTAATAGTTAAAGACTAAAGGTACAGTAAGATTCTCTCTTCTACTTGTAGAAACCTGATTTTGCGGCACCCCATAGTTGTTTCGGGTGAGACTGTAGCCTGTTCGCAGGCTGCCGCCGAAAGGGCCAACATTGTGGGTCTTTTGTTGGTGCGAAGTTAAAGGTGAAACCCAGGTCTACCCATTTAGCCCAACAGAAAGAACTAAGTGGGATTTTTCTACTTCCTTTCTATGCATTACATTTCTATGTATATCATTGTGAATGGAATATTACTTAAAGCTTGTCAAAACCAATTTAGCAAATAATACAAAGAAGCATGAAAAAAACTTATGATGTAATGGGTAAGCATAATATTCCAGTATGCAATCATTTTTTAACCATTATTGGTGAAATCAAATGCATGTGTGTAAAATGTCACAAGTTACTAAATATTAATTAGTAAAACTAATTACCAAGTCCTTATTGTTCCAATTTGCACCCTAGCATATTATAGTAACTGAAGATATAACTGACAATTGGTATCTCAACAATTTCACTTCATAAAACCTTATCCCCATAGTAATTGGTACTTTTTTCTTCTAAATAGTCTCATTTCAATACAAGGTCCCTTATGATATTATTTTCACTTTACTTTCAACATTAAAAGTTAGAATTTAAGAAACTTTACCCAAGGTAACTCAAGACAACCGATTGAACAATGTCAACCCTCTAAAAACACTAATCTAAAATGTTTTGTTAACAAACAAATCAAAGCATTGACAATAAAGTGCAGATGTGCTCATATTTCAAAAACACCTAACCAATAGAAAATAGCATATGATATTTCATACGGTGTCAAAAACGCATAGTAAATCCAGTTGCATATCCTTTCAGAAAACCCAATACACAATGATTAAAATCTATAAACTCAATTAAAATGAAAATGTTTGAAGTCATTTAAGAACTAGAAATTTGTTGAAATTCCATACCAGCACCACTAAATCCTTAACCCACTTGCCATTTGTCCAATCTTTATGAGTAAGGATTTGTTTGAGATTACACTCCCATTGCTCCTTAGTGTCTTAGAAGCATCCTAGAAGCAATTTCTTTATTTATTATGGTTAGGGATTTTCAATAGAAACCCGACAATAAAATTTTGCAAATAAAAAATAAACTTTGAATCACATCTCCATATTGATATTTACTCTTCTTTGGTTGCTTCAAGGGCTTACCCTTTCCACGTGAACTAAAATTAAAATTTACAAACACATATTATATTATTAAATCGATAAATTATAGACAATATAATGATTCATAATCCAACTACACAAAAACAAAGTTAAGACTCTACTATTTATATAACTTAAAATTAGTATATTATTATTTCTCTTCAAGCCAATTAAGGATTAGAAAAGTTGATCCTACCCAAATGAGGAATTTACAATGCCTCTACAAACTATATAGATATTACACAAACTATTCAATACCTATGTGAAGATTCTTCAATAATATCAAACCAAGTTTAAATAGTTGAAACTAATTCTACCCAAATAAAGATTTTGCAATATTTATATAACTGGATATTAGTATTTTCAATATGTAAAACTCAAATGAAATTAAATTTCAAAACCTTCCAAACACATACCTCTCACACCTAGAAATTTTTTATTAGATATCATAAACTTAATAATAGTATTTCAATAAATAAAAATCAAATAAAATTAAATTTCAAAACCTTCTTAGACCTAGATTTTTTTTATTAAATATCATAAACATAATCGATATCAAAACCCTTAACATACACCTTTAAAAATATTTATATCTACATACACAACAATGCCATCCTATTTAGAGGTAACGTGAATATCATGAATACCATTAAAAGAACCTTTCATACATGATTAAGCCAATAATCAGTTGTTGAAGCGTGCTCTAGAAGTTGGCATCCACCCAATTATTGTAGCCTAAGCATCGTGCTCTGGAAGCTGGCATCCAATTGTTGGAGCCAAAGCATATAAATTGTGACATCCCTTTACCTTTATGTTTCTTTTCTTAGACAAGTGAATTATGAAACCAATTCCCTTTATACTAAAGCACATTGCATGAAGTATGTTCACTCCCTTTATACTAAAGCACATTGCATGAAATATGTTATGCATAAATGGACATATACACATTTTCTGCATGAAGTATGTTAATTCCCTTTATACTAAAGCACATTGCATGAAGTATGCTATGCATAAATGGACATATACACATTTTCTCCACCTATTTCATATATGGAAAAGTATGTTCTCACATAAATGGACATATACACATTTTCTCCACCTATTTCATGTATTGAAAAGTATGTTCTTTTTTTTTTCAGTCGAAAAAATAACATTCTTTGGTATTCATTTGAATCAAAGGAACTTTTTACATCTTCAAATAATCAGCCAAATATACTGTACAAGAAAAGCAGTAGTATTAAAAAAACAATCCTACCTATTGAAAAGTATGTTCTCGCATAAATGGGCATATACACATTTTTTCCACCTATTTCATGTATTGAAAAGTATGTTCTCGCATAAATGCACTTTTTCTTTACCTATTTCATATATTAAAAAGCCCTTGTTTTAGATTAATGGAATCGTGGATCTTTTTTTTTTACTTTGAGAAACCCTTTTATTAAGTCGGATATGTGTTACACCCTTTTATGAAGTGGGGTATATGTTTTTTTGCTTGTACCCTGATCATCATGGTGGTAGTCACCCTTCTTACCATTAAACCATAGTAGTGACTACTTTCCTTGTTACTATATAGCTAACATGAGTAGGTTAACATTGCATTATTGTGAATTTACATTATCATTATTGCTTTATATTTACTTATATTATACCATGATCCGCTTTATATTTTACTTATAATTAGACGAAGGTCCAATCAATAATTCATAATTATGATTATTTTTGTAATTAAATTAATATTTTTTATTAAATTTCATTATCTTATATTTTATTATAATTCACATTAAATAATGTAATTATTTATATTTTCTTTAATGATAGTAGTGAGGAGATTTTTGGCATTCCATCATGATTGTTAATAGACTTCATTCATAGAATGGCAAGTGATATAATCTCTATATAATGGATCATGTTCTATTGGATCATAAAATTAAGAGAACTTAAAATAAGGAAGATGTACATATAATTCAAATATATATTTATATTTTGATGTTCGTCTCAATGTTTTAATCATATGTTCTCATCTTTGACGTGTTTTATGAGTTATTTTTTTATAGTTTTATATCCATCCCAAATTTGTATAGTAAAATTTTTTCATTATGAATTCGTCTTCATAATAACATAAATAACTTTTGTTCTCATTTATAAACAAATAATAATAATAATAATAATAATAATATATTTTTAAGGTTACCGCCAAGCGAGACACCAATTGGTGTGTGAGACCCCCTTGTTTGTGGGACAAGGGACCTCCCTCTGTGCAGTGATTTAACTGCTAAAGTCTACAGAGGTGTACATACCCTACCCCTTTGGATTTGAACCCATGATCTCCTAGGAGGAACCACATGCTCTTAACCATTAGGCCCTGTCAGTTTGTCCTCTTAACCATTAAACCCACTCAGGCCTTAATGTAACATTTGTCAAACTCAATTGAATTATACACATGACCAACATTCCATATCAATAAATAGAAGATTGTAACAATGTTTTAAGTAGAAATAACTATAATATGCCCAACTTCTTAAACTTGGAGGCATATTTTTATGGAGAAGAGTCACGTTTGTCAAATGGCCTAAGAAAGTCTTTTAATGGTGTAAGCAATTCTTTTAACAATCCAATAAACAAGAAAGTCATTCCAAATTCTCTTCTAAATGAAATTTTCCCACATTGACTTGTACATTTTGATGATTAAAAAAGATAAAACCAAATAAGTAAGGATATGTTTGTCTATTTAAAACATTTAAATTTATTTAATTAAAACAAACACTTAAACATAGTAAACACTTTATACTTAACTAGAGGATAATGGACTTAAGTTTATTAAATATTAAAATAAAAATAAAAAACAACTAAAAAAGTGTAAATAATCATTAAAATCGCAATTTTTAGCGAAAAAAATTATTAATAAATTGCTAAGTAAATAAAATAAGTATTCATGTTGATAATATCAACTATATTCATTTCCTATTGATAGTGAATAATAAGTTATAGGTGTTTGTTATGATGAAAACCAATTTCAAATCTTATAGACCAAAAAAAATTATAAAGAGGTAATAATATTGAATTGTTTATTCATCACATTTTGTGTTTAACAAACTATGTCACTATGATAAGAAAATGGTTTTGAAGCGGTTTAAAATAATTGTATTGGCCTATAAATTTCAAGCATAAATGGATAAAATGACATATTACATCCTAGATACATCTTAGTGCACATCTTTATCACCTTCTCCATAAAAATCCTCAACCTTAAGCTTTAAAAGTTCATGGAACTATAAGATATCTTCATTGTGTATCATTGTAGTAAGAGCTTCAAGAAATAAGTTTTTTCACATTAAAAAAAAACTTCTAATTCAAAGAGACAATCAAAGTTGTACATATGTTCCTTCATGTATAAGATCTCCAAAAGAAGACAACTCAAGAATAGACTTTAACTGATAGCATCTACTATACGTACATAGAATATTGAAAAAAAAACCACCACCATGTTTCAGATCAAACAATAAAACTTACAAAAACAAATACATCCCCCCAGTTCAAACCTCTTTCAAAAATAGAGGTCTTCTTCAAAAATCCTAGTAGCTTTAAGAAGACTAGAGATTTCAAGTTACTGTTTTTATACTCCTCAAAATTTAAGCTTCCTTCAGACATACCAATACAGTGCTTGTTTTGACAATAAATCCACTTGGACATTTAAATATATGTAAATATTATTTAAGAAGAAATTTTCCATGCTATCCATGAGTGCTTTAACTTTGGTAAACCAGTGTTCTAGCTCCAAAATCTGCAGAGAGTTATCACCATTGATCCATTCTATAATTACCTTGTAATCACCGAAGATCTGTAAGGATCTAACCTCTTTCAAAATCACAAAGGTTAGTAACCCACATAAAGCCAACAGTTCTATTCGTATGTTTGCTCCACTGCCATATCCCAGCTTTAGCATAAAAACATGGTTCTCATGCAGTTTGAGAATCATCCCTCTCCCACAACCATCTGAGTTTGTAGCATCGTTAAAGAAAGAACATGCCATACCAAGAATCAAATATGGCATTCGAAGGATATTCATTCCTTTTCTTAGATGTTGTTTACAAAAATATTTGAACTAACTCATTATGCAAATGGCTACCTAGCTATGCGTCTTGTTTTCGTCTTAAAAAATGGTTGCATTTCAATCCTTCCAGATTTTCCATTTGACAAACATTGGCAGAGTCCTCATATGTGGGAAACATGTTCCCCACTCTTGCATATTAGCTTCTAGGGTATTGTGATGTGAGATGAAAGAGGATACAAGTTCAAACATGATTTCTTCCAGACAATTTAGAAGTAAAAACAATTTCCAAAGACATGTTCCAGACTTCCCTCCATCAATCTGCAAAACATGCAAGAGATAGGCCTCTAAAATATCTTTTACACAAGTTATTGTGTTGAGGAGGCGCATTCTACAACCTAGTAGGGGGGTATGTGTAACTCCTTCCGTGCTCATTGTCCTTCATAAAAAAATTATAAAAAAAGGTAATATGTCAACTCAAATTAGATTTAAAATATTTGGAATTTCATAAATATAAAACTACACAAATTAGATAAATTAAAACCATACACATTGCATTACACACTTTATCAACATTTCCACTCTAAAATGGGGTTTGCACCTAGATAGATTTGATCCCTCTCTACAGTGGATAGACCCCATTTTAAGATGGATCTATATTAATACTAGGTTGAAAGACACCCTTCAAATATGTGTCAAACGAAAAAAATTACCTTTAGAAGAGCTTCCCATCGCCATAAATTATAGCGAAATTTCCTTGGTTCTTTGCCACAATTTTCCAAAGCAATTGCAGCATAGGCCTCCTTGCACGGACTCTTTATTATTTTCTTATTCCCAATCCAATCTAATACATCCTCATTGTTTTCCAATTTAATTCATACATGACACAACCTAGCTGAGTACGATTCTCATTCCACCTTGCAATCCCTTGAGAAGCATAAATAATCACTGGTTAACCAATAGGGACCATTATGTTCTGAATTGTTACTCTTTATATGAGCGATACTGGTTATTAATTTCATGGTCAAATGGGACAATAGACTTGGATATAAAATATAGAACCTATCCCCTCCATAGAAGGGATAGATGCCAAGTCTTACTTTGGCTCTGTATCCAATACACAAAGTGAGCCACCTGTGACCTTACTAACCAGTCGAAAACCTATGTGAATCCCAGCCAGCTGTTAGATCTTTGTGCGATTTGTTTGTTTCCCTTTCTTTCCCATTCTTTCACCGATGCATTCTTTAGGTACCTGTTCATTCCTAAAAATTGGTTCCAATGTCAACGAAAATGTAAACGATCTGATCCAAGAACTTCGTAGAATTCCCTTAGCAGACTTCCTATTTCCCAATCATTTGGAATATTCATCACCAATGGATTTAAGCCTTTGTTGGATTTATGGTTTGCTCTTAAAAAGAAAAGAGACTTATCATTTGTAGTTTTTTAATTATCAGTAAATCTATAAAGAGTAGTTTTGTAAACTTTATATTTGATTGAAAAATATCAATTAGGGAAACCTACTCAGAGTTTTAAAAAAAGAAAGTTAAAACTAAAATTAAGGAAACTAATTAAAGCAATACTTTATTATGTCAAAGGGTGTTAAAATAATGTAACTTTGGAAGCTATTCTATTTTTATTATTGTTATTCCTCCATTCGGAGATGTCCTTGATGTAATTAGCCATGTAAGAGTCATGAGGTAAAACATCCATTGTAAGTTGTTGATGTATTTGTAACTTTGTAACATATTCTGATGTATATTATCATTGTATGTTGTTGTACCCCCATCAGAGATGTTTTTACCTCCTTTTAGGATGTTATTATTGTGTATAGACCTTGAGGTACAACCTCTGTTGTAAGTTGGGGTAATAGTCCCCAATGAAAGATCATGGTATTTTTGGAGTCTCTCTAGGAGAAGTCGTCCCTATTAGGGTATTAGTTTGGACCCAGTCATGTAATAGGTCAGTCACTTGATTAGTATAAATAGGGAGCCCCCCTCCCTCATTTATACACACCTCACACTCACTCAAGTTCGCATGAGAGAGAGAGAGAGAGAGAGAGAGAGAGAGAGAGAAAGAGGACAGATAGATAGCTTCTGAATACTTATTATTACTATGATTGATCATCTTATGACAAGGTCTTTGTGACTGTATTATTCTAAGTAAGTTTGCGGGGTTTTCTCCTTTATGGTTTCCCTGGTGAAAATACTTGTCTTGTATATTTTTTCTATCTTATGCATATTGCCATACTTTTTATTCTTTCATATAAATATCCTAAATAAGCTAACAAGATCTAACAAAAAATAACATGGTAGAGCCTCTCTGTAATAAGGAACTATGCAACAATGGAAACTAGGACCTCCTATTTCAAGGTCTTCTTTCCACAGATAATAAATAAAATAGGGCTAGGCTAAATCGCATCAGTAGGGAACATCTTTTGGTGGAAGAAGTTTCAGATATGGAGAAGTTTCAATTTTTACCATGTCGCTAGTGCTAGGAGAAATTAGGGAATCGAGTTTCAGAGGATTCCCACCTCATTCTTCAGGAAATGAACATGCTGAGTAACTTGACTCAAAGAGGCACATCTTTATGTCTAAACAAAATTCCCAAACTCCATGTTTGGAAAATTAAGGTTTCTCTAAAAAAACCTAGTTCAGCCAGCTCCAGAACCAGGTTGGAGACCTCAAATTGGTAAGATCTAAATTTTTTATATTTCCATTTGATGTTCTCATTTGAAAATATGACTCACCATACTCAACTTAAGGACAATCTTGGAGGGGTTGATAAATTTCAAGCATGGAAGTATAGAATCTCCCTGTTCCTTGAAGAGGATGATTTGGATCAGTACATCAATGGAGAAGTTCCAGAACCAGAGGGAGATGAGGTTATGGCTACTCATAAGAAGAACTTGGATAAGGCTAAGAGAATCACTACAGATTCTATTAAGTATCACCTCATCCCCCATGTGTATTCCTTCAAGGCACCGAGGTAAGTATATGATGCTTTGACAAATATGTTTGAGGGAAATAACATCAACCAGAAGATGACTTTGAGGAACTAGTTGAAGAATGTGAAGATACATAACTTAGAGACTATATAGTCTTACTTCACAAGGGTTGCTCAAATCAAAGAACAACTTGAAGCAGTTGAAGAGAATGTTGAAGAAGGAGAAATTGTGATGACTACTAGTTTTTCTAAGTTAAGTTACTTATGATATTTATCTGAAATATTTATAAGCACAACAATACATCAAAGATACAAAATATACACAAGACATATATTTTCATCGGGGAAACCATAAAGCATAAAACCCCTCAAACTTCCTCGCAATAGTTTTGTCACAAAGATAAGACGATAAGATAAAATAACCCAAGAACAATGTGTCTACAACAACTCTCTATCCCTCCTATTCATCTCTCTCCTAAGGCGTACATGAGAGAGCAATTCAGTGTATGACATGTTAGCACTATAGTTGAAAATTTTATACTGTTTGATTGAAGGCTTTGAAAATGTTCATATGTTAAAAATTGTGTGGAAGCGCTCTTTAGGCTAATGGGTGAGCATGATATTTCATTATGGGTCATTGGATGAAGAAAGGGGATTTGATCTACAGTGGTAGATCGTTCCTCTATTTGAACATGAGGGAGAAATTGAGATATTCTCATCAGCAAAATGGAGGTAGAAGGTGTTAAACAGTGACAGCCCGGATTAAAAGGCCATAGATCAATGGTAGTGAAGCATTCCAGAGATCGAAGATGCAAGTCGAAAAGAAGTTTTGAAATTTACGGAATAGGTTAACAGGTGGAAAGATTGGATGGACAGGATGAGAGCCGAGATAGATCTATAGCCAGAAAAAATTTCCGCATATTGAACTAGCGTGGAGAGAGTCCAAATTGAAATCCATGGAAATTAGTAGGGCCATGTTGATCAATGGTTTCGATAGCGCTCAGGTTTTGATCGATGGATAAGGTGCATTCCCCAAATAGAAGTTTCTCGATCAATAAGTTCTAAAATGATTTGTGGAATGTTAAAAGTTTCCACAGTTGGATGGTCCTGATGAAGGCAGTTGTAAATCAACGGCTGATAGTGATTCTGCCGAATCAAGTTGTGCAGGGTGATAATATTGAGTGTTGGAATTGAGATCTTGCAAATGGATGGCTTAGATTTTAAAGAAGAACAGATCTACAATGTAGATTACGGTATGTGCACAGTGCTTATGAAACATAAAAAATTATAAAAAGCACCTACATGGAGTTCAAAGGTTTGTTTTTTCTAAGTATTGGAGTTGACGATAGCCTTGACTGTGTGCAAAGTGCCAACGTGGACGATTTGGAACACGATGCTAATTAACAAGTTAGGCGTCCTGAAAATTTCCAAGTACTTCTAAAAACGGATAAGATGGATGAGATAGAATTTGTAGAAGTGTCAGATAGTGAAGAATTAGGGGTTTCCTGTCAGAAGGGTGAGGAAAGCTTCGAAGACAAAAATGTTGAATTTTATGATACCATTTTACTAAATGAAACTATTGAAATTGCCAAAAATAAATTGAAAATTATTAAGGACCAGGGTAGTGACACCCATGGTGTTTTTAGGTCTTTCTTTTATTTTTTCTTTGTTGACCAGACCCCTAATTTCCCTGAATTTGTCGAGTGGTGTGCAAATAATTATTCTGCACCTCAAGAAGTCATCATGGATAAACCTAAGTCTAGGATCCTTTTCCCTATTCAGGCATCTATTATCTGCAAGACCCTATCTGTTTCAGATGATTTTGTTCAATTATCCCTGGAATACAAAGAAGAAAACATCATTCAATTCTTCCAGAAGTCTACAGCTGAGAATAAGGAAACCTTTTTGAAGTCATGTTTAAAGCATGATAGTGAGGTTGTAGGTTTATGTTATCCTGTTGACCTAGTTTTGTTAATGAAGAAACCCAGTCATGTATAACTTTAGCCAGTCAATTTTTGGGGTTAGATACTAATGGCTATGTTATAGAGTCACTGTTGAGTCTGTTGTTTGTCCTAAGTACTTTCCCAGTTGAGTCTGAACTTCCAGGTCAGTCTTTCCAATCGTGTTTCCTTAAATTTGATGAGTTTCTAGATGATAACATTCATTCTCAGTTAGTCAACTTCCATGATACTAGAGTTTTTCATATTCCAATCCTTTTTGCTAAAGATGTTCTTATCACATATTGAAGATAGCCTATAGTTTCCTAAATTGGTACTCACTGATGAAATTACCCAGAACTATTGCAAGTTCATGAATGGTTTGATGACAGAGATATACAACATTTTCTTTCAGGAAATATTGCCCAGGGTATTGCCAGAAATGAAGGAAACATTACAAATTTCCCCTAGTAAAATGATATGATATTGGTTCCTTTCAGAGTCTGATACAATTATAAGGTTATATGAATTTGTGCACCAACCATATATTCTTCCAGCCTTTCTGACAACTAGAATATTTTCTTTGGAATTTTTTAGACAAAAGCTTATAGTTGAGGAAGAACATATCTTAAACTTCATGAAGAGTCTAGATATTAAAGTTCCCTGAGAGGAAGGGCCATATGTTGTCAAAAGTAGAGCTACTCTGCCAATAATTAATAATGTTCTCGGAAGCATGGGGTTTTCTTTGGGAGCCACTAGCAATTATTATCCCCACCATGTAATCTATAGAAGAAGAAAGGAAAAATAAATAATCCTTTTGAACATACTAAAGTAACTGGACTCGGAGAGGTAGCTAATTGGGAATATTATCCTAACCAAACACCAGGTAATATCAGCATGGAACAAGACCCTATCTCATCCATACCAGGAAATAATTTCCCCCCAATGGATCTTTTTATCATAGTTGCAGTTGCTGGTAATATTTCATCATTAATAAATTTTTCAGAAAAATAAAAGAAGAGAGAACATCCATATTTCATGGACATTGAAGAAACAGACACTGCTAGTACACCAAAGAAGCATAAAATTGAACAAGAGGTACAAATGGTACAGGTGAAGAAGAGCAATGTGAAAGGTAAAAAGAAGCAAGAAAAATCTAAAGTAACTGGTCTGGAGCTTCAGGAATATGTATTTGATGGAGCAACCCCAAATAAGTATACATCAAAGGAGGAGTGGTTGAATAGTTATAGGGAAAGAGATGATAAAAAAATTGATGAAACAGTAAAATTATATGAATAAGTGAGACAATTTCCAAAGCTAGATGTAACTTTAAAAACTGTAAGGGATCATGCCAAAGATACCTTGAGTTTGGCTATGACTTCATTGGTAATAAGGTATTAGAGGTGAATGTGAACTTAGAGACCATAGATATAATACATTTTCATAGAGAAACATATGATATATTATATACAAGTTTACTTAAATCTACATTACAGGTGTCCAGACTGGAGTCCAGTAAAAATAAATCTCAGGACCTCCTACGGAAAGAAAAGGTTGAGAACAAGGCCCTTAGAATCAAAAGTAAAAAGTTACAGGAGGAGTTATTAAAGGTTGATGGGTAGTCAGACAAAGGAGCAGTGGCTCAAAAGTTGTTGGATGAAAAAGAGAACTAAGTTCAGGTGCTCAAAAAGAAATTGAAAATTCCTTCCACTCAGCTTATTCAGACCTCTGAACTGACATATTTTGAGAAGGAGAAGCAAGCATTAAACACTGAATTAACTGATTGTAAATCCAAGTTGTTATAGCTTGAAGAAAAATAAGAACAATGGGAAAGGGATGTTAAGCTTCTAACAAAAAGTGAGAGGGACCTGAAAGCTAAGCTGGAAGTAAAAGAAAAAGAATTGCAGGAAGAGTGTGAAGAAGTTAAAAATCAATATATTATTCCTTTTGTAGAAACAGATGCAACCTCTCTTTCTAAAGCAATATCTCAGGTAAACCTGAAAGATGTGGAGCTTACAAGATTAAAGCAACAGAACAAGAATCTGGAAGTGACAACTTTGAAAAAAGAACAAGAGAAGAAGGAAGTAGAGGAAAAATACCAAGAAGTAATAAATCCGAATACCAGGTTAATGAAGCAGGTGGTTGGTCAAATGGCCTTGCAAGGAGCCAAACATATGATTTGGGATAAGATTATTCAGGAAGCTATTAAGTTTATACCATATTTATATTTTCTCGTAGATCAAGAGAGTGCTATGAAAGTAGCTAGATAGAATATTTTGAAATTAAAACAAGGATTAAATAAGAATCCAATGGAAGTAGTTCAGAATGCTATCAACTTTTTAAGTGCCTTATCAGAAGATCAAGTTAGAAGGTTTGGTATATAAGACAAAGTTGTTATTGCCTCTTGGGCTAGAAAAGTGATTGGAAAGTTTGGAATGTTGGATACTATACATGCTAAAGTTGATATTATAAGTCATAAAGTCAAACAAGTGACTAAATTATTTACTCCATTGGTAAACAGGGGAATTCCTTTCTTTTGGGAGGAAATGGGACCTGTTTGTGCCAGAAATTGCTTCCAAGGCTAAAGAAACAAGCCAACACAATCTCAAACAAAACTTAATAAAGTGAAATAGGTTTAGGGTTTCTGATGTGTTTTCTTGGTTGTAAACTTTGGGGAAGGACAGGGAATACACTAATGAGCAAAGTAATAATTGAATCATAAAAAAAAGAAGACAGAGATGCATAATATATTCAACAAGATCCAACAGAACACAATATTGAAGTTCATTCATAAAAGACAAGCATCACCAACATATAAACATAAACCAATAATGAGTATATCGATTAAGCAACTAAACAAGCTGAACAATGAATCCAACACAGAACTTAAGGGTTAAAAGTGTCATATATCTCATAATTTTATCCTCAAATGCATACAAGAGTTTTGATACTTAACTCATGAACAAGTCTGAAGACCTCCTGAAGCTATCCCAAAAATCGAACCCCTCTTCAGTCCCTTTGTCCCTATTTTATAATTACAAAGAAGTATTTCTATATCCCCTTCATTAGGTCGAAATTGAAACTACCCAGCAGTTACATTAACTAACTAATTCAACTAATTGACTAAAAATAGCAAATCGGATTCCTCGCAAATATGGCGAATTTCTAGAAAATAGGTGTCAAAGAAGCTTCCATATTTCTCAATTGGTGACACCTGTGTAAAACATGAGAGAGGTTTTTGTAAATGGGTCCGTTATGGACTAAACCTCTCTTGTTTTTTAAAAATTCATCTTCAATCAATCAGAATCTGCCCCGCAAAATGAACACTAAAACAGGAAAATATTAAATATTTAAAATCCCTGAAAAATAGGCTGTAACGATTAAACTGAATATTTCAAACCTTGATAGCTGTTCCAAAACTGAGAGAGGTTTTTGTATATGGTTATCTTATTAACAAAAACCTCTTTTGTTTTTAAAAAATTCCTCTCTCTTAGCTTGTGGTAGACAATTTAATTCAATAACCCAAAACAGGAAAAACTGAGCAGAATTCTCAGTGATCTGTACATTTCACTGGGCATCCAAGGTATGTCAAACTTCTTAAAAATGTTTGCATCTTCATTTAATAGGTCTGTGGAAATTACCTCTTCAGGTATAACTTCATCAACTCTCAATGACTGACATTCAATATTAGGAACCTCAGCTTCTTTTGCTTGCTGTTGCTCTAAAAGCTCATTCTTTATTTCAAAAAACATGGTAGACAGTTTAGGCTCAGGCTGGCCTAACTCCTTTACTGACTGTGATGATCCTTTTACTTTTGTAGGATGAGAAGAGGAAGCTTTGGCCACTGCTTTTCCCTTGCTTTTAATACTCATTGTGTCAATTTCTGGTTCTTCACCTGAGCAAATAACATAGCCTCTGCTACTAAATCCACTGTCGATATGAACCTTAAGATATAAAAAACCACCATATCATGTTTGTAACATTGTGCAAACCTACAGGAAAATTCAACATTGTAACCATCTATTCTTCTGAAAAACTCTAGCCAACTAGCCTGTTGGAATAGCTCTACACAACCTAGGATTTTTTCCATCCAACTTGTATCAGTAGGCTCAGCTCTATTAACTTTGCCACTCTTACCCATTTGTCTTCAAAAACTGGAAACTGTATGACTTTAGGGTTCAGCAAATGATCTAGTAGATACTTTTTTGCCTCTCAAGCCTCTTAAGTTTTAATGAGAAACTCCCCACAACTTCCTGAATGATTCTTTTAGTTTACTAATACAAGTTAGGCTTTATCACAGGTATAAGTGGTCTAGGTCATTTAGAGGACTCCAGCCTCTTCACTGCAGCTGATTATGAAACCTAGTTATCAATCAATTTGTTTGTTCAAATAGATGACCATCTCCATCATTCATAATAAACCTGTCTAATAATACCAAAATTTACTCTCGAAACCTTCTGGTATCGCCTTATGAACAATTTATGCACAGTAAGCCTTTGCAAATATGATCATTGCTACAAGTTTCTCAGATTAACTGAAAATTGTTGATGAAAACTAGGTATTATGCACACTGCTCATTCAACAATCAGACCTCCTTTGGACTGTATAAAGAGGACCCTGTGTTGCAATGATAAGGAAAATAATTTCATGCTCTGTTCATTTTTCTATTTCAATTTGACTTTAACACCGAACTAATCTGCTTTCTAGCATGCACTAAAACTAGGTCTTCAGGCTATCTCAAATGTTCGGCTCCTTCATTACATTTTGCACAAGTAGCAGGCTTATTTATGAAGTCTGAACATCATAAAATGCACAGTTTTCACATCATCGAACTTTCAAACTTTGACAGGGTCATACTTCATTAGAAATTGCTATTTTTTCAACCTTCCAGTCTCCATGATGTCTCACAGTGTATTAGACAGCTATCTTTGTGGCAGGAATCTCATTAGAAAACATAACTAAATGTTTCCTTTAACCAATTCTGACAGAGCAAACCTCAGCAAGAAAACCCCAAATTATCAATAACTAAGAGCTTATCGCGGAATACCTCTTTAATGTTCAACTGCAGATGCTTAAAATCGCTACCTGAGCTGTCAGATTGTCCACCTCAAATATACAAGTGTCCCTCAGCGCCCAATTTGATTGCAGGTGGTG
Organism: Pseudotsuga menziesii; assembly: GCA_001517045.1. Classification (NCBI taxonomy): domain Eukaryota; kingdom Viridiplantae; phylum Streptophyta; class Pinopsida; order Pinales; family Pinaceae; genus Pseudotsuga; species Pseudotsuga menziesii. The sequence goes on along the minus strand of LPNX011129873.1, from coordinate 27,820 downwards.
GAATCAAGAAGCCCTAATTTCCTGTGAAGCCATAAAAATATCATCTCTGTTTTACAACGACAATGTCCGGTTTTTTAGCAGCTATGGTTGCTCCATTAAGTCTTCCATCTTCGAATGTGCATGCAAGTAACAACTCACCTCATATTAAGCCAAATCTACGCTGCTACCTGTCATGATGGACTGCGTTCAGTTAATGATGACCACGATCCCTTCTATGACCTGAAACCACCTGTTATCATGGTGTTCACTGAATCCGCACGTAGCAAACACCTTCAAATCATGCGATCAGTCACTCCATATTCGAAATCATGCAAAAATTTGACTAAAAAATCGGAGAAAATGGAGTCGCGATATTCTTGTAGCGCTCCTTTGTTTATTTTGGGAACTTGCGCTACAAGAATAACTTTTAACTCTATTTTGGCGTTGTTTTACAACTTTTTCTCATTTTGAATGCAGGTTAAGTAATGAACTATGCTTTTGGAATGTATTTGAATGATGACTATACTCATATATGATTTGTGAGTCCATTACTAGACATGATGACCTTTTAAAAACCCCTCAATAATGTAAAAGATCAAAAAATAAAGTAAAAATATAAAGGCCAAATTCAAAATTTCACATAACAACCAAAAATTCCCTTAAAAGAAGCAAGAACCAAACTAAAGCAAATGAGTGACTTGGAATAAAATGCAAATCAAACAAAAATTGAAGAAACAAATTACGGACTTAACAGGACCATTATTGTCTCAAGAGGAATATCTAGAAAAATTGGTAAATTGTAGGTCAGATCATAGTAAGTTTCAAGATATGTGATAAGCTCTATCTGGAAGAGTTGTGTTTGATAAATTGGATGAATAATTCGAGTTATTATTTGCTTTTAAATTTGCATGTGTCAAGGTGCCTAATCTTTCGTATGCAAACAACATGGAACTCATATTTCTGGCACATGAAATGGTTGTTGCAGCTTTGCCTAATCTTGAATCTTGGAGAGAAATTCAACAATATGGATCAACTAAATATAAGTTACAACCATGAAGACAACGCAAAGGAATTTCAGCAAAGGATATATTTTATGATAGAATGTTATTTTAATTTTATTAGGTAAGAAGTTTTGTTATCTAGGATCTACTTTGTAATAGATAAGCACTTTGACACATGTAATAAAAAGTTGAAACAATTAGACAGTTAGGTTTATTGTTCAGCTCAATGAGCAATTGTATAAGTATTCATACATTTGATGAAGCGAGGGTTGGAACTCGTGAGATTTTGGAGAACTTGTGTATTCAAATATTTCTTTAATTTACAGATCCAAAAGTTGGTGTTTTTTTTTAGAGATTCATGTGTTATTTTATGTTGTATTCTGTACTTTCCCTTCTCATGTAAATGTCTTTCCAGTTTATCTTTCCATTATGTTTTCCTTCGCGTCTAAAATGAGAGTATTGCAGTTTAGAATTCATATTTACTATGCTCTAGTTGTTCTTTTCAGATGTCCACAAAAACTTTCTTCTAAAGTTGATACAAAATTCATTTTTACAAATGCTCTGTGTTAATGGTCTGTTCATGTTCTTCCTTTTTCACTAGACAATCAAATTTTTACTGTGACCGAGTAGCTACCTTGCCTTTGTTTAAAAATTCCATGCAAAAGTTATGTTTATCTATATTCATATCTTGACTCCATATCCCAATGGTCATGTGTTCAGTTTCAACCAATCTTACCAATTACAAACTATTTTGCTTATACCTATAGGACATTGTTAATATTTTGTGAGAGATCCCTCTCAGAAGAGAAAACACCAGTTTTCTCTTTAAAATTGTTTTTTGTTGTTACCTGGGAATAGCCTTTACAACCTTTGGTAATTTTCCAGTGATAACATGACAAATGAGGAGGGTGCCTCCCTTTTTATATTCTTTAGTTTATTTGTTAACTCAACCACTACGTCAGCTAGGTTACCTTTGGGTCGACCTACCTAATAATGCACATAAATGCATTTTCCTTTATTTAACCTAGGGAATATTTCCCTGAATTACAACAGAGGGTTTACCTCAGTGACCATACACAATGATGACATCCTAAAAGGAGGAACACACATCTCTGATGGGGGTACAACAATATACAATAGTAATATACATCAGAATATCTTTAGAAGTTACAATTAAAATAACACTCCCTCTTAACTAGGAAGGTATTCTATCACCACAGTCATCAACAAATTTGGTCATCGTCACTAAGTCATCATCATCGTTGTTTCCATTATCCTCATATTGTCTAATCTGTCGCATCTATCATTCATAGGAATTTTCTATAGAGCCAGTCTTTTTTCATGTTGGGTGTAGGTGTAGACCTCATCTAGGTCTTCATCATATCCATGAGCAAGCCGTCACGTAGGTATATACCAAGACCATTCTTTACATTTACACTACAATAACCTGTGTCTCCTACAGTCTTCTGATCGTATCCGATGATTGTGTAGGTACAACTAAGGACCTTCTTTACATTGCCACTACAATAACCTGCATTTCCTACCCTCATCTCGTCGTCATCGCGTAGGTACAGTTCAAGACCTTATTTACATTTCCATGGAAATAACCTGCATTTCATACCTTTATATTTTCATATCCATGTCATTGTTGGAATATATTAAACCCGCTCAATACTTAGGATAAAATAATTAGTCATTATTTGATTAATTATCTACCCACTAGTTTAATTAGTTGGCATCCACTTGCACCTTAAATTCAACACATGCCATATATACCCCATGAATGCTTTACTTTTTATTTTGGGTTGATCTTGACCACTTTATGGACATCTAGAATTAGTAAATAGCGTTTTACATCAAATTCTACTTTATTCTGCTTTATCCTACTTTTATGTGGATAAGGTAAAGCTAGTTAACTAGGAAACTGGGTTCCTTTGTTTCCAACCCATCCTTCATGACTTTCTCTCTATTTTCTAGGATTAGCATGTTTTTCCATATCCATTGAAAACTCACTCATTCTCTTGCTAATTTGTGAGGTCCTTGACATATTTCAGAAGTGTTTTAGCCACCTATGGGGGTTTTCTATGTTTTGGTAAGTCAGTCTTTCTGAGCTTTATGATTTATCTCCCTACAGCTACATTTTCCTTTATAAGGATGTATTAACATTTTAATAATATCAATTATCATTTCTTGATCATTCATTAATGTGTGTTCATTAATTCCTCTTCTTCTCTCCTTGTGCTAATTCTTTGCAATTCCTAGTGAGGTTAATTGTGTGCTTAGATTCTTAGCTTATTTATAAAATTCTTGCTACCATCAAGGATTTAGAATTCCAACATGGTATCAGAGCTTTGGGAGCTCATTAATTAATTCACCTTTCACATTTGCAGGTTTATTTGCAAGGGAAACAAGTTCAATATGGATTTGAAAGTTCCTCTACTATCTCCTTTCAACTATGTTGATTGGAAGCCAAAGATGAGCGCATACTTGAAAAGGAAATTTCTATTTGAAGTCTCCATTGGTGCATTGAGTGAACCTGAGTCTTATGAAGAGAATATTGTCTGGCTAAATAATTCTGAAAGAGCTTATGGAATTATGTGTTTGGGAATGTATCCAAATATACATCATCTCATAGATTCTGCTGAATATAGATTTGAGCTTTGGAACAATTTGGACAAAGATTTTTGTGTGAAGGAAGTAGAATATGAAGCATGGAGCGAACCCAACATATCCTCAAGTTCTATCTCTTAATATTTCTTGGCTTCTACATTCTCTAATGAAGTTATTTATGATGAAGAAGTTTCTTATACAGTTCATGTTGCTGCTACCCTCTTTGATTCGAATGCTTCGTCATTCAATGAAGAAGTAAATATTGAAGAGAAATATTTTTTTGTGTATCTTGAAGATACTAATGATGAAAAATAAGTGACATATGGATCTTCTATTTTTATTGATGACGATTCACTCACACATTCATTAATATCTATGTCTTCTATCTTAGATTGTGATATCTATGTGCCAGATCCTTCACACTTTGTGCATCACTCCCTCATTGATGCTGTGCAACCCAGTGACCTTCAGGTTGTTTGCTTAGCCACATCAATTCCTATTATTGTCTTTCCACTTACCATACTTGATCTCGTGTGCTTTTGCATCTCCTCCTTTTTTCTTGGCATCAATCCTCAGAGCCTCTTTGAAGATTTTGAACATCTCCTTTCTTCCTCCTTTCATACTTCTACTATAGAGGATTCTTTATCAGACTATTCCCATGAGTCTACTGAAATTCTTATATTTGTTATTTTGGATTCTTTAGAATCTAGATCAACCCATGGAGCCCATGCATTCACACTCATCGATCCTATGGCTTCTATCTATTCCTACATGACCACTTGCACATATCCTCTCTGTGTAAATGAAGTGGGATGCATTATACATTCGCTTGGACAATTATTTCACCTATATGGAGTTGATTTCATCTCTATTGGTTGGAATTTCAAGTCATCATATCATCTTGGATATGATTACAACTCTCAAGAGCTTTCACATCATTGGATCTCAGTTGTTCTACATGGTCCTAGTTTCCATCCTGCAGCTGTATTTGATCCAGGTGCACAGATTTCCCTTCTTCCCAAGAAGAAGATTCCTCCAGAAATCAGGATTTATTTTGGAGCAACATAATTAGCATTTTTTGTTTGCCTCTCATGTCCTATTTTGAGGGAGGATTTCCCCCATGTGGTTTTTCCTCTTTCCTCTAATTTTTGGACTTAGTATTTGTTAAAGGGTGACCATAGCCTTGTTGTTGGGCCCTATATACATTCATATGCATCTATATTTTTTGACATACCACCATAAAGTCAGACTTATAGGGGGGGTGTTGGAATATATTAAACCCACTCAATACTTAGGATAAAATAATTAATCATTATTTGATTAATTATCTATCCACTAGCTTAAATAGTTGGCATCCACTTGCACCTTAAAGTCAACACATGCCATATATACCCCATGAATGCTTTATTTCTAATTCTGGGTTGATCTTGACCACTTTATGGACATCCAGAATTAGTAAAAAATGCTTTACAATAGATTCTGCTTTATTCTGCTTTATCCCACTTTTCTGTGGATAAAGTAAAGTTAGTTAAATAGTAAATTGGGTTCCTTTTTTTCCATCCCATCCTTCATGAATTTCTCTCCATTTTCCAGGATTAGCATGTTTTTCCATCTCTCTTGAATACTCACTCATTCTCTTGCTAATTCGTGAGGTATTTGATAGATTTGGGAAGTGATTTATCCACCTATGGGGGTTTGTTATATTTTGGTAAGTCATCCTTTATGAGCTTTATGAGCTTTATGAGTTGTCTCCCTACTAGATGTAGGCTACTGCACTTATATCTGACCATGGGAGGCCCCGCCTACCACCATGTCAGAAGGGTAAAAATCTTACATTTGACCATGGGAGGAACCAATCCTACCACCATGTCAGAAGGGCTCATGGACTCATCACTTCCCCTTGGAAGGAACCTCTATCTGGAGAACAGGAAGCTTGTCCTGGAAGTATTCAAAATTCACTCTAGCTAATGGTTTAGTCAACACATCAGCTATCTGTTCATCTGTAGCAACATACTGGAGCTTCACTGCTCCCCTCTGCACCATATCCCTGATATAGTGGTATTTGATCTTGATATGCTTCGACTTGTCATGGAAAACTGGGTTCTCCAACAACTTCACACAACTCTGGTTGTCACAATATATACAAGTAGCATGAGAGGAAATTTCAACTCAAACTGGGCCTTTTAACTTTAACTCAAATTCCATGTCATCATGCGTTATCCAATGAAATTGATTTAAATTTGAAATACTGTATAGGTCTTAAACACTTTTTTAATATAAATTTGGGGATAGGTATCATAAAAAAACTACTTTTTTGTTTGTATTTTTGACATATCTCCCCGTGTTTTTACTCAAATTTGGACAGGGAGAGCTCGTTGAATGTGGAATTTAATTTTGCATCCAATGATTACTTACTCGGCATACTTTTGATGGACCCTGCTGCCCCAAAAACAAGAAATACCTGAAAAACATGATGATGACATCATCATCACATTTTTCAGGTATTTCTTGTTTTTGGGGTAGCAGCGTCCATCAAAAGTATGCCGAGAGGGTACTCGTTGGATGCAAAGTTTAATTCTGCATCCAACGAGCTCTCCCGATCGAAATTTGAGTAAAAACATGGTGAGATATGTCGACAATACAAAAAAAAAGTAGTTTTTTTCTTTTCTTCCTCCAAAATTAATAAATATTATTTTATTATTTTAACTATTATTTTATTAATTTTTTTTAGGAGGCCCATTTTGAGTTGAAATTTCCTCTAATGCATCCAACTGAAGATCAAATAAATCAGAAAGTAGCTTCCTCAGCCATACTGCCTCACAACTAGTCGAACAAGATGCGACATACTCTGCTTCGACTGTACTCATTGCCATGCAGGACTGCCTCCTGCTAAACAAAGAGATCGCACCTGATACCATATTGAAGCAACACCCAAAATTTCTCTTCCTATCGATGCCATTGCCTTCCCAATCTGAATCCACATAACCCTCTAGGTTAATATTCTGATTCACCTCATACTTGAGCCCATAATCAACTGTACCCTTCAGGTACCTTAGAATATGCTTTGCAGCAATCAGGTGAACATGTCTTGGATCTATTAGGAAATGGCTCAATGTGTTTACAGTAAAGAAAATATCTGGTCTTGTGTTCGTCAGGTACATCAAGGACCCAATCATCTAACAATACATCGTAGCATCAACAGATTCTGATGAAGCATCACTCAATAGCTTCAGTTTCGATGCCATAGGTGTGGTCATGGCCTTGCAGTCCATCATCCTAAACCTATTCAGGATCTCTACTGCATACTTCCCTTGTCCCAGGGAGATTCCATCTGCATTCTGCCACACCTCCATGCCTAGAAAATAGTGCATCATACCCAAGTCCTTCATCTCGAACTCGACAGCAAGCTTCCTCTTCATATCAGCAATCAACCCATCCTCACCTGTTACAAATAGGTCATCTACATATAGTAGGAGTATCACTGGGTTCTCTTCTTCAACCTTGTAGTAAAGGTTGGAATCTGCTTTACTCTTGATGAATTCCAAACTAGTCAGGAAGTTGTCAATCCTATCATATCATGTCCTTGGTGCCTATTTCAAATTGTATAGGTCTTTCTTCAATTTTCACGCATGATTTTCCCTGTCATGTGTCTCAAAACTGAGTGGCTGCTCCACATACACTTCCTCTTCCACTACACAATTCAAGGAAGCAGTCTTGACATCCATCTGGTGTACCTTCCATTTCATCAGTGCATCCAGAGAAAATACTGATTTGATGGAAGTGTATCTAGCTACAGGTGAAAAAGTCTCTTCATAATCTATTCCTTCTTTATGGGAGAAGCCACAAGCCACAAATATTGCTTTATATTTCTCTATGCTTCCATCTACATCATGCTTGATCTTGTAGATCCATTTTGAAGTCACAACAGACTTTCCTTCTAGTCTTGGGACAACATCCCAGACACCATTCTTCATGATTGACTGGTACTCATCAATTATAGCATCCTTTCATTCTTTATTCTCTGCTGCTTCTTCATAGTTGGAAGGTTCTTTATCAATGATGTCACATAATAGGGCTACATAACTATATTAGGACCTAGTTCTCTTCCTCTCTCTGTTCATTTCTTCCGGAGCCCCATATATTTCTGCACCTTGGATAACCTCTTGTACCCATGCAGGTTTCCTCTTGTGAGGATTCTTCTCTTGGGGTGGATCTACAAGTTCCTGGGGTTCTTCTATTTCTCGGTCTTCTTTTTGAGTTGCATCGTTCATAGTTGTATCTTGAATCCTGGGTACTTCTGTTTCTTCAAGGTCTTCAACAAGTCTCTTTCTGGATTTGTTGTAAGCTGATTCTTTGTCAAATGTTACATCTTTGCTAATTTCAATCTTCTTGAATCCTGGGAAGTATATTCTATAAGCCTTCGATCTTTCACTATATCCCAAAAATAAACCCTTCTTTCCTGAAGGATCTAATTTTGTCCTCTTTTCTTTCAGAATGTGTGTGTACACTAGACAACGAAATATTCTGAGATGACTGACTTCTGGTTTCTTTCCATAGAAGAATTCTTCAGGTGTCTTATTCTTGAGTACTCTATGTGGAGTACAGTTCTGTACATACACAACTGTTCTAACCTCTTCTACCCATAGATGCATGGGAAGATCTTGATTATGAAGCATTTCCCTTCCATCTTCCATAATCGTTCTATTCTTCCTTTTTGCAATCCCATTCTATTGTGGATTATATGGAGTGGTCAACTCCCTCTTAATCCTTGAATCTCTGCATAATTCTTTGAATTCATTTGATTTGAATTCCCCACCATTGTCTGATCGAAAGTCTTGATTTTCTTTTGTGTGTGGTTCTCGATTAAGGATTTGAACTCTTTGAACTTGCTGATACTTCATCTTTGTTTTTCAGAAAGTATATCCATGTCTTCCTAGAAAAATCATCAATGAAAGAAACATAGTATACATACCCACTCAATGAACTGGATGACATCAGACTGCATACATCGGAGTGGATGATTTCCAAGATTCCTTTTTCCTTGTTCTCACGACTTTGAAATGTCTTATTTGTGTTCTTTCCTTTCACACATCCTTTTCAGACACTGTCATGTTTTTCCTATATTTCTGGAAGACCTTCAACATATTTTCTTGCAAGTTGTAGTGCTCTATAATGCACATGTGCAATCCTTCTATGCCAAAGTTCATTTGGCTCTACTGAGTCATGGGCAAAGACTTGTTCTGGTTGGCCCTTTAGCTTGTATAATCCTCCCTTGTGCTCCCCAATCACAACTGCATCATCTATGGTCTTTCCCTTTGGCCACATAAGAACTTGGCCATATACAAATGCAACCCTCATGCCTTTTGCATCTAATGCAGATATGGAGAGGAGGTTCTTCTTTAGTCCTGGTACAAACAATACATACTTCATTTTCATAGACTTTCAAGAGTCTAACTTATAGGAGGATTCACCACTACCTTTTATTGGATATTGGTAGTCATCCTGAAGTTTCACCTTGTGGGGTGACTCATGTTATGATAATTTCACAAAGGATTCTTTGAATCCTATCATATGGTTGCAAGCCCCACTGTCAATAAGCCAATCATTGCTTTCATGTGTGACAGTTCCCATGAGAGCAGAAATAAAAATATATTCTCCATCACTTGAAGAATCATCACTTTCTTGTTTGATTCTCTTTATGGAAGTTTCATCATCCTTTGTAGTATTAGCATGATGTCTTCTCTTGTTTCCCTTCTTCTTGTGAGAGCCACCTTTGTTTCTGGGACAGAATCTGGAGATGTGTCCTTTCTCATCACATGTAAAGCATCAGATACTAGATATATCTCTTCTAGGGTTATTCTGATGTGAATTCTTACCTCTGTGATGATGATGGTCTCTTTTGTTTTTCCTTGTGTGTAATGTGAGAGCTTGATCTTCATTTCCCATATTTTCTTCTCGAGCTACTATTCAAGCTTCTTCTTGTGATCATTCCTCCCATAGTCTACTAAAGGTGACTAGCTTTCTTCTAGGACAAATCCCTTGAATGAAAGAGTCCCATGACCTAGGGAGACCATTCAAGGTGGTCATCACAATTTCTACATTCTCCACTTCTTCATCCACTACTTCAAGTTGTTCTTTGATCTAGGAGACCCTTGTAAAGTATGATTGTATGGTCTCTGCATTCTAGATCTTCACATTCTTCAATTGGTTCCTCAAAGTCACCTTCTGATTTATGTTCTTTCCTTCAAATAGCTTGGTTAAGGATTCAAACATCTCTTTAAATGTCTTTAGGGAGGACACCTTTGTTATAAGGTGATCCTTGATTGAATCAGCAATAATCCTCTTGGCCTTGATCAAGTTATTCTTGTGTAAGTCCTTAGCCTCATCTCCCTCTGGAACTGGAACCTCTCCACTTATGTAGGAGTCTAATTCATTTTCTTCAAGAACTAGGGAGATATTATACTTCGATGCTCGAAAGTTATCAGTTCCCTCAAGCTCTTCATCAAGCTTGGTGTGTTGAGATATCTTTAATTGAGAACCTCAAATGCAAATACAAAATATTTAGATCTTACCAATTTGAGAAGCTGAAAACTAGATCTGGAGCTGATCTTCTGCAGTGCTAGTTTTCTAGTTCCAAGGAAAATTAGGGTTTGAATTTCCTGAAGTTCTACCCAACCAAAAACCTCAATTTTTGTCTCTAAACTTCGATTTTGAGGAGGAGAGTAAACCTATGCTGGGCTCACTCAAAAATTCCTCTTCAGTGAAATTCCCTAATTTCTCGATGTAGTGGTAGGTAAAAAATTGAAAGTGCTCAGAATCAGCTTCTACTTCAACAAAAAGATGCTCCCTTCAATGGGGAGTCAGCCTAGCCTCCTTTTGCTGATGGATTGTGGAGAGAGACCCAAAAAGTAGGAAGCGCTAGCTTATGCAGCTACACAGTGTCTTCTTCTCAGGTTAGATTTGATACCATGTTATATTTTTATCATTTAAACAATATGATATTAGGATATTATATGAGAGAATAACATGCATAGAAATAAATCACAAGAAACAATAGACAAATATTTTTCCTCGGGGAAACCATAAAGGAAAAAACCCCGCAACTTTTTCATAGATAGAATGAGCACCAATGGCAGCAGTAAAACCCAAAGATAGAAAGATGATCTCCAACAGCTATTCTCTCTCTCTCACTTGAGCGAGCTTCTTCTCTCTCACCTATGCGCTATATCTGGGTGAGTGTGTGTATCAAATAGAGAGTCTCACTCTCTATTTATACTAGTTTCTGACTTGACAATAACTTACCAGGGCCGACTTCTATGGGAGATTCTAATAACCCTAGTGGCTCACAACTATGGGTACTTTGCCCTCCAATCAACACAGAGGGTTAAACTCTATGACTTTACATGACTTTATTACATTAATGATTCTCCTGATAGGAACATCGGGGACTAATGAAATACAGTATATAAAATATACAAGTGAATACATTCCGATGTTACAAATACATCAAGAACTGGAGTGTGTATGATTCCTCTTACTTTATCATCATACTATTCTTTATATTGGATGATATCTTATGCCCAATATGGTCTTCATTTATTGAGGTGGATCTACCTTTCTCTTTAAATTCTTCTGAATATATTTAATCCGCAATGGTTTCTCTGACTCGTGGAGCTTTAGGTTCCTCTTATGAATTGTCATCACTTGTTCTTCGGAATGATCTACAAGTCAAGTTCAGTTGCATAATTAGAAACATCTCATAATTTCCAAAACATATTAAGAATCACAAATATATGTCACATAGTCATGCAACTATCTTAGCCAATGCTACAACATTCATCCATATCCCATAGGCATACAATAACTTCTAGATGCCTTCTACCCCAATGTTATTAAGAGTGTGTACTACTCCTAATATGCCTATAAAGATGTTTCAATCTAGATAAGTAGAAATGGAATGTTGTACAACATCATTGAATTCTTACCCATCATGTGAAATTCAGTAGTATAAATTCAAACACTCAAACATGCATAACACATAAATTGAATATCAACAAGTGCACAACCAAACAATATCATGAAATGACAATTGAATAATTATATTTGTTTGTTTGGTGGGTATACTCCTTATTGATCCTTATGTCATTGTAAGAATAACTGGAGTCTTTTGCTTCATCATTTTCTTCATTCACAACTGCATCATTTCTTATCCAAATGATGAGATGGATAAGAGGTTATTCATGAGTTTAATCCTTATGGATTAGAGTACATATTCCTCATCGCTTGAGGAATATTCTTTCAATTGTGAGAGCTTGATCTTTAGTTGCTCCCATCTTCTATTCTATTGTTATGATCCAAGATTATTCTTGTGTGCACTCTTCCCAGAGTCTGCTGAAGGTAATCAACTTCCTTCTGGCACATATTCAAGGTGGTCATAACAATCTCTTTATCTTCTTTGAATACCTCAAGTTATTCCTTGAATTGAGAAACATTTCTTCAATTGGTTTCTCAATTTCATTTTTCCAATTGATGTGCTTTCCTTCGAAGAACTTCATCAAAGAATCGAACACTTCCTTTGGTGTCTTCAAGGATGACACATAAGGGATGAGATGATCCTTACTAGAATCTGCAATGATTCTCCTGGATCTATCCTTAGCCTCATCTCCCTTGGGATGTTAGAACTTCCTTACTGATATATCGATCCAAGTAATTTTCTTCAAGGATCAAGAATACCATGCTTATCATAAATATGGGTGTGATTAGTCATTTTGAAATGAGAACCTTAAATGGAAATAACAAGGATTTAGGCCTTACCAATTTGAGGTGTCCGACCTAGTTCTAGAGCTTGCTGATCTAAGGTATGTTACTGAACCCTAATTTTCCAAACTTGGAATTTCAAACTTCTGATGATGACTACACCCAACATGAAAAAGGTATGGCTCTATAGAAATGTTTGACGATAGATAATACCTTTCAATGATTGATAAGAAGATGATGATGGTAGCAACTATGATGATGACTCTATGACTCTGTGATGATGACTTTGCGATGAAGACTTGACTAGATGTGTTGATGAATTTGGAAGAGAGAGAATACCTTCCTATATAAGAGGGAGTGTAGATGTATTTGTAACTTTGGAAGATATTATGATGTATATTATCATTGTATGTCGATGTACCCCCATTAGAGATGTGCTTACCTCCTTTCTAGATGTCATTATTGTGTATAGACCTTGAGGTACAACCTCCATTGTAAGTCAGCGAAAAAGTCCCCAGTGAAACATCATGTAATGTATTTTTGGAGTCTCTCTAGTATAAGTCATGTCTGTTAGGGTAAAATTTTGGCCCCAGTCATGTATTAGGTCAGTCACTTGATTAGTATAAATAGGGAGTTTCCCTTCCTCATTTATACACACCTCACACTCACTCAAGTTTGCATGAGACAAAGAAAGAGACAAGGAGGAGAGATAGATAATTATTTAAGACTTCTTATTACTAGGATTGATCATCTTATGACACAGTCTTTGTGACTGTAATATTCTAAGGAATTTTGTAGGGTTTTCTCCTTTATGGTTTCCCCGGTGAAATCCTTTGTGTCTTGTGTATTTGTTATATCTTATTCATATTCATGTACTTATTGTTCATTCAGATAAAGATCCTAACTATTATAACAATATCTAATAAAATCTAACATAAGTTGAGGAAATAGTACCCATAAAAGTATTTTATAAATATTATTTTGAGTCTTTCTAGGTAGGTCACCCCTATTTAGTGAACCTGGCTAACCTAGTTAGGTATTTGAGTGACTAACCTAATGAATATAAATATGTGAGGTTCCTCCTTCATTTGTGCACACTTTCACTCAAGCAAGTTCTCTAGAGAGAGAAGAATAAGCGCGCTATAGACAAGAGGAGTTGTCTTGGGGTTTTACATTGTGTTGGTTGAGTTCTATATTGAGGAATTTTTGTGGGGTTTTATCCCTTCTGGTTTCCTCGAGGAAATTTTTTTTGTTGTAATTGTTGTTGTGATTTTTGGTGTTCTTGTTGTTCTTTCAATGATCCTACTATTGTAAATTTTTTTAGAATATCATCTACTAAATTAGGGAAACTTAACATGGTATCAAATCCACCTTGAAAGGACATATTGTGCATCTAGGTTTTGTTATTCTGGACAGTTCCCTCGACAAATCAACTAGAAACATGAATCACTCAACTATCCCTAGGAGGGTGCATCTTTGTGTGAAAACATAACTAAATTATGAGAAGTTTCATTTTTGGGCCCGACACTATTGATGGGAAGAACTAGGGCTTCAATATTTTCAAGGTTCAACCATCAAGCTCAGGAAAATCAAGATACAATCCATCTCTCCTTGGGGAGGCACATATTTTTCACCACTCATCCCAACAAGTGATCTCAACTGAAAAAATAGGATTTTACCATCAAACCTTGGGTGTTCAAAAGGAGGTCAGCGAGAAGCATCTTTTCCAAGTAAGTATTGTCTCTTCTATTTCCATTTTAGGTTCTCATTTTTCATAAAGATGAAAAACAATACAAAATTGGATGAGAAGATTAAGAGTGTCGATAAATTCATAGCATGGACGTACAGGATCGTGCTCATACTAGAAGAGAATGATCAAGAAGGATTCATACAAGAGGAAGTTGTAGAACCAGGAGGAGATTAAGTAAATGCCAATTAAAAGAAGGATATGATCAAGGATAAGAGGATCATAGATGACTCCAACAAATATCACTTGATCCCCCAAGTATATTCAAGGAGAAAACCAAATGAAATGTCTAATTCCATGTGCATCCTATTTGAAGGAATAAATATCAATAGGAAGGTGACCTTGAGAAATCAACTCAAAAGTGTGAAGGTTTAGAGGTCAGAGACCATGAAATCATACTTCATAAGAGTATCTTAAATCAAGGATAAATTGGAAGTTATTGCTGACATGGTAGAAGAAGCAAAAGTTGTAATGACCACCTTGAATGGACTCCCAAGAGAATGGGAAGCTTTCATTCGAGGAATATGTTCTAGAATAAAGCTGACCAAGTTACAAAAAGTTATGGGAGGAATGTGTTCAAGAAGAAGAAAGAATTGTAGTTAGAGAAGAGAATTTGAATGAAAATGAAGATCAAGCTTTGGAATCCCATACCAAAGAAAAGAACAAGAGGAAGAGTCATGATCATCATCCTAGAATAAATCAAGGGTCTCATAGGAATACGAGGGTTAAGAAGGACTTCTCATCTTTTTAATGCTTCACTTACCACAACATGGGACACATCTCCATAAATTGTCCCTTGGAGGAAAAAAAACTCAAGAAGAGGAACAAAAGGTTCCAAGCCCATGGAACTGAGGATGATGATCAAGAAGATTAGAAGAGGACTAAAGAAGATGAATATTCCTATGAAGAATATGTTTTGATTTCATCCCTCACAGGTTCCGTTTCACCTGGAAGTGATACTTGGCTAGTATATAGTGGTGTCTCCAAGCACATGAAAGGCTACAAGGATTCTCTCTCTTGTCTTCTACAGAAAAATTTCCCACGCAAAGTAATGCTTGGAGATGATTACCAATATCCCATCAAAGGGATGGGAGAACCCTATTATAAGTTGGACTTCAAAAAGTCCATGAAGATGAAGGATGTTGTATATGTCCCATGTTTAAAGAAGAATATCCTTTCTATCTCAACTTTATATAAGAAACATTTCATATTTTCTTTCATAGATGGTGAAGTTAGCATGTGGAAAAAATGGAAAACTATAGATGATGCAGTGGTGATTGAAGTTGAAGAAGGAGGACTCTTCAAACTAAAGGGCCATGAATATTCATCCTTGATGACTATAAACATAATCCCATTTGAGATATAGAACATAAGACTTGCTCATATACATTACAAATCATTTCTAATTGTGATCAAGGTGGTGACAGGTTTACCAGAGATCCAGATAAACCATGAAGGAGTGTGCAAAGGATGTGCAAAAGGAAAGAACACTAAGAATCCTTTTCCAAGCAGTGACAGTAAATCAATAGGGTCTTATACATTGGTAACTCATATGTATACAGACAAATACAAACTACTCCAGTAATCGTGTATGTTTACTATGCTTCCTTCATTGATGACTACTCCAGCAAAACTTGGTTCTATTTATGAAGAAGGAAGATGAAGTATTTGAAAAGTTCAAGGAGTTTAAGGATCTTGTAGAAAACCTCTCTAACAAGAGGATCAATACCATAATATCAAATAATGGAGGTGATTTCACATCAGGGGAATTCAATTATAAATACAAAGAAGATAGGATTAAGAGGGAGCTCACCATCCCCTATAATCCTCAACAAAATGGTGTGGATGAAAGGAAGAACAAATTTGTCATGGAAGCAGTAAAAGCCATGATCCATGATCAGGATATACCTATGTACCTATGGGAGGAAGAATTTAGAATAGAAATATATATATAGAACAAAATATCTCATGGTAATCTTGGAAATAAGACTCTTGAAGAGATGTTTATTGAATAAAATATTGAAGTCAGTCACCTGAAGATATTTGGTTGGTTGCTATACATACACATTCCTAGGGAGAAGAGATCGAAGTTGGACCGTTTCATGAAAGAAGGGATTGTTTGTAGGATACATTGAGAAATAAAAGTCTTATCCAATATATATCCTAAGATACTATCAAATTGAAGTCAGGAAAGATGTCACATTTGATAAAGATACAACCTTCAGAAATCAGGGAAAAATCAAGAAGATGAAGAGGAGCATGAAGCTCCTAGAGTTGTAGAAATATCCAAACCAGTTAGAAATTATGAGGAAGTGCATACAACTGAGGATCGTGACATGACAGAACCTAAGAGACATAATGAGTTTCATAGTGAGATGACCTCATGAAAAAGAAGGCTTGATTGAGCACATAAAATAATTGAATAAGTGGAAAGATATGGTGTTCAAAAAGGGACCATGAGAAAAAGTAAGAAGCCAAAGCCATAACCCAATTATGTAGCTTTGATGTGTAATTTAATTGAAGAATATCCTACATGATTTGAAGTAGCAACAAAGTAGAAGGAATGTGTATATGTCATGGTTGATCTATACCATTCCATTATCAAGAATGATGTATGGGAAGTAGTACCAAGACCAAAGAAAAAGTCCATAGTATCCTCAAAATGGATATACAAAACAAAGAATTCAGAAGATGACAATATAGAGAAGTACAAGGCAATATTTGTAACTTGTGGATTCTCTCAGAAGGAAGAAAATTACTATGAGGAGACCTTTGCACCAGTCGCAAGATACACCTCAACCAGAACCATCCTTTCCCTGGAATACAAGATGAAGTGGAAGTCACATCAAATGGATGTAAATACAACCTTCCTAAATGTACTAACATAAGAAGAAGTATACATTGATAAACCCCAAGGATTTAAGACAAATGATCAGAAGTCTCATATATGCAAACTAAAGAAGGCGTTGTATGGGTTGAAGCAAGCACCCATACAATGGTATGGAGTAATTGATGGATTCTTTATGAGTTTGGGATTTACCAAGAGTAAAGAATATTCCAACCTCTACTATAAGGTTGAGGATTATGGACTTATGATATTACTACTATATGTGTATGATCTATTTTTGACAGGTGATGATAAGCCCATCAACAAATGAAAGAACAAGCTCACTATAGAATTTGAGATGAAAGGAATTAGTATAATGCACCATTTCCTAGGTCTTGAAGTATGGCAATATCCAGACGATATTTTCTTGAACCAAGGAAAATATGAAGTTGAGATCATACAAAGATTTTGGATGGTGGATTGTAAGGATATGACTACTTCGATGACAGCAAATTTGATCTATTGAATGACGATTCTTCGAAGATAGTGGATGTTACCTTATATAGAGAGATTATTGGTTCACTAATGTGTTTGGCCAATATGACGCTACATATATGTTTTGATGTAAAAACCTCAATTCAATATATGGTGGAGCCCAAACATGTTTACCTAGTGGCAGCAAAACATGTGATGAGGTACCTGAAGGAAAGTTGGATTATGGTCTCAAATATACATCAGATGGTGAGATTAGATTACACAGAATTGCAAATTTAGATTGTCTAGGAAGTGTCAAAGACAAAAAAAGAACTTTAGGATTTCGTTTTAGTTTGGGATTGGGTATGATCTCATGGTTTAATAGAAATCAATCCATTTTCTCCCTCAGTACGACAGAGGCTAAATACATTGCATCATGTTCATCCTATTGTGAAGAAGTATGGATTCACAAGATGTTGGAATAATTATTTAATGTAGAGCTAGATGCGACAAATATCCATTGTGATAATTAGAGTTGTATTAATATGATAGAAAAACAGGTGTTTCATGATAAGTCAAAAGATATCGAAATTAGATATCACTACATCCAGGATATGGTGTAGAAGGTAGTTGTAAATATAAAGTATGTTCTCGCAAAGGAACAAGTTTCTGATGTATTAACCAAACCTATGTCACATGTAACATTTGAATACTTTCGATACAATCTTGGTGTAGTCTGAAAGCACCTCCCTCAAAATAGGGAGTGATGATGATGTAGTAGGTTTCCTATTGTGGTGGTGTGGTAGCTCATCCTAGGTAGGGTATGTCTGGCTAGGATTATTTGGATCAAAAGGGTTATTAAGCTATACTAGGAATGTTTGATCCTATGGGGATTAGTATGTATGGCTAGGCGTGTTTGAATCAAAAGGGTTAGTAAGACAGACAAGGATTTTTTGGTCCCAAGGTAGATCCATTTGTCTATCTAGGATTTTTGGACTAAAAGGGTTAGTAATTCAGACAAATGATCGAGTGAATCCACTAGAGAACCCACCGTGATGTTTCTTTATATGTACTAAGGGAAAGACGATGTGGCTCCATCACTCTGTGTTGATGACAACATTTCTATGTTGATGAAGATGATGTGGTTCCAACAGTGTGTACCGATGTCATCAGTTCTATGCTGATGAAGATGATGTGGTTCCAACACTCTGTGTTGATATCACCATTTCTATGCTGATGAATATGATGTGGTTCCAAGATTCTCTATTGATGCCAACATTTCTATGTTGATGATGATGATGGTGTTCCAACATTTCTATGTTGAAGATGATGATGTTGTTCCAGCATATCTATGTTGATGATGATAATGATGTTGCTCCAACATTTCTATGTTGATGATGATGATGTCTCGACATTCTATGCTACTAATGATGATGTTCCATAATATCTATGATGATGATGTAGATGATAATATAGAATTCATTTGTTTATGATGTTTCTTTAGCACTAAGATGCTAATGATATTGTTGTTGTTCTAGTATTTACATATTGATGTTGCATATGATGATCCATTACTCACATACTGATGTCATAGATGATGATCCAATATTCACATACTGATTATGCATATGGTGATGTTATAGTATCCACATATTGATGATGTTTCAGATAATGATGATGTCCTATTAATCACATATCAATTACAATGGTGACATCCCAGTATCCAAATACTGATGATGTTGATGATGATGATGATCTGGAAGTTCCATGACGATGTTGATGATGCAGTTCCTAATTAATTATTAAGAAATATGATGTTGTTCCAAAGCTTCCTATGGCATATAGCTATTCGCCAGTCAGTTGTACAGTTGTTGTGGTTGTTGTTGATGATGTATAATAACTTCCTAATTATGAGAGAGTGTTAAAATAGTGTAACTTCAGAAGCTATTCTATTTGTATTTTTGTTATTCCTCCATTAGTAGATGTCCTTGATGTAATTGGTCATGTAAAAGTCATGAGGTAAAATTTTCGTTGTAAGTCACGGAAATAGTACCCACAAAAGTATTTTATAAATATTATGTTGAGTATTTCTAGGTAGGTCGACCCTAATTAGAGAACATGGTCAACCTAGTTAGATAATTGAGTTACTCACTTGATGAAAATAAATAGGTGAGGCGCCTCCTTCATTTGCACTCACTTTCACTAAAGCAATTTATATATAGAGAGAAGAATAAGTGTGCTGGAGAGAGGAGGAGTTTTATTTAGGTTTTAGATTGTCTTGGTTGAGTTCTATATTGAGGAAGTTTTGTGAAGTTTTCTCCATTGTGGTTTCCCTGAGGAAAATGTATGTGTTCTTTGTGTTGATTTGCCTATTGTTCTTTCAATGATCCTACTATTGTAAAATGTTTTAGAATATCATCTAAGAAATTAAGAAAACTTAACAAAAGGGTTCTCAAAGGAAAACTTCATGATTAATTCTATGAACAAATTCATAGAAAACTAGAAACATCCATTCATCATAACAAGAAAAACTAAAATTATAATTTATACTTGGATATATTGAAACATGACAATCATTAACTCAATGGAAGAAATATCATAAAAATAGAAAAATTATCATCAACTGCAAAATTATTGCATGCAAGAACAGTTCATCCCATCTAACATTATCCAGTCTATAAGAAATTACATACTGGTTGTAGAACAAGCCAAAAATATTACAAGACTCTGGTACAAGAACTTACACCAACGATTCTCCATTACATATCCTCCATTACAAAAAAATATGATCCTTCTCTTAGATTTTTATTCTCCATAAATACAATTTTATCTCACCACATTAAGGAGAAGATTTAGGACTAACTACTTATCCAACTATCACTACACTAGCTAGTGCCAGAGACAAAACTTTTCCACTTAGATTAAACTTCTAACGTCTCTACAACATCTAAGTAGTTAGGATGTTCTAACTGAAGTTCATTTTTACATAACAGGTACCTTATTTTGTTAAAGCGAATTTTAGACCAACTATCCAAAAATCCTTGTAAACAGATTTGAAGTTGAGAGGGATTTGTGATAAACAATCCGAATGAGTCGATTTCCACTTGATATAGGTTCAGAATTGTAGTGGATGATTGTTCTCTTTGGTTTTCAAATACAACAATTTGTAAACAGGTTGGATCTAATTTTAGCTAGCTCATCAAAAATTGGCACGCCTAGCATCTCCATGAAATTGTATATTAACGCCTAGTGTCTACCACAGATCTTTTGACCCTTTATTATAATTTGTTCAATGTTATCAAATACAAGTTTCCAATATTTCATCAATATCTTTTATGTTGGTTTCGTATCTTATTAGGATATGAGTTAGTGTCTAAACATTTCAAACTCATGTTTATATGTTCGTCGGAAAACACTAACTTGTGTGATTATGTGTGATGTGTGGTTGAGTACTATTAGTGTACATACATGATGTATGTAAGCATTAGTTATGCTTACATAACTTGTCTACATATGTATAAGCTTGCATGAATTAATATTAAACTATTTTTATTAGGAATCGATGCATCATAATGATGACTAATTACATTAATATTACCTATTTAGTTAAGAAATGATATTATTACATCAAGTGTGTAATTAGTGGCTAATTAATTGTGATTAGGGTTAATTATTTATCGTGACCAATAAAGGTGAATAATGTTAATAAGATTTTGATTAACTTAATTGTTGAATGAAAGACTTGGATTTCTAAATCATTAAGTATTAATGGTATTAACTATTTTAAATAAAGTTATTAATAAATACTAATTAAAGAAATAATTATAATTAAGGTTCCATTGTTAAACATGGTAAATAGTTTTATCAATAATTATTAGTATTAATTATGATTAATTAGAATTTGATAATAAATCCATAGTAATTAGTATTATTTATAATCACTTTATAATTAATTACCATTAATTAGAATGTGGTGATAAATGAGTAATAATTAGTAATAACTAAATATTAATTCACTCTATGGTTGATTGTGGTGTATAGTAATTATAAATAAAGGACATTGTTATTTTAGTGTTTGAAGATAATTAGTTCATTAAAAAATAATTAGTAATTAAGTATTAATTACAATTATATATTTTATGACAAAACATACAAATTAAATAAAAAAAGGAGAAATTATGGACTGAATTATTGTTGAACTATCTTATTGTGTCAGACTTATTGTTGAAGTGTACAATGTTATGTCAAAAGTTATGTTGACTTATGTGAGTAAATAATAACTTTATATTTGCATATTTGACATAGAATTAATGTTGAAATCAAGTGGTAAGTTTTTATCTAATAAAATAATCCAATATTGCACTATCCTATAGCCATAAAATTTAATATATAATATTTTATTTATGGTTAAAAGAAATGTGACCAATGTTTCGAATGGGGGGGTAATAAATGAAAATTGTAAAGGAAGTTGGGATATTAATGGAGAGGATAAGGATAATAAAGTGGGTAGGAAGAAAAGGTGATGGAGGAGTTAGATGCATTTTGAAGGGGACCGGGGGCATTGAGGAAAATTCAGTAGAGGAGGATGAAATTTTCAGAAATTTTCATAGAAGGGAAAGATACAAACTAGTTGGGATGGTTGTACTTAGGTGTTGGGCTCGGCGGTCCAAGAACATAGTTATTGGAGCTAGGAAGATGACGAGACATTCCTAGTTGGTAGGGTGGCAACTGATTCAATCGGTTGAGTTTTGTAAGTAGTCGTGCATGTAGTTATTCTACAGGATAAATATACAAGGAAAAGTGGAAGACAAAGCTGCAAGGAAAAGTGGAGCTCGGAAAAACTACTGATGTACAAGTATTTTAAATGATTGCTTCAAACTATGAACTAAAAGAGAGTTGTATGAGCATGCTTCCATGAATATGTTGTAAATTTGATTGCACTTGTACTTTTATTCGATTTATACCTGCTAAGAAAAACATTACTTTTATTTGTGTTGCCGCCTTTCACACACCTGGGTCACGTGGTAGAAATATTCAAGCCACTCGGTGTTTCCTTGGGGGCAAGTCTTGAGTCAAGGCTGTCACCTTGTTCTTGACTCCTCCGTTTAGGCTCAACTCCTAACGAAGACAAGGGGGTAGACCCTATTAAGTTACTAAAGAAAAATTATTTAGTATGGTGATGTTAAATTGAATGACTTACTTAGGAAATTGAAATTTAACCATAAACAACCATAGATGACAAGATACAAAATGAGCGCACGAAAGAACAATGCTGAGACACAATATATATATATATATATATATATATATATATCAAGAAAATAGCCAGTACCTTAAAATGGAGTCAATAGATAGTCAATGTACTTGCATGTGCTTGGAGTGAATGTTTTGCAATTGCCTCTTGGTACGTTTTAAGTTAATGTGAAATATGAGTTGATTAAAATTAGGCGAAGGAGTGGACTCCAGATATACCCGAGAGTACTTGGAGTATGTCCAAAACTAAACCTTCACGGCTACCTGCAAGGAATATGTGGGCTGAATGGAGTCTCTGGGGCTATTGTTCATAACGCACCCATTAGGGTGTGCTAGATATCGGCACCCCGATGTCACTTTTCAGGAGTTCCCACTTCCCTTGGGTATTTTGCCAATGTAATTGTTTGATCTATGTGTTGGATTTTCACCTGATGGTTTGTCAATTTGGGAGAGTGAATCCTAATTATTCTAGTCAATCAAATGATTTTGATACATCTTGACTGATAAGATGAATCACAGCCAAGTGCAGAGCATACACACCAGAGTCTTGTCAATTTTAGTAAATTTTGAGATGGGTGTTCTTGTTAAAAAGAAAACCCTCCAGGAACCTCTTTCGATCCAAGTGGATCTCAATCGGGGAATCAAGGAGGGGTTAATTTTATAATAGCTGATGAAACAATTGATGAAAAGGAAAACACAGATACACAATTTTTGTTTTCTAATTAGTCCTACCACGCATCTCTTTCCCCTTTCGGGTCAATCGAGAAGTCGTGGGGTAAGTATTAAGATTACTTTGAAATATCAAATATGGAATATGGAAATGATAATAAATCAAAGTATACTACCCTGCAAATTAGAACTATGCTAGATTGAAAAGAGATGATCAAAAAGTAAAAAATTGACACCGACGCAAATCCCCCCAGGGGGGATGGTGAATAGGCTCAAAAGAGCCTATTCGAAAGGACCTCTTATTTTTATTAGTAGCGATTTACAATATCAGCAAATTGAAATTGATGCACTTTTTTCCTTGTTAAATTCTTGCAACAATCTTGTAACAAGCTTGAATTAAAACACAGCGGTGGGGAAGCTTCCGGGAAGCTCTGGTTCGTCCAAGAGTCGGAAATTCGTCAGAATATCCTTCTCTTTTATGTCATACCTGCTAAAAAACAGTGAGAAATTAAAATCAAATGTGCCCAAAAACACTTTAAAAGTTTTTTGGGTCACCGCGCTAATTACCAAAAAAAACCTAAGTAAAAATTGTTAAACAGGGATAATCTAATTTCTACAAAAAGGAACCAAGGAAAGAGAGATTTCCTTGGGATCTTGGCTTGCTGTTTGGGCAGCCAATGATATGTGCACTTTTATTGCAGAATTTAAATCTTTGAATAACAAAAAAGGAAGCTACCTTATGAGCAAGCTTTAGGTCTATGCTTTAGCTTCTTGCAAAAAGGGAATTTCCTACACCTAGATCTATCTTTATGAATTGATATTCTTTATGAAATTATAGATATAAGAAGTAAAACTCTTATAAAATAGATATAACAATATATATTCAATTCTTAGAACTAGATCTGATCATAAGAGGAAGAGACAGGTAACCGGAAGATTGATTTTAAAAGAAAGGAGGAAGAGAAAGGGAAAAGGCCGTTGTTGGCTGGATCTGCAATGGAAACTTTTTAGTGGAATATAGAGGGGAAATTTCTTCACAAAGTTTTTGGATGTACAGAGGAGTCAAACTAGATCCACAGCTCATCCAATCCTTGCTACTTGAAAGCTAAACACACAATCCTGCATGAAACCTCATGAGATCTGGATATATATATGAAAAAGAGGCAAGAATTACATGCAAATAAACTTATTAAACATGTATAATCTAGATCCTCAAACATATATGCTATGAGATATAGAAAAAACAAGCAACCTTACTTGCCCAACTATACTCCTATTGATTCAGTTGAATTGTTCAAGCCAGACAAGGTTCAGATGCAGAAATTGAGAGAAAAGCCGGCAACATCAATAGCCGTAAGACAATGCTTAATCCACACACATGAGAGCATTACACCATTTGGCCTCCAAAGCTTCTTTATCCCAACAATCAAAAGATTACAACAATATTACAATAGCAAGCCCTTCAATCCAACTCTAACTAGCTTGGAAGAGGGAGCTTGTGCCTTGATTTATACAAAAACCAGGAGATCCAGCCCACAGGGGGCACAAATCCCAAGGAAACAGATCAAATCAGCTGATGGAGAGTCAATCAATGCAGATTTGAAGCTAAACTGAGCCTACTTGTCAATCGAGGGACTAATTGAGCTGACAAATCAACCCATAATCCGACACATCAGTCCACAGAGCATCCAGGAGAGTCCACACGTGTGGAGGAGAGAGAGAGAGTGCAATTCCCCATAAAAGATGTTGAAGATCAACTCTAGATCTGATTTGATCACCTCCTTCAGTCAAGGATTTGTCAGATCCAGTCAATCTGGTTCAGATCTGACTGATTTCAATCAAATCGACTGAGAATCCATTGATCTATGATTCTGGATTTGCTCCATTATTCATCAATTTATTAATTAAAATAATCAATAATTTATTTTTGGGGCTTTCTGACCCGAGTGATGGAAAATCACTCAAAACTAGGAAATAGTGGGTCCATGGGTTTACATGGTGCTCTTAGATTGAAAATGAGCACCTACATGACTTAAACTGATTATTTGGTGCACTTTTATTACAAAATCAATTTTTCCAATTAAACTATTAAAAAATAGCCTAAGTTTTGGAAAAATTAAATTTAAAAAAAAACACTGAAAAAACTAAAAATTTGAAAATTTGAAAAAACCTAGAAAGACTTAGACATGTTCATATGACTTGACCATGATGTCTAGCATGTTTATAGATTGACACATAGACTCTAATAACCTCAATAGGCCTAAATGCCAAGCCGACCACCCCAACCTTGGAGGTATGGAGTGAAAAACTCAGAAATTATCAGTCGTTTATTCAACAACCAATAATAACCAAGGGAAAAAACACCTTGGGCTGATCAGATTGACAAATAAAGTCTAAGAGACTGAGTCTTTTACAGAAACTATCATGCTAGAACATTTATTACAATTCCCCCATGGGGTATGAACATGTGATATAGTACAACAAAGCTTCCCAGAAGTAAGACTGAAGGTCTTCTGAAGTCCGAACAAGTTATCCTTGTCCAGTTCACGAGGCTCACTTGATAAAAAACCACTAAGTACAACTTAGGTGGTAACATTCTGGCTCCATCTAGGGACACATTCTCTGACTAATATTTTGTTCAGATGAGAGGATATGAGAACTCCAGAATCTCTGGGTCTTGCATAGCAATTAGAGTTTGTCAGTAGCATGTATATATAAAAAATTAACTATAAAAGCAAACTGATGTACATAATTAGTCTATGATGTGTAAAAGGGAATATTTTATAAAACTAATATACAAAGGAAAATTTTCAAACATGGTACAAAATAACTATAATACAACAATATCTATGATACAACAACATGATATATAAAATTTAGAAATATAGGCAGGGCAAGGTTTAGAAATTGGCCCTAAAACAACCAATGCCAATAAAGGCATCAAACTGTCTCGATGAAAAACAACTTGAGGAGGAAACCATTCACTGGTAGGATCAACCTTTCTCCTTCTAGGTCATTTATATAGAAGGAGTTCATTCCTGCTATTTCATTGATGATGTACGGTCCCAACCATAAGTTGTCGAGCTTTCCATGTTTCCCAGGTTTCTCCCATCGTTTGTCCCAACGCAAAACTATGTCACCTACTTGGAAGGATCCTGGTTGGGTAGACTTATCAAAGGTTCTCTTGACCTTGTCTGAATTTTTGATACTCTGGTCAAGAGAATTTCTTCTACTCTCATCTAGCTTGATCAACTTATTTATTATGTTCTGAATATGATTCAGTTGTGCAGAATGATTTACCATGATTTAGTTTTTACTAGTAACCAATTCTTTTATCATGTTAGTTACCTTTTCCATGGGGTATTTAGAGGTTTGCTTTTCCTCTAATTCAAGGGATTTTCCCTTCTCTTTGTTGTATGAAGTGTTTCCCCTAGTGTAACCTGGAATGTTGGATTGGCCTGAAGACTACATATTCTTTTCTATTTTCTCGACCAATTCCTGAGCAGTTTTTAGATCGGTCGGCTCTTTGTCCCTTAACTGGTACCTCAAATCACTAGTGAAAGCTTCGATGTAGGATATGAGGATGGAGGAATCCTTTGGCTTGATTTCTCTAGGGAGGTCCGTAACCACACGCCTGAACTTAGTATTAAATTCATCAATGGTTTCATTCTCCATCTTCTTTATGTTATGAAGGGCAGCAAGGAGATGTCTTGGCTGTTTATTTTCCCCCCATTTCTTCTTAAAACCCTCTAGGAATTCATTAAGAGTTTTATATGAATCATCACCAAGGTCGGAGTACCATTCCGCAGCATCATCCTCTAAGGATAAAGAAAAGAGCTTCATTTTGACATCTTCATGGTTATGGGAAGCACTATTGCAATAACTAACTAGGTGCTTATCAAAATTTTGGATGTGAGACTTGGCAGTGATGGCATTATTTCCCTGGAATATGTGGAGCTTCTTGATAGCATCATTCGGAATGTCATGAGGACTACCTTCTATCTAAGAAAGGTCAAGGGGTTTGAAAAATTCCGTCATTTCTTGAGATTGGAAGGTATGACTCTCTACAAATATGTGATGGATATTTGAGAGGGATTGGTCTCCTAAATTTTCAAGGTTTCTATGAGAAGTCTACCTATTCAATCTTTCCCTAATGAACCGTTTAGGATCAGGGAGAGGCTTGAATAATTTTCGGCGGTTTCTTCGGGTAGAAATTATTGAAGGAATGTTAGACAGTGGAGTTGCCAGATGGATCGAGTTTTAATTTTTACATTTTTTAAGGACTAGATCAATCAAAAGTTTTTATCTTTTTAGTTGTTTAGAAAAAAGTTAAGCTAAGTCGTACTCAGGAATAAAAATATTTATCCCCGGCAACGGCGCTAAAAAGTGTTGTCAGTTTTCACACACCTGGGTCACGTGGCAGAAATATTCAAGCCACTCGGTGTGTCCTTGGGGGAAAGTCTCGAGTCAAGGCTGTCACCTTGTTCTTGACTCCTCCATTTA